>CM062297.1:549298046-549711812 GCA_031216915.1 Pictodentalium vernedei | reverse complement strand
CAAAGCGTTGCTCGTGGGGAAAGTGTAATAGTGACAGCCGCTACAAGGCGAAGCCACATATGACAGGGGTAACATTTATACCATTTCCGAAGCCATTCAGTGCAGAAGAACGGTGTAAACTTTGGATCAGGCTGTGTGTCAGACCACAAAAAGATCTGAATATTGATCGAATAGGGCGACACCATTTTGTTTGTTCCAAGGTGATTATTATTACATCAGTTTCTTGAATTGGGGCGCTTTTATTCATATGAACACAATAGATACATAAATCTGGGGATTCTTTCTACTTATGTATTGACATTTATCAGATAAGGGAAATCGCCTAAAAGTACCATGAGGTGTTGTTTTCACAAATCTATATAAACTTATCACAGCTGAAGGGACATGTATATCAGGGTAGGAAAGCGCCCAGCACTGTTGGGGGGAGGGGGTGGATGTCATAACCAGTTTGTCGGACCTCAGCATAGAAGGCCTTGAACACAGGCATGCGGCCACAATGTACCCCCCCCCCCCCCCCCCCTCCGAGTTTGGCAAAATTTAATTTTCCACGAAGTTTTCATAATGATTTCGGGCTCGTTTGACCATAACCCAATGATCCAATTGATTCCAGGATAGGGGATTCCGCCTCATTTGTCAAAACTATGCCCTAAAGTCCGCAACATAAATTCCTGCTGTGGTACGTAGCGTGGGACGCTCCCCCCTCCCAAATAAATATATATATTATGGACTTCGGACTCACAATCACAAGGCGCAACAGACTTCGACTTTTATCTCTATCACAAGGTAGGAAAGGCAGTTGGAGCTCGGTCTCAGGCCATCAGATGTTTTCCAACCATGTTACCGGGGGGCGAAACCCTTCCTCCACAGGTCTGTGCAAGGGTAACACCTCATTTCTCAACCACCTACACAGTCACTTCAATTCAACGGTACTTGATGCCTTCAGAATCACTTTTCAGGCAACATGTTTCAGTCCCGTCTAAAATATTCGACCCATGGCCTCGAAAGAACAAGGCGTTAATAAGGAACGGTGGGCAAAGGAGGGAGGGGTGGTCAGAGAACATCCTCGCTTGGAAAAAATAATTCAGACTCAAAATTATTCGTTATTCTATAGATACTTGGAATATTTTCCTTTGATTGTCTACAAATTGCAAACGCTTTGGCCACGCCCCTCAGACCCTGTCTGTAAAATATTATCTAGAAATGATGTCAAATTAAGAGGGGAGGGGGTCTTTTATAAACTGTGGTATGTGGGAGAGGGGGGTGAGTGGGGGTGGTCGAGTCCGTAAGATATACAGGTATGATTTGACTTGATACATATTCTTGTCCCTTTATGTTCCAGCACATCACAGATGGCTCAGAAAACCCCATCCCAGCCGATCAGTATTCCAGGGTACGAAACTCAAGGAAACGTCCTATTGACCGATCCATGTCAGTGCCCCAACAAATGAAAAAAGACCGTAGTGGTGAGACGGTTGCTACTGTGCTACTCCAAACCCCCTTTCAGACAGATATTGCCCCGACGCAACCGATGCCGAAATGAGTTAAAACTTAAAAAAAATAAATTTATTTTGAAAATGTTTTACTCAAATCGATATCGATGGAATTGTTTGAGCGATCTGCGTGAAAAAGCGGGGGTGGAGTCTTGGCTTGATTCATTCCAGTTTCCCGTAGGTGTGAAATTTTATTTTGTTTGTTGTGCCCTGAGGTGAATCACTATGCGGATGGACCTTTACAATGTATATTTAAATCAGAGTGGGTCGTTAAGCGCGCGCATGTGTGTGTGTGTGGGGGGGGGGGGGGGGGGGGGGGGCTTCAAGGTCTGCACGTAGTTCCAAGCTCATATGCATTGGATAATTTTCATTACGACATACCCTCCTTTGCAAGTTACGACATCAGGCGTGTGTGTGTGTGTGGGGGGGGGGGGGGGGGGGGGCTTTGAGGTCTGCACACAGTATCAAGCTCACATGCATTGGACAATTTCCATTACACCATACCCTCCTTTTCAGTTTCGACTTTAGGCGCGCGCGCGTGTGTATGTGTGGGAAAAGGGGAGGGGTACTTCGAGGTCTGCACAAAGTTCCAAGCTCACATGCATTTGGATAATTTTCATTATACCATACCCTCCCTTGCAGATACAAAATGCTGACTTTATTGATCCTTGAGTCCAACTGTTTATTAAGACTATCCATAAACAGTAGTATCCGAATTTTGAAACTGGGTCCTTTTCGTTTGTCCTTGGTTTCACGTGACTTTTGAGCGCTACATAATCTGGAGTAGCTGTGTATACAAAACTTTCGACATTCAAAACATAACTGCCTGTGAACAGGGTGCGTGTAACCCTCCATTTTCTGGTATTCTCTAAGGGAGCCGTGATCAAATTCTTTAAATTTCATCAAATAATTATAATAGACAAAGGTGGTATAACAGACATATTTGCCGATCCCGACATTAGCTGGGGTAATACCAAGCAAGTCGTTTCATTTATGCGCAATTTGTCATCAATAACGGCTGATCTGTCTTCAATCAGTCCATTTGGATCGACTTCGATTCCAATCTCGGACGCGATTTCAAATAAATTGACTAAATCAGCCTTTTTAAGTTGCTGAACTGAACGCCACGTTGATGTATACATGTTTGTAACTCACTAACGCGTTTTGTTTCGAAGGATTCCATAGAGAATTAGAAGAAAAACGGAGCTTTTTCGCGAAAAGAGAAAGCAGACAGCGCCGCGTGTTTGTACCTACATCACGTGATCGACTTTTGGGAATTCCAGTTCTATTTTCATTCCGGAATAAGTCTAAACCCGTGAATGCTGTCATTTTCAAGAGAAAAATGTGTTTAAAATTCACAGTATATTGTTCAAGCACGAGAGTGGGCCCACGTAGAAGAGTTTTACAGTGTGTAAGCTTATATATAACAGGATAAACGCATATTTATAAAGCACAGGTACTCGGCACAAGCTGGGAAAAATCGAAAGAAAAATGATATTTGATACCATTTTTGAATCTATGCTGATGTGCCCCTGTAATGGTATATAAATATTAACAAGGTAAACAACTCGCTTTTCGAAAACGATAGCACTCATCTTCGTTCCCCCCCCCCCCCACCCCAAATTTGATTCACACAACGTATCCAACAATACCCAGTATCAAGGGAAAGGGGAATGAATAAGCTTTACAGTGGTGTATTACATGACCGTTGAGTGTTCTTGGGTTGTTCATGATAACTGGGAGAAGTCGCAGAAAAGGCTGAAAAACATTTAGTCGGACAAGAAAGTGCACAGTGAAATGAGGTTTACGAGCGACAATTATCCAATTTATTATAAATAATTCGAGGTCCCATTGACTATGGAGGGCAGATTCAAATATTATCCGTATGCCTTTAACAATTACTAATCTCGGATCCACATTTATTCATTTCTGGCGATCACATTTGCCGTTTATACATTTTTTTAACCTTCCCTTGACAAGCTAGCGGCATCCATAGAAGCACAATGACATCCCATTGGCTACTATTTATGCCGAGAAAATCATCGATGAAAATAAGCCAATGGGAGAATGAGGAAAGCTTTTGCGGAAGTCGCGTATCTAAGGACGCCGTCTACTCAGGTCAGCTTGGGAAAAATGTCAAAGTTACGGCTAAAAAGTGTATAAACGTTAAATTTGAACTCCAGAAAATAATAAATGTGGATCCGAGATTAGTAATTGATAAAGGTATACGGTTAATATTTGAATCTGCCCTCCATATACAACGGGACCACGAATTATTTATAATAAATCGGATAATAATTATTGTCGCTCGTAAACCTCATTTCACTGTGCACTTTCTTGTCCGACTAAATGTTTTTCGGCCTTTTCTGCGACTTCTCCCAGTTATCATGAACAACCCTAGAACTCCCAACGGTCATGTAATACACCACTGTAAAGCTTATTCCTTCCCCTTTCCATTGATACTGGGTATTGTTGGATACGTTTTGTGAATCAAATTTTAGGGGGGGGAAAACGAAGATGAGTGCTATCGTTTTGGAAAAGCGAGTTGTTTACCTTGTTAATATTTATATACCATTATAGGGGCACGTCAGCATAGATTCAAAAATGGTATCAAATATCATTTTTCTTTCGATTACCCAGCTTGTGCCGAGTACCTGTGTTATAAAGCCGTTCGAATTGTCAGCTGTCTTCACATCTGTATTGGAAACGGGGTCAAAAACCAGGTCTATCAACTCGTTGAAATGGCATTGTGATCGATTCATAGTTGACAATTCGGAAACCTGCGAATACTGTCATTTTCAAGAGAAAAATTTGTTTAAAATTCACAGTATATTGTTCAAGCACGAGAGTGGGCCCACGTAGAAGAGATTTACAGCGTGAAAGCTTACATTTAACAGAATAAACACATATTTATAAAGCCGTTCGAATTGTCAGCTGACTTCACGGAGGACCCAGCTGACGGTTCGAGATTTCGAAATATTACCAATGTACCAGTGTCGTAGCTGTGGTAAATGCGAATTGGAGACTCTTTTTACAGAATTGTCAACTGCCACCTGTAGATTACAGATTGCAAAATAATAAATAATTTGTTTTGCATCATGTATTGGAACGGGGTCAAAAATCAGATCTATCAACTCGTTGAAATGGCACTGTGATCGATTCATAGTTGACAATTCGGAAACCTTCAAATACTGTCATTTTCAAGAGAAAAAATCTTTAAAACCTCACAGTATATTATGTTAGAGCACGAGAATGGACCAGCGTAAACGAGTTTACAGCGTGTAAGCTTATATACAACATGGTAAACGCATATTAATAAAGCCATTCGAATTGTCAGCTAACTTCATATCACACGCCCGCAATTGAAAGTAGCCCAGTCAGCTGACGATTCGGAAACATGCGAATACTGTCATTTTCAAGAGACAAATTGTTTAAAATTCACGGTATGTTGTTAAAGCACGAGAGTGGGTCCACGAAGAAAAGATTTACAGCGTGTAAGCTTAAATATAACAGAGAATAAATTCATATTTATAAAGCCTTTCGATTTGTTAGCTTACTTCACGGAATTGTCAGCTGGGCTGATCTAGCTGCCAATTCACATTCAGCTGACAGTTCGTCGGTATTTCAAAATATTCGCGCACATGACATGTAAAATGACGTAACAGTGATGTAGCTGTGGTAAATGCGAAAACAGTGATGTAGCTGTGGTAAATGTGAATTGGAGACCCTTTTCCGAATTGTCAACTGTCAACTGTCAGCTGACTTCACGTTTGAATTGTCAACTGTCAGCTGACTTCATACTTCGAATTGTCAACTGTCAACTGTCAGCTGACTTCACGGACCCGAAATGACACAAAAATATCAGCGTGAGTGAAAATGCAAACCCTGGGTATCCAAACAACCAACCCATACAAATATTTTCAAGCATAACACACAAATGTTCCAGCTGGAAGAGGTTGGGGTGGAGGGAGGCATGGTCCCTAAAAAGTGAATAATGAAAATCGTCTGCTAGTAGCAGTGTCGCGTGTCTACTAATAACATTTTGTCTATATACAGTACAAGTCAAAATGAGATGAAGAATAACCACTGCCGGTATAAACTATAGATGTAATGTTTCATATACTAATAACACAAGAATCGGACATAAAAATATATAAATTCTTCTTTTGCCAAATTATGTAACCTTTTTTAACATGTTTTGGGTTTATACACAGCACTTAAGAGGGTTAATTGCATTGGACTTCCTATTGCATTATATTTTCCAATGCATAAAAATTCAAAATGTAATTTATAATGTCCACGAAAGAATATTATTTCAGGAAAACTAATTTTTTTTGGTTGACGAAGCTTTCATAAGCCAAAAACCATGTCCATGAGTGGTGGGAATTTACCCTTCTGGTACTGTTATTTTTTTTTTTCTCAAACATTGGAAAATAGATTGAAAAGAATCTCCATAAACCACACACCTCACTGCCTAACCCTTAATTAACAAAGTGACTGCAACTACACGCATAATTCATGAATTAGCAGGTAAAATGTGGGTTTTTTTAAGTTTTGTACAAGCCACATAATGTATATCATCGGAACAGGATTGTTCCCCCGAGGATCACATGATTCGATTTGCTTGAGGCTTTTTGTGTAAATCTGAAAAAATTAAATTTAAATTTCCAGTTTTAATGTTATTTGTGGGTGAAGGTTTAAAAAATAAAGTACAAAATATATTATACTGCTTTTTGTGATCAGAGTACTACAATTGTGGATTATGATCAGCAAGTCAAAACTTCTTATTTTAAATTTGTTTTATAATCACGAAATAATGAAATGTGGCTATGGCTACAGTCCAATTTTTTTTAATAGAACTAATCTGTAAATGAACAATTATTTATTTAATAGCCAAGTATGAAATGTCTGGAAAAAGACTTCTTATGAGTATAAATGCATGGTACAAGGTAGAAGCATTTGTTCAAGTCTACAAATACTGTATGAGTCAAAATAAGTCGTAGCATAACCGCAATGAACAAAGTAGCCCACTGCCATTACACCAATAGCACAAAAAAAATCATTTTCCGGAAAGCTTTCTGTGAGAGCTTTCCCGAAAATGATGTCAGGTTCTTGTGTTGTTGGTGTAGTTGAAGATGCATACTAGTAGTTTATAGTGATTATTGTACAACGTATTCGACTTGTACTGTAAGTCAAGTGATTTCTGAATTCCACTCGGATGTGCGCTGGCTGGAATTTTGCTTGTGCAAAACAATGCACATGAGCATCAACCACTGACAGTGGCGGCGCCAGAAATTTTTTTTGTGTGGGGGGGGGGGGGGGGGCAACTAGGGGGGCAGACTCCCATGAAGGGGGGCAAATACGTAAAGGATCATATCATTACTTTGTTATGAGGTAGTCCAAACTTGGACCCAAAGTCCGTAATATACTTTTTTGGTTTGGTACGTCCTGTGGACGTACCAAACCAAAAAATTATATTACGGACTTTGGGTCCAAGTTTCGACTAAATGTAATGGTAATTAGCGGTCCTCCTTTCAAAAAATCCTGGATCCGCGTCTGGTGGGTCTGTGCGTGAGTGAGAGAGAGAGAGAGAGAGAGAGAGAGAGAGAGAGAGAGAGAGAGAGAGAGAGGAGAGAGAGAGAGAGAGAGAGAGACTCATAATGCCCGTCTGTCATAATGCGAAATCCATGAATTTTTTTAGACAAGGGATATGGATAGACATGCCTTTGTTGGCTCATAACTTAATTATAACTTATAAGTATCTGCATCCGAGTCTTTAAATCTCTACTGCCTGGATGTGTTCATCAGCTAGCCTGGGGCTTTGGGCTAAGTGTGTATGGGAAATTATTGGGAATAAAAAAAGAGAGGGGTGTGTGTGTGTGTGAGAGAGAGTGACTGAATGTGTTTGTGTGTGAGGGTGGATGGAAATGCATGCGATATGGTGGGGGGGGGCAAAGCCTTCGTTGGGGGGGGGGGGGGGCAAATGCCCCCCCCCCCCCCCCCCATGTCCCCCCCCCCTCCTGTTGCGCCGCCACTGACCACTGACCATACCTGACAGCCAGTAAAAACTTGTAACTCACAAAGCAAATCTGCAGTTTAAGGAGCATTGGTAAATAAGTTATCTGGTGGTCCATAAATTGCAGGTTTGCTTCTTGAGTCCCAAACTTTCTACAAACTGACAAGTATATGTTGGAAATATATGTATACTCGCCCAAAAAAGAATGTGTGCATTGCAGAAATTGATCAAACTCCAAAAAAATAATTTCGTAAGTTATATTGAACACAAAAACAGCTTTCCCCGTTAAAATTGCATTGACGTTAAATGACGTGCTGCACGTTTGTGAAAAGGCATGTTTTGCACGTGGAGAGTCTGAAAATTCACGCAGCAGTGTGAATCCTTGGGTATTTAAACACTAAAGTAAGGCCTTCCTATCGTTCACATTCAAACTTGCGCTGCTGTTAAAACGACTCCACATTAGCATGCCAAGATTGACAATGAATCAACGTCTCCTTGCCCTGGGTATGATTAGAGCTGGCAGAACACACAGAGAGGTTGTCCAGCATTTGAACTGCCACCGTAACACTGTAGACAGGCTAGTCCATCGACATGCACAACATGATGACGTTCGAGACCGACCCCGCTCCGGGAGACCCCGAGTTACCACCCCTGCACAAGATCGGTATATCCGTGTCGTCCATCTCCGGAACCGGCAACAAACGGCAACGACGACAGCCAGGAACATCCCTAACCTGAGACGGATACATCCTCAAACAGTAATCAACCGGCTGAGAGAATACGGCTTACGTCCTCGAAGACCTGCAATTCGTCCAATTTTGACGTTACGTCATCGTCGTGCTCGACTGCAGTGGTGTAGACAACATCTCAAGCATCCCTTACACTGGTGGCGACGTGTTTTATTCACAGATAAATGTCGTTTCCATCTTTCATCATCAGATGGCCGCCAGAGAGTGTACAGACGTCGAAACGAACGCTACGCAGATCCATGTGTCGTGGAGCGAAACCGTTATGGGGGAGGGTCTCTCATGGTGTGGGGTGGCATCACTGCCCGTAACAGAACTGAGCTGGTCATTATTGATGGCGATCTCAATGCAGCCAGATATCGCGATGAAGTGCTTACACCTGTTGTTGTCCCATTTCTGCAACGTTACGGCCCCGGCGTCATTCTACAGCAGGACAACGCCCGACCCCACGCAGCTCGTGTTGTTCAACAGTATCTGCAGCAACAACAAGTGGATGTTCTTCCCTGGCCCGCAAATTCGCCCGATATCTCACCCATTGAGCACGTATGGGACGAAATGAAACGTCAGCTACGCCGGCTTCCCCATGCACCGCCAACGCTTGTGGAACTCCAAAGACAGCTTATCAGAATATGGAACAACATCCCACAACACTTCCATGCTAACTTGTTCGCTTCCATGAGGCGTAGATGCACAGCAGTAGTCGATGCAGACGGAGGTCATACCAGATATTGAGGTGTGTAACTTTTGTGTTTGACCTTTTGTGTCTTTGACTCTCCAGGGCACCAAGAGTATTCGTCGTAGCGTAATGAAATTTCTCGTGTTGATCACAAATTGATTCATCTGTGATTGAATAAAATTTCCATGAATGAAAATGATATATATTTTTTTAGTGTTATTTTTTAGCATGCACACTTTCTTTTTTGGGAGAGTATATATCCACCTACTAAGAGGAGAAGTACAAAATCACCATGTATGTTCTGTAATACAATATCCATGTATGCACATTCATGTATCCGGGGTCGGGGAGAGGGTGGGACCCAGGGTAGTAACCTGGAGCTTGGGGGGGGGGGGGGACCAGGAGTCAAGGATCTTGGGTTTCGCATGCCCACCCTCTAGTCCAAACATGACCCGACAGATTATTTTATTTTTTGGGGGGTTTGGTACGTCCTTTCAAAGGGTGTTCCAAAACCAAAAAAATTGAAATACGGGCTATCAGGCCATGTTTGACCTAGTCCCCCTCCCTCAAGGTTCTGACTGCTATGCCAACAGTTAGGAAGGGGGCTGTATCGTGAATGAAGCTATGCACTTGACCAACGGCTGTAATTCAGGACTGCATGATTCTTGAAGTAATAACTTTATTAAATCAACTTGACGTAACCAAGTTATCACTTCAAGAATTGTGCAGTCAATATAGCTATGGGCGGTAGGTCATTGGATACTCGTTGATCAACTTGGAAATTTGAAACATGCTGCTAAAAAACGTCATTTTGACGGCCAAAATAACGTGATTTTTTTTATCCCAAAAGCCGCCAGAAGACTCCATTTAATAACTGATTTAAAAATTTTGTTAGGGGAGAAACGCCGCCCCCCTCCAACCACTCTGTGATCTATCGCGCCTCCGACACTCGCTGCAGATGCCTTTATCATCTGTGCAATATTCCGACATTTTTGAAAGGGGAGCCGTCACAGAATTAACCCCGGGTCCGAATTTCCTTTTCCCGGCCCTGCGTGGACCTTTCACTTCGTGGGTGTTTTTGTAATAAGACAGCTTTCACTGTGTGACATGTAAGTTTGAGTTGAAGGAGAAAATTGGCAAAAGAAGAATTTATATATTTTTTTATGTCCGATTCTTGTGTTATTAGTATAGGAAACATCGCATCTATAGTTTATACCGGTAGTGGTTATTCTTCAACTCATTTTGACTTGTACTGTATATGGACAAAATATTATTAGTAAACACACGACACTGCTACTAGGAGACGATTTTCATTATTCACTTTTTAGGGACCACGCCCCCCTCCACGCCCAACCTCTTCCAGCTGAAACATCTGTGTTATGCTTGAAAATATTTGTATGAGTTGGTTGTATGGATGCCCAGGGTTTGCATTTTCACTCACGCAGACATTTTTGTGTAATTTCAGTGATATAACTGTAGTTTTGTCACTCGTCAACAAAACAAAACCATGATGTCGAGTCCACCTTCGCTTGTGGGAAGGGGCTCATTGTGGTATTCAATTCACCAAAAAATCAATATTATTTTGCCCTGTCCATTAAATGGAGTGTTGAAAGTGTGTTATTTTTTCTATCTTTATTAGTATTAAATCGAAAATGCGCAGTTTCTCGTTTCAAGCGAAACATTTTGGTTGTTTCTATCGCATGTATGACAGATAGTCTGATCGAAGTGTTTACCCGAAGCTACCCCTGACCTTGCATGTCATTAACGTCAAAGATGACGGGCTTATTAGGCTTTCCCAAACCCAGTTTGGGAAAGACTATTGTTATTCTTCTTTTTCAAAATTTTTCTTCTCTATTTTTTTTTTTTTTTTTTTAGGCTTTCCCAAACCCAGTTTGGGAAAGACTATTGTTATTCTTCTTTTTCAAAATTTTTCTTCTCTTTTTGTTGAACTGCTCGAAAACAAGTTGTACGATTTTGACCAAATTTGACACTTATGTAATGCCATAAAAACTAGTGAAATGCGGTATCGTCATATCTGTGAAAACGCTTGTTTTCAAAATATTCTGCCCAAACCTTCAAAATTTCACCATTTTTCGAAGGTCTCAAAATTGTTTACAGTTATTTAGCTCAAATTTTCCACACATTTACAGCATAATATGATACACCACAATCACCACTCAGATCTTTCAACTTTAACCCCCCCACTGGCCAAAAATGACATGAATATAGAATTTTGCTTCAAAATTGACCAACTTCAAGGGCAAATTTCTCTAATAACAAGGTTGTTGTAACAATTATTTTGGTTTGGATAGATGCAACAATGATTGCGGAATAAAGTTACTGTTTACTTTTTAATCTCAGATTTAATCCCCAAGCACAATGAGGGTGAGAATAAGAGTACCGTTTGAAAATTCCAAAATTAGCCTACTTTGGTTGCTTTTTCCATCATTTTGGAAAGGGGTTAATTTCAAACACTTTTCGTGTATTTATTCACAATTCACTATCGAGCATATTTGCTGTTGTAAGTTTGGTTGTAAAGTTTAACCCTATCCCATTCTGGTTGCATAAAAGTAGGTACCGTCCAAAAAAACTCCAATTTTTTTCAGAATTTGGTATGTTTAGGTGACGATTTACTCCATTTTTAATTGCTTGAGCTCTGAATGTTTTCTATAGATGCTTGCAGCAGTCAAAGTATGACAAATTTAGTTCTATATGTTATTATTAAAAGTTTAACCCTTGGCAGATTTGAGACTTCCCATAAGGGTACTGTCGGAATATTTGTTATTTTCGCCAACTTCAAGAGCAATTTCATCTAATTACAAGGTAGTTGTAATAATTATTTTGGTATGGGTAGATGCAACAATGATTGTGGAAGAAAGTTACTGTTTACTCCTTAATCTCAGATTTAACCCTCTAGCACAATGAGGCCGAGAATAAGAGTACCGTTTGAAAATGCAAAAGTTAGCCATTTTTGGTTGCCTTTTCTATAATTTTGGAAGGGGTTAATTTCAAACACTTTTCATGTACGTATTCACAATTGACTATCGGCCATATTTGCTATTGTTAGTTTGTTTGTAAAGTTTAACCCTATCCCATTCTGGTTGCATAAAAGTAGGTACCGTCCAAAAAAAATTCCAATTTTTTCAGAATTTGGTAAATTTAGGTGGCGATTTACTCCATTTTTAATTGCTTGAGCTCTGAATGTTTTCTATAGATGCTTGCAGCAGTGAAAGTATGACAAATTTAGTTCTATATGTTATTATTAAAAGTTTAACCCTTGGCAGATTTGAGACTTCCCATAAGGGTACTGTCGGAATATTTGTTATTTTCGCCAACTTCAAGAGCAATTTCATCTAATTACAAGGTAGTTGTAATAATTATTTTGGTATGGGTAGATGCAACAATGATTGTGGAAGAAAGTTACTGTTTACTCCTTAATCTCAGATTTAACCCTCTAGCACAATGAGGCCGAGAATAAGAGTACCGTTTGAAAATGCAAAAGTTAGCCATTTTTGGTTGCCTTTTCTATAATTTTGGAAGGGGTTAATTTCAAACACTTTTCATGTACGTATTCACAATTGACTATCGGCCATATTTGCTGTTGTTAGTTTGTTTGTAAAGTTTAACCCTATCCCATTCTGGTTGCATAAAAGTAGGTACCGTCCAAAAAAATTCCAATTTTTTCAGAATTTGGTAAATTTAGGTGGCGATTTACTCCATTTTTAATTGCTTGAGCTCTGAATCTTTTCTATAGCTGCTTGCAGCAGTCAAAGTATGACAAATTTTGTTCTATATGTTATTATTAAAAGTTTAACCCTTGGCAGATTTGAGACTTCCCATAAGGGTACTGTCAGAATAATTGTTATTTTCGCCAACTTTTGCATGCATTTGCTCAGCAGTGGAGCCATATTGTATCAAAACCTTTTCCATGAGAGGACTGGGCCTTCATCCAAGAACAATTTTGCTGTTATATATTTTATTCAAAGTTTTAACCTTCACCCAGTTTTTGGGCCTTGAATTTGAGTGCCCTAAAATTTTTCATAAAATTTGGAGCTCACTTTTCTTCCATTTTCGAAAGGAATATCGAAAAATTATTTACATTTTCGTATTTACAATTGCCTACCGAGCACATTTGCTGTTGTAAGTTTGATTGTAAAGTTTAACCCTATGCTCGTTATGTTTGCATAAAGATAGGTGCAGTTCAAAAAAACTCTCGTTTTCAGAATTTGGTAAGTTTAAGTGACGATTTACTCCATTCCTAATTGATTGAGCGCTGAACGTTTTCTATGGCTGTATGCAGCAGTCATAGTATGACAACTTTTGTTTTATATGTCATTATTAAAAGTTTAACCGTTGGCAGATTCGAGACTGCCCATATGGGTATGGTCGGAATAATTTTAATTTTCATAAAATCACTGAATATTGATAAGCGTGCAGTGGTAGTTTGGAATAGAATATCCGAAAATGCTTTCAAAATTCGGATTCACGGTTCAATTCCAAGAATATTTTCTGTTACAAGGTTGCTGTAAAGTTTAACGTAATCCCTGTCTCAGATGCATAATGGTAGCTGCCGTCGAAAAAAACTCATTTTTTTCAGAATTTCGTAGGTTTTAGTGACAATTTACTCCATTCCTAATTCATTGAGCGCTGAATGTTTTCTATGCCTGCATGCAGTAAGCATAGCATGACAACTTTTGTTTTATACATCATTATCAAAAGTTTAACCCTTGGCATATTTAGGAGTTCCCATGTGGGTATAGCCGGAATAATTGTTATTTTCATAAAATCAATCCCTGAATATATTGGTAACCATGCAGTGGCCTTTCAGTGGTGCTACATGAAGCCGCAAATAGTTAAGGTTGAAAAGTTCATCAAATAGACAAATATAATACCCAACTCAGCCGATGACAGGTAAATAATGAATGGAAAAGTCATTGAGTTGAGAATAAAGTAGGGACGAATCGTGTCCTCGGTTTCCACCTGATCCACGGTATTTCCATGCGGTCTCGGTACTTGACAAAGATACTAAACTGTCGGGCAGGGACAGTAGGAAACATTCTGAGAATTTTAAGTTGCTGCCTTGCATGATCGGGACATAATTAGAATATATCCGACATTGTATCTGTCGGATATATTCCAATTATGTCCCGACCACTTCACCCCGACTGTCCGCATGGGGGCACCATCACGCCGTGTACTAAGGCATACTGCACGTCGATGGTGCGCATGTCTTCACCCAATCTAACCCTGCCTGTGCTACAGTGCGGAGGCACTATGTTGGGGAGCTGGCAGCTGCTTGTCATTGCTCGGTGGTTCTCTCTGGGTACTCCGGCTTCCTCCACCCATACGACTGTCACCGACATAATATGACCTTGGCTGTTAATGCGTCGTTAAAACCTAATAAATAAATAAATAAATCCAGTACCAGTTTTGCTCGTACAAATATTAGTACCGTCAGACAAAATTCATTTTCTGATTAATTTCGTACTTTTCTGTATTCACCTTCCCTGAGTAAAATCGGTATACCTTTTCAATCTCAGATTTAACCCTCAAGCACAATGAGAGTGAGAATAAGTGTACCATTTGGAAATATCCAAATTATTCAACTTTGGTTACTCTCTAAAATCATTTTGGAATGGGTTAATTTGAGACACTTTGCTTTGCTATATGCAGAGATGTTTAATCAATAAATCCGGCATTAGTTATGTTCTGGGACTTAATGAAACATGTGCTTTGGCCACTTAAAAATAGCACTGTCTGCAAAAAATGACTTTGAGTGAATACTCACTTCTCCAAAAACAAAAAGGAAAGAGCTCTTTGAGCTTTTCATAACTGCTTTCAAAAATCAATGGGGAACAAATTTTGTGTTTTATGTTTTGGTGTTCCGTGTTATCCAACACCAGTTTGGCCGTACAAATATGAATACCGCCAGGAAAGAAAGCACATTTTCTCAGTGGTAAACTGTTTGACTTCTATGATAGAGGTCCCGAGTTTGATCCCCATCTGGGACGACCCACGTAATGTCCTTGAGAAAGGCACTTTATCCCGGTTGCCAACATGGGGGCACGATGATACCATGTACTAAGGCGTACTGCATGTCAATGGTGCACATGTCTCCAACCGCTGGTACCCTGCTACACCGGAGCTTGAACATAATTAGAATGTTGAGCTGACAGTTGCTCGTCGATGCTCGGTGGTTCTCTCTGGGTCATCCGACTTCCCACACCCGTAAAACTGTGACGGTCACGATTAGCCATTGTGGAGAAGTATGTGACCGTAAACACCAATAAATAAATACCGTCAGGGAAATTCTCTGTGAAATCCTTCTGTCAATAAATAGCAAAGAAGAAATGTAATGCAAGAAATGTTAACAAGCTGTTCAACATCCCTTTAATCAACTCATTTTGACTTGAACTGTACCCATCACTGTGTATACTAGCTCTCTAGTTGGTTTAAACCATATCAAATAACAACTAATTTGTTTGTGACAGTAACTCATATTACATGTATTTCATTGTATCTGAAACAGATATGTTGGAAAAATTGTGAAATCATGGAGTAGGAAGCTTACCCTCGTTTGTTGACAAATCCCACACATTCACAAACAGACAAAATGATATAGAATAAATTAATTATTGATATTTAAGGTCACTTTCAGCATCTACAGCTATATCATGACCATAATACTGGTATTTATTCAAGCCCAGGTATTCGTTGCATAGGCGTACAGGGCTATTTTTCAGGGAGGGGGGATGAACCCTTTTAGCCCGAAAAAATTGAATCCCAGGAGGAAATGCCAAATGTGGGTATGGGAGGGAGAGTGGGGGTACCTGGAGAGAACCACCGAGCAATGGCAAGCGACTCAGACTCCCCAACATACTAACTCCACAAAAGCAGGGTTAGCATTGGTTGAATACAAGTGCACCCTCAAAGTACCCTTAGTACACATCGCCATCATGCCCCCCCCCCCGCCCCCCACCACGTTGGAAATTAAATTGGTATGAAGTGTCTTGCTCAAGGACACAATGTGGTTGCCACAGGCGGGATTCGAACCGAGGACTTCTTGGATTGCAACAATCATCTCTACCTTCTGAGCCACCGTGCTCCCGTAATATGCAGTAATAGAGCTCTTTATATGTACTTGTGTGATTATAAATGAATAATATTAACGTGGATATGGTTCCACTGAATCAACTTGTACAGTATAATGGTCAGTTTAGTTGCTACTTCTAAGTGATGAGATAGGAAAACAACATTTTGTGTGGAAAACCAAAATGTTTATTGGTCATTTCTGGCAACTAAATTGTCCGAAATTTTCTGGCATATTGGCTGAAAAATCGGCTCCTTCCTGACTCAGGGGTGGGTTGGGGCACAGTCCTTCATGAAACCCCGGCCCGTACGCCCATAATTCATATGTACTATTTTTTTCCAAAGCAGAAAGGACATCGCTTGTTTTGCTTTCTATGAAAATATTCTGTAATTTTTGAAGAGCAAATTTTGTGTTAAATGTTTTGGTGTCCTGCTGTATCTCAAATATCTGTTTTGGCTGCATAAAAACTAGTAACATCACAAAAACTTTGATTTCCACTAAATTTTCTGTTTTCAAAACTGATCGATAGTTTTGTGTACAATACAGTTTGCCTTTTCACATTAAAAAGTTGGGAAAGCCCGTAATTTGTCCATCAAATTACTATTCTCTGGTTTTATTTTTTTTTTCCTCCCTGAGTTTTGTCTGTTGAACTGCTCGAAAACAAGTTGTACGATTTTGACCAAATTTGGCACACTTATGTAATGTCAAAAAATCTCGTGAAATGCGGTATCGTCATATCCGTGAAAATGCGTATTTTCAAAATATTCTACCAAAACCTTCAAAATTTCACCATTTTTTGAATGTCTCAAAATTGTTTACAGTTATTAAGCTCAAATTTACCACACATTTAGAGCATAATATGATACACCACAATCACGACTCAGATCTTTCAACTTTAACCCACACTGGCCAAAAATGACATGAATATTGAATTTTTCTTCAAAATTGACCAACTTCAAGGGCAAATTTCTCTAATAACAAAGTTGTTGTAACAGTTATTTTGGTTTGGATAGATGCACCAATGACTGCGGAAGAAAGTTACTGTTTACTTTTTAATCTCAGATTTAACCCCCAAGCACAATGAGGGTGAGAATAAGAGTACCGTTTGAAAATGCCAAAATTAGCCAACTTTGGTAGCTTTTTCCATCGTTTTGGAAAGGGGTTAATTTCAAACACTTTTCATGTACGTATTCACAATTGACTACCGAGCATATTTGCTGTTGTAAGTTTAGTTGTAAAGTTTAACCCTATCCCATTCTGGTTGCATAAAAGTAGGTATGGTCCAAAAAAACTCCAATTTTTTCAGAATTTGGTAAGTTTAGGTGACGATTTACTCCATTTTTAATTGCTTGAGCTCCGAATGTTTTCCATAGCTGCTTGCAGCAGTCAAAGTATGACAAATTTAGTTCTATACGTTATTATTAAAAGTTTAACCCTTAGCCGATTTTAGACTTCCCATAAGGGTACTGTCAGAATAATTGTTATTTTCGCCAACTTCAAGGGCAAATTTCTCTAATTACAAAGTAGTTGTAACAATTATTTTGATATGGCTAGATGCAACAATGATTGTGGAAGAAAGTTACTGTTTACTTCTTAATCTCTGATTTAACCCTCAAGCAATATGAGGGCGAGAATAAGAGTACCGTTTGAAAATGCCAAAATTAGCCATCTTTGGTTGCTTTTTTCTATCATATTGGAAAGGGTTAATTTAAAAAAAATTTCATGTACGTATTCACAATTGACTATCGGGCATATTTCCTGTTGTTAGTTTGGTTGTAAAGTTTAACCCTATCCCATTCTGGTTGCATAACAGTAGGTACCGTCCAAAAAATTTCGAATTTTTTCAGAATTTGGTAAATTTAGGTGGCGATCTACTCCATTTTTAATTGCTTGAGCTCTGAATGTTTTCTGTAGCTGCTTGCAGCAGTCAAAGTATGACAAATTTTGTTCTATATGTTATTATTAAAAGTTTAACCCTTGGCAGATTTGAGACTTCCCATAAGGGTACTGTCAGATTAATTGTCATTTTCGCCAACGTTTACATGCACTTTCACAGCACTGGAGCCATATTGTCTCAAAACCGTTTCCATGAGAGGATTGGGCCTTCATCCAAGAACAATTTTGCTGTTATATATTTTATTCAAAGTTTTAACCTTCACCCAGTTTTCGGTCCTTGAATTTGAGTGCTCTAAAAGTCTTCAAAAAATTGGCTAATGTGGAGCTCACTTTTCTTCCATTTTCGAAAGGAATATCGAAAAATGATTTACATGTTCGTATTTACAATTGCCTACCGAGCATATTTGCTGCTGTAAGTTTGGTTGTAAAGTTTAACTCTATGCTCGTTCTGTTTGCATAAAGATAGGTGCAGTCCAAAGAAACTCTCGTTTTCAGAATTTGGTAAGTTTAAGTGACGATTTACTCCATTCCTAATTGATTGGGCGCTGAACGTTTTCTATGGCTGTATGCAGCAGTCATAGTATGACAACTTTTGTTTTATATGTCATTATTAAAAGTTTAACCGTTGGCAGATTCGAGACTGCCCATATGGGTATGGTCGGAATAATTTTAATTTTCATAAAATCACTGAATATTGATAAGCGTGCAGTGGTAGTTTGGAATAGAATATCCGAAAATGCTTTTGAAATTCGGATTCACGGTTCAATTCCAAGAATATTTTCTGTTATAAGGTTGCTGTAAAGTTTAACGCAATCCCTGTCTCAGATGCATAATGGTAGATGCCGTCGAAAAAAACTCATTTTTTCAGAATTTCGTGGGTTTAAGTGACAATTTACTCCATTCCAAATTCATTGAGCGCTGAATGTTTTCTATGCCTGCATGCAGAAAGCATAGCATGACAACTTCTGTTTTATACGTCATTATCAAAAGTTTAACCCTTGGCATATTTAGGAGTTCCCATGTGGGTATAGTCGGAATAATTGTTATTTTCGTAAAATCAATCCCTGAAGATAGATATTTATTTCAACAGTATAAACAGAAACATTACAAGTATGATTCAAAGTTGTACAAACATCACTTATCTGTTTACACCGTAGGGAGATTACATAACCAGATTGATTGTCTACCTGTAATCCCCCCCCCCCCCCTGAATATATTGGTAACCGTGCAGTGGCCTTTCAGTGGTGCTACATGAAGCCGCAAATAGTTAAGGTTGAAAAGTTCATCAAATAGACAAATATAATACCTAACTCAGCCGGTGACAGGTAAATAATGAATGGAAAAGTCGTTGAGTTGAGAACAAAGTAGGGACGAATCGTTCCCTCGGTTTCCACCTGATCCACGGTATTTCCATGCGGTCTCCGCACTTGACAATGATACTAAACTGTCGGGCAGGGACAGTTGGAAACATTCTGAGAATTTCAAGTTGCTGCCTTGCATGATCGGGACATAATTGGAATATATCTGATATTGCATCTGTCGGAGATGTCATTATTGTTGTTTCATTTATCTAGATCATTTATATAAATTATAATTAACCAATTAGATTGCTTGATTTCCCATAACCTGTACTTAATCGTACAGAGTTATCTCCCTTCTGTATAATAAAAACCTATATCAATGGCAATATCCCCGGCACCCCAATTTTGGCACCCCTTTTTTGAAAAGCATATGGCCTTCGGCACGCCTTTTTTCTGAAATGAGGATAAGAGTCGTATTAAAAAACCCTCATTGAGGGATTTTTAATACGACTCTTATCCTCATTTCAGAAAAAGGGGTGCCGAAGGCCATATGTTTTTCAAAAAAGGGGTGCCGAAATTGGGGTGCCTTCTGGAGAATCCCATTTTTCTGAAATGAGGAGAAGAGTCGTAGTAAATTAGACCTCATTGAGGGATTTTTAATACGACTCTTATCCTCATTTCAGAAAAATGGGATTCTCCAGAAGGCACCCCAATTTCGGCACCCCTTTTTTGAAAAACATATGGCCTTCGGCACCCCTTTTTTCTGAAATGAGGATAAGAGTCGTAGTAAATTAGACCTCATTGAGGGATTTTTAATACGACTCTTATCCTCATTTCAGAAGAATGGGATTCTCCAGAAGGCACCCCAATTTCGGCACCCCTTTTTTGAAAAACATGGCCTTCGGCACCCCTTTTTTCTGAAATGAGGATAAGAGTCGTATTAAAAATCCCTCAGTGAGGGATTTTTAATACGACTCTTATCCTCATTTCAGAAAAAAGGGGTGCCGAAGGCCATATGCTTTTCAAAAAAAGGGGTGCCGAAATTGGGGTGCCGGGGATATTGCCATTGATATAGGTTTTTATTATACAGAAGGGAGATAACTCTGTACGATTAAGTACAGGTTATGGGAAATCAAGCAATCTAATTGGTTAATTATAATTTATATAAATGATCTAGATAAATGAAACAACAAGAGTACTCGGAATAAGGTAGGAACTACTGTATTACGTACCACCTTACCAGTAACAGGGTGATACAAAGCATTTGGTAGCTTAATACTATGAACGTTTAGAATGGGACCTATAGGGAAATATACCAACCATACTCTGCTGCCGTTCTGTATTACCAGGCATTGACTCCAACCCCAGAATACCGCTCAATAATATGAAGCATCTGGTGGATCAGTAGTACCAAGGGCCAGCAAGAGACCTACAGGGATATGTACAGCCTATGCTATACTACCGTTCTAAACTACCAAGCATTACCCCCACCCCCACAAAATCACTAGGTCTACCATAACGTACTACATATACCAGCCATATAATAAAACAAAGCAATCGGTTGGTTAATAGTACCAAGCACTAACAGGGGCCTATAAGTGTATATACCGCCCATACTATAGTACCGTTCTAAACTACCAGGCAGTACCCCTACCCACAATACCCCTATGCCTAGCATTGCATACCTATACCAGTCATAGGATAGCATAAAGCATCAGGTGGATTAATAGTACTAAGGGCCAGCAAGAAACCTATAGGCATTTCAACAGCCTATATAGTATCCTCAGATAAGTATCCTATAAAAGGTATCCTCGATAGGTATCCTCGAATAATACAATACCAGGCCATGGGTATCCTCAAATACCGAGATGAGGCTAAGAGTCGTAGTAAATTATGCCTCATTGAGGGATTTGTAATGGTCCTCATAACCTCAAAATTCAATGAGGCTATGAGGGATAGTAAATGAGGATTCATTGAGGGCTTTTACATAGCCCTCATGGCCTCATACGACAAAAAGGGATTCCACGGGCGTTTTCCAAAATGGGATTCCATAGGATATACCTGTTAAATACTGAAATGAGGCTAAGAGTCGTAGTAAATTATACCTCATTGAGGGATTTTTCAAGGTCCTCATAAACTCAAAATTCAATGAGGGTATGAGGGATAATAAATGAGGACTCATTGAGGGTTTTTACATAGCCCTCATGGCCTCATACGACAAAAAAGGGATTCCATAGCCACAGGTGTTTTGCAAAAAATGGGATTCCATGGGATATGGCCATTGGATATAGTCTTTTGTTATACAGAAGGGAGATAACTCTGTACGATTAAGTACAGGTTATGGGAAATCAAGCAATCTGATTGGTTAATTATAATTTATATAAATGATCTAGATAAATGAAACAACAAGAGTACTTAGAATAGGGGCAGAACTAACAAGAATAGACCAGAAATTGCTAAATATAGCAATAATAAGGTAAACTGTTCCAGTTGATAGGCTCTTCTACGCTACTGGAGTATACTCTAGAACAAAGGAACAGGGTCAGATAGACGATAACTATTGCATATATAGATAGAAGCAGAGAATTCTGTAAGAATTCGAAATAGTAAAAGTTGGGGTGGATTTTGGTGATTTGGATGGATTGTCGGGTTGTTTGTGGTAATTCTACAAATCGGGAAATTACTCTTCTACAATCGAACATACCCCTAAAACATACCCCTGTCCTATTGTTGGCCTTAGGTAACATAGCAATCACGTGCTGCCATAGAAACCAAGATGGCGGCCTCCAGTATACAAAATGGACGACGGAAGCTCGTATCACCCTAACAACACGCGCTGCGCATGCGTACAACCACCACGTATCACTATGGAGATGACGTCACAACATGGCCGCTCACGCGGGTTACCATGACAACACAACATGGCGCCACTACGTCACGTGACATGACGTCACTTCTGAGGTCCTGCACCGAGGTCCTGCAACCTGCCCCTGTAGGGGAACATACACTGCTACTGTCGTTAAAACCTAATAAATAAATAAATAAATCCAGTACCAGTTTTGCTCGTACAAATTTTAGTACCGTCAGACAAAATTCATTTTCTGATTAATTTCGTACTTTTCTGTACTCACCTTCCCTGAGTAAGATTGGTATACCTTTTCAATCTCAGATTTAACCCTCAAGCACAATGAGAGTGAGAATAAGTGTACCATTTGGAAATACCCAAATTATCCAACTTTGGTTACTCTCTACTATCATTTTGGAATGGGTTAATTTGAGACACTTTGCTTTGCTATATGCAGTGATGTTTAATCAATAAATCCGGCTTTAGTTATGTTCTGGGACTTAATGAAACATGTGCTTTGGCCACTTAAAAATAGCACTGTCTGCAAAAAATGACTTTGAGTGAATACTCACTTGTCCAAAAACAAAAAGGAAAGAGCTCTTTGAGCTTTTCATAACTGCTTTCAAAAATCAATGGGGAACAAATTTCGTGTTATATGTTTTGGTGTTCCGTGTTATCCAACACCAGTTTGGTCATACAAATATGAATACCGCCAGGAAAGAAAGCTCATTTTCTCAGTGGTAGACTGTTTGACTTCTATGACAGAAGTCCCGAGTTTGATCCCTATCTGGGACGACCCACGTAATGTCCATGGGCAAGGCACTTTATTCCTGTTGCCAACATGGGGGCACGATGATGCCATGTACTAAGGAGTACTGCATGTCAATGGTGCACATGTCTTCAACCGCTGGTACCTTGCTTCAGCGGAGCTTGAACATAATTAGAATGGTGAGCTGACAGTTGCTCGTCGATGCTCGGTGGTTCTCTCTGGGTCACGATTAGCCATTGTGGATAAGTATGTGACCATAAACACCAATAAATAAATACCGTCAGGGAAACCCTCAGTGAAATCCTTCTGTCAATAAATAGCAAAGTAGTAATGTAATGCAAGAAATATTAACAAGCTGTTCAACATTCCTTTAATCAGCTCATTTTGACTTGAACTGTACCCACCACTGTGTATACTAGCTCTCTAGATGGTTTAAACCATATCAAATAAACAAGTAATTTGTGTATGACAGTAACTCATATTACATGTATTTCATTGTATCTGAAACAGATATGTTGGAAAAATTGTGAAATCATGGAGTAGGAAGCTATTTATTGACAAATCCCACGCATTCACAAACCGACAAAATGATAGAGAATAAATTAATTATTGATATTTAAGGTCACTTTTAGCATCTACAGCTATATCATGACCATAATATAAGTATTTATTCAAGTCCAGGTATTCATTGCATAGGCGTACAGGGCTATTTTTCAAGGGGGGGGGGGGGGGGGGGGGGGGGGGCCCTTTTAGCCCGAAAAAGTTGAATCTCAGGAGGAAATGCCAAATGTGGGTATGGGAGGGAGGGAGGGGGTCTCCCTCCCATTGAGTACCTGGAGAGAACCAGCGAGCAATGGCAAGCGACTCAGACTCTCCAACATACTAACTCCACAAAAGCAGGGTTAGCATTGGTTGAAGACAAGTGCACCCTCAAAGTACCCTTAGTACACATCGCCATCATGCCCCCCCCCCCCCCACCCCCCACCGTCCACGTGGGAAATTAAATTGGGATAAAGTGTCTTGCTCAAGGACACAACGTGGTTGCCACAGGCGGGATTCGAACCGAGGATTTCTTGGATTGCAACAATCATCTCTACCTTCTGAGCCACCGTGCTCCCTCCCGTAATATGCAGTAATAGAGCTCTTTATGTGTACTTGTGGGATTGTAAATGAATAATATTAACGTGGATACGGTTCCACTGAATCAACTTGTACAGTATAATGGTCAGTTTACTTGCAACTTCTAAGTAATGAGATAGGAAAACAACATTTTGTGTGGAAAACCAAAATGTTTTGTGGTCATTTCTGGCAACTAAATTGTCCGAAATTTCCTGGCATATTGGCCGAAAAATCGGCTCCTTCCTGACTCAGGGGTGGGTTGGGGCACAGTCCTTCATGAAACCCCGGCCCGTACGTCCATAATTCATATGTACTATTTTTTTCCAAAGCACAAATGCCATCGCGTGTTTTGCTATCTATGGAAATATTCTGTAATTATTGAAGAGAAAATTTTGTGTTAAATGTTTTGGTGTCCTGCTGTATCTCAAATATCTGTTTTGGCTGCATAAAAACTAGTAACATCACAAAAACTTTGATTTCCACTAAATTTTCTGTTTTCAAAACTGATCGATAGTTTTGTGTACAATACAGTTTGCCTTTTCACATTAAAAAGTTGGGAAAGCCCGTAATTTGTCCAACAAATTACAATTCTCTTGTTTTTATGGTTTTTTTGGGGTTTTTTTCCTCCCTGAATTTTGTCTGTTGAACTGCTCGAAAACAAGTTGTACGATTTTGATCAAATTTGGCACACTTATGTAATGTCATAAAATCTAGTGAAATGCGGTATCGTCATATCCGTGAAAACGCGTATTTTCAAAATATTCTGCCAAAACCTTCAAAATTTCACCATTTTTCGAATGTCTCAAAATTGTTTACAGTTATTTCGCTCAAATTTTCCACACATTTACAGCATGATATGATACACCACAATCACCACTCAGATTTTTCAACATTAACCCCCACTGGCCAAAAATGACATGAATATAGATTTTTTCTTCAAAATTGACCAACTTCAAGGGCAAATTTCTCTAATAACAAGGTTGTTGTAACAATTATTTTGGTTTAGATAGATGCAACAATGATTGCGGAATAAAGTTACTGTTTACTTTTTAATCTCAGATTTAACTCTCAAGCACAATGAGGGCGAGGATAAGAGTACCGTTTGAAAATGCCAAAATTAGCCATCTTTGGTTGCTTTTTCTATCATTTCAGAAAGAGTTAATTTCAAATACTTTTCATGTACGTATTCACAATTGACTACCGAGCATATTTGCTGTTGTAAGTTTGGTTGTAAAGTTTAACCCTATCCCATTCTGGTTGCATAAAAGTAGGTACCGTCCAAAAAAACTCCAATTTTTTCAGAATTTGGAAAGTTTAGGTGGCGATTTACTCAATTTTTCATTGCTTGAGCTCTGAATGTTTTCTGTAGCTGCTTGCATCAGTCAAAGTATGACAAATTTTGTTCTATACGTTATTATTAAAAGTTTAACCCTTAGCCGATTTTAGACTTCCCATAAGGGTACTGTCAGAATAATTGTTATTTTCGCCAACTTCAAGGGCAAATTTCTCTAATTACAAAGTAGTTGTAACAATTATTTTGATATGGCTAGATGCAACAATGATTGTGGAAGAAAGTTACTGTTTACTTCTTAATCTCAGATTTAACCCTCAAGCAATATGAGGGCGAGAATAAGAGTACCGTTTGAAAATGCCAAAATTAGCCATCTTTGGTTGCTTTTTTCTATCATATTGGAAAGGGTTAATTTCAAAAAAATTTCATGTACGTATTCACAATTGACTATCGGGCATATTTGCTGTTGTTAGTTTGGTTGTAAAGTTTAAGCCTATCCCATTCTGGTTGCATAAAAGTAGGTACCGTCCAAAAAATTTCCAATTTTTTCAGAATTTGGTAAATTTAGGTGGCGATCTACTCCATTTTTAATTGCTTGAGCTCTGAATGTTTTCTATAGCTGCTTGCAGCAGTCAAAGTATGACAAATTTTGTTCTATATGTTATTATTAAAAGTTTAACCCTTGGCAGATTTGAGACTTCCCATAAGGGTACTGTCAGATTAATTGTCATTTTCGCCAACGTTTACATGCACTTTCACAGCACTGGAGCCATATTGTCTCAAAACCTTTTCCATGAGAGGATTGGGCCTTCATTCAAGAACAATTTTGCTGTTATATTTTTTATTCAAAGTTTTAACCTTCACCCAGTTTGCGGGCCTTGAATTTGAGTTCCCTAAAATTCTTCATAAAATTGGCTAATTTGGAGCTCACTTTTCTTCCATTTTCGAAAGGAATATCGAAAAATGATTTACATGTTCTTATTTACAATTGCCTACCGAGCATATTTGCTGTTGCAAGTTTAGTTGTAAAGTTTAACCCTATGCTCTTTCTGTTTGCATAAAGATAGGTGCAGTCCAAAAAACTCTCGTTTTCAGAATTTGGTAAGTTTAGGTGACGATTTATTCCTAATTGATTGAGCGCTGAACGTTTTCCATGGCTGTATGCAGCAGTCATAGTATGACAACTTTTGTTTTATATGTCATTATTAAAAGTTCAACCGTTGGCAGATTTGAGACTGCCCATATGGGTATGGTCGGAATAATTTTAATTTTCATAAAATCACTGAATATTGATAAGCGTGCAGTGGTAGTTTGGAATAGAATATCGGAAAATGCTTTCGAAATTCGGATTCACGGTTCAATTCCAAGAATATTTTCTGTTACAAGGTTGCTGTAAAGTTTAACGTAATCCCTGTCTCAGATGCATAATGGTAGATGCCGTCGAAAAAAACTCATTTTTTTCAGAATTTCGTAGGTTTTAGTGACAATTTACTCCATTCCTAATTCATTGAGCGCTGAATGTTTTCTATGCCTGCATGCAGCAAGCATAGCATGACACAACTTCTGTTTTTTTACGTCATTATCAAAAGTTTAATCCTTGGCATATTTAGGAGTTCCCATGTGGGTATAGTCGGAATAATTGTTAATTTCGTAAAATTAATCCCTGAATATGTTGGTAACCGTGCAGTGGCCTTTCAGTGGTGCTACATGAAGCCGCAAATAGTTAAGGTTGAAAAGTTCATCAAATAGACAAATATAATACCTAACTCTGCCGGTGACAGGTAAATAATGAATGGAAAAGTCGTTGAGTTGAGAATAAAGTTGAGACGAATCGTGCCCTCGGTTTCCACCTGATCCACGGTATTTCCACGCGGTCTCGGCACTTGACAAAGATACTAAACTGTCGGGCAGGGACAGTAGGAAACATTCTGAGAATTTCAAGTTGCTGCCTTGCATGATCGGGACATAATGGGAATATATCCGTGATTGTTTCTGTCGGATATATTGCAATTATGTCCCGATCACTTCACCCCGACTGTCCGCACGGGGGCACCATGACGCCGTGTACTAAGGCATACTGCACGACGATGGTGCGCATGTCTTCAACCAATCTAACCCTGCCTGTGCTATAGTGCGGATGCACTATGTTGGGGAGCTGGCAGCTGCTCGTCATTGCTCGGTGGTTCTCTCTGGGTACTCTGGCTTCCTCCACCCATACAACTGTCACCGACATAATATGACCTTGGCTGTCAATGTGTCGTTAAAACCTAATAAATAAATAAATCCAGTACCAGTTTTGCTCGTACAAATATTAGTACCGTCAGACAAAATTCATTTTCTGATTAATTTCGTACTTTTCTGTACTCACCTTCCCTGAGTAAGATTGGTATACCTTTTCAATCTCAGATTTAACCCTCAAGCACAATGAAAGTGAGAATAAGTGTACCATTTGGAAATACCTAAATTATCCAACTTTGGTTACTCTCTACAATCATTTTAGAATGGGTTAATTTGAGACACTTTTCTTTGCTATATACAGGGATGTTTAATCAATAAATCCGGCTTTAGTTATGTTCTGGGACTTAATGAAACATGTGCTTTGGCCACTTAAAAATAGCACTGTCTGCAAAAAATGACTTTGAGTGAATACTCACTTGTCCAAAAACAAAAAGGAAAGAGCTCTATGAGCTTTTCATAACTGCTTTCAAAAATCAATGGGGAACAAATTTTGTGTTATATGTTTTGGTGTTCTCCAACACCAGTTTGGTCGTACAAATATGAATACCGCCAGAAAAGGAAGCTCATTTTCTCAGTGGTAGACTGTTTGACTTCTATGACAGAAGTCCCGAGTTTGATCCCTATCTGTGACGACCCACGTATTGTCCTTGGGCAAGGCACTTTATCCCGGTTGCCAACATGGGGGCACGATGATGCCATGTACCAAGGAGTACTGCATGTCAATGGTGCACATGTCTTCAACCACTGGTACCCTGCTTCAGCGGAGCTTGAACATAATTAGAATATTGAGCTGACAGTTGCTCGTCGATGCTCGGTGGTTCTCTCTGGGTCACGATTAGCCATTGTGGGTAAGTATGTGACCGTAAACACCAATAAATAAATACCGTCAGGGAAACCCTCTGTGAAATCCTTCTGTCAATAAATAGCAAAGTAGTAATGTAATGCAAGAAATATTAACAAGCTGTTCAACATTCCTTTAATCAACTCATTTTGACTTGAACTGTACCTATCACTGTGTATACTAGCTCACCAGATGATTTAAACCATATCAAATAAACAACTAATTTGTGTGTGACAGTAACTCATATTACACGTATTTCATTGTATCTGAAACAGATATGTTGGAAAAATGGGGAAATCATGGAGTAGGAAGCTTACCCTCGTTTGTTGACAAATCCCACACATTCACAAACAGATAGAATGATAGAGAATAAATTAATTATTGATATTTAAGGTCACTTTCAGCATCTTCAGCTATATCATGACCATAATATAGGTATTTATTCAAGTCCAGGTATTCATTGCATAGGCGTACAGGACTATTTTTCAGGGGGGGGGGGGGGGGAGGTGATGAACCCTTTTAGCCCGAAAAAGTTTAATCTCGGGAGGAAATGCCAAATGCGGGGATGGCAGAGGGGCGACTCAGACTCCCCGACATACTAACTCCACAAAAGGAGGGTTAGCATTGGTTGATGACAAGTGCACCCTCAAGGTACCCTTAGTATACATCGCCATCATACCCACCCCCCTCTCAACCCCCCCCCCCCCCCCCCCCACGTGGGAAATTAAATTGGGATGAAGTGTCTTGGTCAAAGACACAATGTGGTTGCCACAGGCGGGATTCAAACAGAGGACTTCTTGGATTGCAACAATCGTCTCTACCTTCTGAGCCACCGCGCCCCGTAATATGTAGCAATAGAACTCTTTATATGTACTTGTGTGATTATAAATGAATAATATTAACGTGGATATGGTTCCACTGAATCAACTTGTACAGTATAATGGTCAGTTTACTTGCAACTTCAAAGTGCTGAGATAGGAAAACAACATTTCGTGTGGAAAACCAAAATGTTTTGTGGTCATTTCTAGCAACTAAATTGTCCGAAATTTTCTGGCATAGTGGCTGAAAGATCAGCTCCTCCCTGACTCAGGAGTGGGTTGGGGCACAGTTCTCCATGAAACTCCGGCCCGTACGCCCATAATTCATATGTACTCATTTTTTTCAAAGCAGAAATGACATCGCTTGTTTTGCTTTCTATGAAAATATTCTGTAATTATTGAAGAGAAAATTTTGTGTTAAATGGTTTGGTGTCCTGATGTATCTCAAATATCTTTTTTGGCTGCATAAAAACTTGCAGCATCACAAAAACTTTGATTTCCACTAAATTTTCTGTTTTCAAAACTGATCGATAGTTTTGTGTACAATACAGTTTGCCTTTTCACATTAAAAAGTTGGGAAAGCCCGTAATTAGTCCAACAAATTACAATTCTCTAGTTTTTTTTTTTTTTTTTTTTTTCCTCCCTGAATTTTGTCTGTTGAACTGCTCGAAAACAAGTTGTACGATTTTGATCAAATTTGGCACACTTATGTAATGTCAAAAAATCTCGTGAAATGCGGTATCGTCATATCTGTGAAAATGCGTAATTTCAAAATATTCTGCCAAAACCTTCAAAATTTCACCATTTTTCGAATGTTTCAAAATTGTTTACAGTTATTTAGCTCAAATTTTCCACACGTTTACAGCATGATATGATACACCACAATCACCACTCAGATTTTTCAACATTAACCCCCACTGGCCAAAAATGACATGAATATAGATTTTTTCTTCAAAATTGACCAAATTCAAGGGCAAATTTCTCTAATAACAAGGTTGTTGTAACAATTATTTTGGTTTAGATAGATGCAACAATGATTGCGGAATAAAGTTACTGTTTACTTTTTAATCTCAGATTTAACCCTCAAGCATAATGAGGGCGAGGATAAGAGGACCGTTTGAAAATGCCAAAATTAGCCATCTTCGGTTGCTTTTTCTATCATTTCGGAAAGGGTTAATTTCAAACACTTTTCATGTACGTATTCACAATTGACTACCGAGCATATTTGCTGTTGTAAGTTTGGTTGTAAAGTTTAACCCTATCCCATTCTGGTTGCATAAAAGTAGGTACCGTCCAAAAAAACTCCAATTTTTTCAGAATTTGGAAAGTTTAGGTGGCGATTTACTCAATTTTTAATTGCTTGAGCTCTGAATGTTTTCTGTAGCTGCTTGCATCAGTCAAAGTATGACAAATTTTGTTCTATATGTTATTATTAAAAGTTTAACCCTTGACCGATTTCAGACTTCCCATAAGGGTACTGTCAGAATAATTGTTATTTTCGCCAATTTCAAGGGCATATTTCTCTAATTACAAAGTAGTTGTAACAATTATTTTGATATGGCTAGATGCAACAATGATTGTGGAAGAAAGTTACTGTTTACTTCTTAATCTCAGGTTTAACCCTCAAGCACAATGAGGGCGAGAATAAGAGTACAGTTTGAAAATGCCAAAATTAGCCATCTTTGGTTGCTTTTTTCTATCATTTTGGAAAGGGTTAATTTCAAAAAATTTTCATGTACGTATTCACAATTGACTATCGGGCATATTTGCTGTTGTTAGTTTGGTTGTAAAGTTTAACCCTATCCCATTCTGGTTGCATAAAAGTAGGTACCGTCCAAAAAATTTCCAATTTTTTCAGAATTTGGTAAATTTAGGTGGCGATTTACTCCATTTTTAATTGCTTGAGCTCTGAATGTTTTCTATAGCTGCTTGCAGCAGTCAAAGTATGACACATTTTGTTCTATATGTTATTATTAAAAGTTTAACCCTTGGCAGATTTGAGACTTCCCATAAGGGTACTGTCAGATCAATTGTCATTTTCGCCAACGTTTACATGCACTTTCACAGCACTGGAGCCATATTGTCTCAAAACCTTTTCCATGAGAGGATTGGGCCTTCATTCAAGAACAATTTTGCTGTTATATTTTTTATTCAAAGTTTTAACCTTCACCCAGTTTTCGGGCCTTGAATTTGAGTCCCCTAAAATTCTTCATAAAATTGGCTAATTTGGAGCTCACTTTTCTTCCATTTTCGAAGGGAATATCGAATGAAAGTGTCAATGACACTGTAGCTCAACTTGTCAAGACAAAGACATGCACATGTATAGTATGTGACACAGCAATGACAAACATCTAGGTAATGACCTGATAACAAAGGTACATATAAAGTATTGTAATGGTCTGTACATAAATACTGACCGTTGCCCGTAACAAATGTATAGGTAAAGTATTGTAAAGGTGGGTGACAGTCAGATGCTAAACTAGAAAAGAAAACTTTGAGTCCCAGAGTGGGTCTGACTGAACCCCAAAATATTTGTTCTCATAGCACAGTGATAACAAAGGCACCCCAAAACACACTCGTTCCTGTCCCAAGGTGAAAACAAAGGTACCCAAGAAGTTTTGTGAAGATCAATTCATAAATACGAGCTGTATAGAACTTGTGACAAAAAACTGATTGGACCTAATTTTGGTACAAAATGGCCACTGGCAGCCATCTTGAATTTTGGACCGTACCCAGAAACACTCATTCTCGTCCCAAGGTGATAACAAAGGTACCCAAGAAGTTTTGTGAAGATCGGTTCATAAATACAGCCTCTACCCTGAGCCGTATTGACATGTGTGCTCACATTGTGCAAGTAGCACTGAATAAGTCAAAGTTCGTCTAATTTGCATAATTTCTGCACGAAAAAAAACCCCTTAGAATATGTGATGTATTCCATGTTACTAAACATTCATACAAAAATTTATTCAAATCAGAACTTTCATACAGAAGTTCTGTACAAAAGACTGATTGCACTAATTTTGGTACAAAATGGCTGCTGGTGGCCATCTTGAATTTCGGACCACACCCAGAAACACTCGCTCTTATCCCACGGTGATAACAAAGGTACCCAAGAAGGTTCGTAAAGATTGGTTCATAAATATGGCCTCTAGTCTGAGCTGTATAGAAGTTGTGTACAACAAAACTGATTAGACCTAATTTCGGTACAAAATGGCCACTGGCAGCCATCTTGAATTTTAGACCGCACCCAGAAACACTCGTTCTCGTCCCAAGGTGATAACAAAAGTACCCAAGACATTTCGTGAAGATCAGTTCATAAATACAGACTCAAGTCTGAGCCGATTTGACATGTGTACTTAATGTGTGTAAGTCGCACTGAAATATCAAAGTTCATCTAATTTGCATAATTTCAGCACGAGAAAAAAACCTGTATTATATGTGATGTATCCCATGGTACTAAACATTCACACAAAAAATTATTCAAATCAGCGCTTTCATATGGAAGTTCTGTGCAAAAATCTGATTGCACCTAATTTTGTACAAAATGGCTGCCATCGGCCATCTTGAATTTCGGACCGGACCCCAAAACACTCGTTCTCGTCCCACGGTGATACCAAAGGTACCCAAGAAGTTTCGTAAAGGTCGGTTCATAAATACGGCCTCTAGCCCGAGCCGTATTGGCATTTGCACTTACAGTGCTGAAATTAACACCAAAAAACATCAAAATTAGTCTAATTTGCACAATTTACGCACGAGAAAAAAACCCGTATTATATGTGATGTACCCCATGGTACTAAACATTCATACAAAAAATTATTCAAATCAGAGCTTTCATATGGAAGTTCTGTACAAAAAACAGATTTCTGCATCATCGGTACAAAATGGCGGCTGGCAGCCATCTTGAATTTCGGACCGCACCCAAAAACACTCGTTCTCGTCCCACGGTCATAACAAAGGTACCCAAGAAGTTTCGTAAAGATCGGCTCATAAATACGACCTCTAGCCCGAGCCATAGCCAATTGTTGACGTACGGACAGACGGACAGACGGACGGACGGACGGACAGACGGACGACGGGCCATGACAATAGCTCAAATTTGACTTCGTCAAAGTTGAGCTAAAAATGATTTACATGTTCTTATTTACAATTGCCTACCGAGCATATTTGCTGTTGCAAGTTTAGTTGTAAAGTTTAACCCTATGCTCTTTCTGTTTGCATAAAGATAGGTGCAGTCCAAAAAAAACTCTCGTTTTCAGAATTTGGTAAGTTTAAGTGACGATTTATTCCTAATTGATTGAGCGCTGAACGTTTTCTATGGCTGTATGCAGCAGTCATAGTATGACAACTTTTGTTTCATATGTCATTATTAAAAGTTCAACCGTTGGCAGATTTGAGACTGCCCATATGGGTATGGTCGGAATAATTTTAATTTTCATAAAATCACTGAATATTGATAAGCGTGCAGTGGTAGTTTGGAATAGAATATCCGAAAATGCTTTCGAAATTCGTATTCACAGTTCAATTCCAAGAATATTTTCTGTTATAAGGTTGCTGTAAAGTTTAACGCAATCCCTGTCTCAGATGCATAATGGTAGATGCCGTCGAAAAAAACTCATTTTTTTCAGAATTCCGTAGGTTTAAGTGACAATTTACTCCATTCCTAATTGATTGAGCGCTGAATGTTTTCTATGCCTGCATGCAGCAAGCATAGCATGACACAACTTCTGTTTTTTACGTCATTATCAAAAGTTTAACCCTTGGCATATTTAGGAGTTCCCATGTGGGTATAGTCGGAATAATTGTTAATTTCGTAAAATTAATCCCTGAATATGTTGGTAACCGTGCAGTGGCCTTTCAGTGGTGCTACATGAAGCCGCAAATAGTTAAGGTTGAAAAGTTCATCAAACACACAAATATAATACCTAACTCTGCCGGTGACAGGTAAATAATGAATGGAAAAGTCGTTGAGTTGAGAATAAAGTTGGGACGAATCGTGCCCTCGGTTTCCACCTGATCCACGGTATTTCCACGCGGTCTCGGCACTTGACAAAGATACTAAACTGTCGGGCAGGGACAGTAGGAAACATTCTGAGAATTTCAAGTTGCTGCCTTGCATGATCGGGACATAATGGGAATATATCCGTGATTGTTTCTGTCGGATATATTGCAATTATGTCCCGATCACTTCACCCCGACTGTCCGCATGGGGGCACCATGACGCCGTGTACTAAGGCATACTGCACGTCGATGGTGCGCATGTCTTCAACCAATCTAACCCTGCCTGTGCTATAGTGCGGAGGCACTATGTTGGGGAGCTGGCAGCTGCTCGTCATTGCTCGGTGGTTCTCTCTGGGTACTCTGGCTTCCTCCACCCATACAACTGTCACCGACATAATATGACCTTGGCTGTCAATGTGTCGTTAAAACCTAATAAATAAATGAATCCAGTACCAGTTTTGCCCGTACAAATATTAGTACCGTCAGACAAAATTAATTTTCTGATTAATTTCGTACTTTTCTGTACTCACCTTCCCTGAGTAAGATTGGTATACCTTTTCAATCTCAGATTTAACCCTCAAGCACAATGAGAGTGAGAATAAGTGTACCATTTGGAAATACCTAAATTATCCAACTTTGGTTACTCTCTACTATCATTTTGGAATGGGTTAATTTGAGACACTTTGCTTTGCTATATGCAGGGATGTTTAATCAATAAATCCGGCTTTAGTTATGTTCTGGGACTTAATGAATCATGTGCTTTGGCCACTTAAAAATAGCACTGTCTGGAAAAAATGACTTTGAGTGAATACTCACTTGTCCAAAAACAGAAAGGAAAGAGCTCTTTGAGCTTTTCATAACTGCTTTCAAAAATCAATGGGGAACAAATTTTGTGTTATATGTTTTGGTGTTCCGTGTTATTCAACACCAGTTTGGTCGTACAAATATGAATACCGCCAGAAAAAGAAGCTCATTTTCTCAGTGGTAGACTGTTTGACTTCTATGATAGAGGTCCCGAGTTTGATCCCTATCTGTGACGACCTACGTATTGTCCTTGGGCAAGGCACTTTATCCCGGTTGCCAACATGGGGCACGATGATGCCATGTACCAAGGAGTACTGCATGTCAATGGTGCACATGTCTTCAACCACTGGTACCCTGCTTCAGCGGAGCTTGAACATAATTAGAATATTGAGCTGACAGTTGCTCGTCGATGCTCGGTGGTTCTCTCTGAGTCACGATTAGCCATTGTGGGTAAGTATGTGACCATAAACACCAATAAATAAATACCGTCAGGGAAACCCTCGGTGAAATCCTTCTGTCAGTAAATAGCAAAGTAGTAATGTAATGCAAGAAATATTAACAAGCTGTTCAACATCCCTTTAATCAACTCATTTTGACTTGAACTGTACCCACCAGTGTGTATACTAGCTCTCTAGATGGTTTAAACCATATCAAATAAACAAGTAATTTGTGTATGACAGTAACTCATATTACATGTATTTCATTGTATCTGAAACAAATATGTTGGAAAAATTGTGAAATCATGGAGAAGGAAGCTTACCCTCATTTATTGACAAATCCCACACATTCACAAATAGACAAAATGATTGAGAATAAATTAATTATTGATATTTAAGGTCATTTTCAGCATCTACAGCTATATCATGACCATAATATAGGTATTTATTCAAGTCCAGGTATTCATTGCATAGGCGTACAGGGCTATTTTTCAGGGGGGGGGGGATGAACCCTTTTAGCCCGAAAAAGTTGAATCTCAGGAGGAAATGCCAAATGTGGGTATGGGAGGGAGGGGGGTCTCCCTCCCATTGAGTACCTGGAGAGAACCACCGAGCAATGGCAAGCGACTCAGACTCCCCAACATACTAACTCCACAAAAGCAGGGTTAGCATTGGTTGAAGACAAGTGCACCCTCAAAGTACCCTTAGTGCACATCGCCATCATGCCCCCCACCCCCACCCCCCACCGTGCACGTGGGAAATTAAATTGGGATGAAGTGTCTTGCTCAAGGACACAATGTGGTTGCCACAGGCGGGATTCGAACCGAGGACTTCTTGGATTGCAACAATCATCTCTACCTTCTGAGCCACCGTGCTCCCTCCCGTAATATGCAGTAATAGAGCTCTTTATATGTACTTGTGTGATTATAAATGAATAATATTAACGTGGATACGGTTCCACTGAACCAACTTGTACAGTATAATGGTCAGTTTACTTGCAACTTCTAAGTGATGAGATAGGAAAACAACATTTTGTGTGGAAAACCAAAATGTTTTGTGGTCATTTCTGGCAACTAAATTGTCCGAAATTTTCTGGCATATTGGCCGAAAAATCGGCTCCTTCCTGACTCAGGGGTGGATTGGGGCACAGTCCTTCATGAAACCCCGGCCCGTACGTCCATAATTCATATGTACTATTTTTTTCCAAATCACAAATGACATCTCTTGTTTTGCTTTCTATGAAAATATTCTGTAATTATTGAAGAGAAAATTTTGTGTTAAATGTTTTGGTGTCCTGCTGTATCTCAAATATCTGTTTTGGCTGCATAAAAACTAGTAACATCACAAAAACTTTGATTTCCACTAAATTTTCTGTTTTCAAAACTGATCGATAGTTTTGTGTACAATACAGTTTGCCTTTTCACATTAAAAAGTTGGGAAAGCCCGTAATTTGTCCAACAAATTACAATTCTCTAGTTTATTTTTTTTTTTCTCCCTGAATTTTGTCTGTTGAACTGCTCGAAACCAAGTTGTACGATTTTGACCAAATTTGGCACACTTATGTAATGTCATAAAATCTCGTGAAATGCGGTATCGTCATATCTGTGAAAACGCGTTTTCAAAATATTCTGCCAAAACCTTCAAAATTTCACCATTTTTCGTATGTCTCAAAATTGTTTACAGTTATTTAGCTCAAATTTTCCACACATTTGGAGCATAATATGATACACCACAATCACCACTCAGATCTTTCAACTTTAACCCCCACTGGCCAAAAATGACATTAATATAGATTTTTTCTTCAAAATTGACAAACTTCAAGGGCAAGTTTCTCTAATAACAAGGTTGTTGTAACAATTATTTTGGTTTGGATAGATGCAACAATGATTGCGGAAGAAAGTTACTTTTTACTTTTTAATCTCAGATTTAACCCTCAAGCACAATGAGGGAGGGGATAAGAGTACAATTTGAAAATGCCAAAATTAGCCAACTTTGGTTGCTTTTTCTATCATTTTGGAAACGGTTAATTTCAAACGCTTTTCATGTACATATTCACAATTTGGCTATCGAGCATATTTGCTGTTGTATGTTTGGTTGTTAAGTTTAACCCTATCCCATTCTGGTTGCATAAAAGTAGGTACCGTCCAAAAAATCTCCATTTTTTTCAGAATTTGGTAAGTTTAGGTGGCGATTTACTCCATTTTTAATTGCTTGAGCTCTGAATGTTTTCTGTAGCTGCTTGCAGCAGTCAAAGTATGACAAATTTTGTTCTATATGTTATTATTAAAAGTTTAACCCTTGGCAGATTTGAGACTTCTCATAAGGGTACAGTCGGAATAATTGTTATTTTCGCCAATTTCAAGGGCAAATTTCTCTAATTACAAGGTGGTTGCAATAATTGTTTTGGTATGGCTAGATGCAGCAATGGTTGTGGAAGAATGTTACTGTTTACTTCTTAATCTCAGATTTAACCCTCAAGCACAATGAGGGCGAGAATAAGAATACCGTTTGAAAATGCCAAAATTAGCCATCTTTGGTTGCTTTTTCTATCATTTTGGAAAGCGTTAATTTCAAAAACTTTTCATGTACGTATTCACAATTGACTACTGAGCATATTTGCTCTTTAAGTTTGGTTGTAAACTTTAACCCTATCCCATTCTGGTTGCATAAAAGTAAGTACCGTCCAAAAAAACTCCAGTTTTTCAGAATTTGGTAAGTTAAGGTGGCGATTTACTCCATTTTTAATTGCTTGAGCTCTGAATGTTTTCTATATCTGCTTGCAGCAGTCAAAGTATGACAAAGTTTGTTCTATATGTTATTATTAAAAGTTTAACCCTTAGCAGATTTGAGACTTCCCATAAGGGTACTGTCGGAATAATTGATATTTTCGCCAACATTTACATGCACTTTCTCAGCACTGGAGCCATATCGTCTCAAAACCTTTTCCATGAGAGGATTGGGCCTTCATCCAAGAACAATTTTGCTGTTATATATTTTATTCAAAGTTTTAAACCTTCACCCAGTTTTCGGGCCTTGAATTTGAGTGCCCTAAAATTCTTCATAAAATTGGCTAATTTGGAGCTCACTTTTCTTCCATTTTCGAAAGGAATATCGAAAAATGATTTACATGTTCGTATTTACAATTGCCTACCGAGCATATTTGCTGTTGTAAGTTTGGTTGTAAGATTTAATCCTATGCTCGTTTTCTTTGCATGAAGATAGGTGCAGTCCAAAAAAACTATCGTTTTTGAGAATTTGGTAAGTTTAAGTGACGATTTACTCCATTCCTAATTGATTGAGCGCTGAACATTTTCTATGGCTGTATGCAGCAGTCACAGTATGACAACTTTTGTTTTATATGTCATTATTAAAAGTTTAACCGTTGGCAGATTCGAGACTGCCCATATGGGTATGGTCGGAATAATTTTAATTTTCATAAAATCACTGAATATTGATAAGCGCGCAGTGGTAGTTTGGAATAGAATATCCGAAAATGCATTCGAAATTCGGATTCACAGTTCAGTTCCAAGAATATTTTTTGTTATAAGGTTGCTGTAACGTTTAACGCCATCCCTGTCTCAGATGCATAATGGTAGATGCCGTCGAAAAAAACTCATTTTTTCAGAATTTCGTAGGTTTAACCCTTTACCTAACCTGAAAAGCAGACGACACTTGCAAAAATAATTCTTGAATAACTAATTTTTTTCATTTTTTGTCTCAAAAACATAGGTTATGACCCCTCGTTGGAACGAGCTCGACGAGCTCGTTCCAACGAGGGGTCATAACCTATGTTTTTGAGACAAAAAATGAAAAAAATAATGAAAATTAATTGGCGATTTTTGAGAATAGCGCTGGCCGGTTTTGGCCGTTACGTTGGGTAAAGGGTTAAGTGACAATTTACTCCATTCCTAATTCATTGAGCGCTGAATGCTTTTTATGCCTGCATGCAGCAAGCATAGCATGACAACTTCTGTTTTATACGTTATTATCAAAAGTTTAACCCTTGGCATATTTAGGAGTTCCCATGTGGGTATAGTCGGAATAATTGTTATTTTCGTAAAATCAATCCCTGAATATATTGGTAACCGTGCAGTGGCCTTTCGGTGGTGCTACACGAAGCCTCAAAAAGTTAAGGTTGAAAAGTTCATCAAATAGACAGATATAATGCCTAACTCAGTCGGAGACAGGTAAATAATGAATGGAAAAGTCGTTGAATTGAGAATAAAGTAGGGAAGAATATTGCCCTCGGTTTCCACCTGATCCACGGTATTTCCACGTGGTCTCGGCACTTGACAAAGATACTAAACTGTCGGGCAGGGACAGTAGAAAACATTCTGGGAATTTCAAGTTGCTGCCTTGCATGGTCGGGACATAATTGGAATATATCCGACATTGTATCTGCCGGATATATTCCAATTATGTCCCGATCACTTCACCCCGACTGTCCGCATGGGGTCACCATGACGCCGTGTACTAGGGCATACTGCGTACTGTCATCTCTACCTTCTGAGCCACCATGCTCCCGTAATATGCAGTAATAGAGCTCTTTTTGTGAACTTGTGTGATTATAAATGAATAATATTAACGTGGATACAGTTCCACTGAATCAACTTGTACAGTATAATGGTCAGTTTATTTGCTACTTCTAAGTGATGAGATAGAAAAATAACATTTTGTGTGGAAAACCAAAATGTTTTGTGGTCATTTCTGGCAACTAAATTGTCCGAAATTTTCTGGCATATTGGCTGAAAAATCCGCTCCTTCCTGACTCAGGGGTGGGTTGGGGCACAGTCCTTCATGAAACCCCGGCCCGTACGCCCATAATTCATATGTACTAATTTTTTCCAAAGCAGAACTTGTTTTGCTTTCTATGAAAATATTCTGTAAATATTGAAGAGCAAATTTTGTGTTAAATGTTTTGGTGTCCTGCGGTATCTCAAATATCTGTTTTGGCTGCATAAAAACTAGTAGCATCACAAAAAACTTTGATTTCCACTAAATTTTCTGTTTTCAAAACTGATCGATAGTTTTGTGTACAATACAGTTTGCCTTTTCACATTAAAAAGCTGGGAAAGCCCGTAATTTGTCCAACAAATTACAATTCTCCAGTTGGAGTCTGAATTTTAACTTAACCCAATATGAGGAACAATCTTTAAAACTTTTCTTCTCCAGAAACACCAGAGGTCAGAATATTTTAATTTATGGCATTTCAGAATGATTACAGGGGTTGGATTCATTTGTGCAACTCAAGTCCATCGGTTAATAATTGGGCTCTCTGCAGGGGCTTGTATTTTAACTTGGTGCAGTATGAGAAATAATCTTTAAAATCGTCCTCAGATACACCGGTCAGAATCTTTTGATATTTGGTATACAGCAACCTTAGGGAGGTCAGATCTAAGTGTTCAAATCAAGTCTCTAGGTTAATATTTGGTCTCCCTATTGGAACCTGAATTTTAACTTGCTCCAATGTGAGGAATAATCTTTAACAAGAGGCCCCACAGGGCCTGAAGCGCTGACCTTGAACGAATGAATCTACATTAAGCAGTTAATCTTCATAGGATCCATGGCCAAATCCTCTCACCCATCCGTTGTGACTAAAATAGCCCAAGCATCATGCCTTTTCATCAGTTAATCATAATGTACAAAGTGGATCTCCCCTATGGAGCCCCGTGATATACAACCTATGTGGATTAATCTAAGTTACACACCTCTAGAGGGTACTTAATAAACATGGCTCCTTATAAAATTAACTTGGAATTATGTTTCGATTTTTAGCACACATTGAGTCCCACGATAGCTAGGGTTAATATTGTTCATTTTAAATCAAATATCTGTTTCCCACTTATGCTGCATATCAATTTTTTTAAAAAATCAGACTTAGAGTTCTGAGTAGTGAACTAGAGATGTTGTATACCAAATATGAAAAGATTCTGACTGGTTATCGGATCTGAAGAAGAAGATTTTTAAAGAAATGTCCATATACTGCACTAAGTTAAAATTTGGGCTCCCATTGGGAGCCCAAATATGAACCCAGGGACCCAATTTGAACATACCAAATATGAAAGCATTCAGACTGGTGGATCTGAAGAAGATTTTTTAAAGATTATCCCCAAGATTGCACCAAGTTGAAACTGAACCCACGCTCTCAAGTTGAAGAAACTTGAATGTGATCCTGTCTCCCCCTCCCCCCACCCCCCCCCCCCCCCCCCCCCCCTGAGATGTTGAATACCAGATATGAAAGAATTCTGCCTGGTGAATCTGAAGAAGAAGATTTTGTAAAGAAATTCCCTCATATTGCACCAAGTTAAAATTTGGGCTACCATAGGATGCCCAAATATGAGCCCAGGGGCCCAATTTGAAAAAACTTGAATTTTATCCCCGTAGAGATGTTGTATACCAAATATGAAAGAATTCTGACTGGTGATCGGATATGAAGAAGATTTTTAAAGAAATGTCCTTATATTGCACTAAGTTAAAAAGAAGATCTGAAAAAGATTTTTAAAGAAATTTCCTCATGAAAAATTAAAATTCATGCTCCTGTATCGAGCCCGAATATAAACCCAGGCACTCAAATTGAACAAACTGAAATCTGATCCCCCTAGAGATGTATACCAAATATGAAACCATCCAGATTGGTGGATCTGGAGAAGATTTTTTTAAAGAAATTACTATGTTAAAATTTGGGCTTCTATAGGGAGCCCAAATATGAGCCCAGGACCCCAATTTAAACAAACTTGAATTTGCCCCCCCCCCCCCCCCCCCCCCCCCCTTAGAGACGTTGTATACCAAAAATATGACTGGTGGATCTGAAGAAGAAGATTTTTAAAGATTATTCCCCATATTGCTCTAAGTTAAAAATTTGGGCTCCTGTATTGAGCTCAAATATGAACCAAGGGGCTTTATTTTAACAAACTTATATCTGACCTCCCTATGGATGCTGTATACCAAATATCAAAAGATTCTAATTATTGGTTCTGGAGAAAAAGTTAAAAAAAATTTTTTGCAAATATGCTGACTCTGCAGTTTTTCGACGCACCCTGCAGAACATACTGTTACAACTGATGGCAATTTTTTTTTTTAACATTCAATTCTATGGGTCCCAAAGATGCTTCATACCAAATATCAGTTCTCTGTTCCGTGGGGTTTGGAGAATATTGGAGTTTGAAAATATTGGTATTTTTAGCTCCAGGGGTTCCCATGGGGACACAGGAAAAAATTCTTTTTTGCATGAATCAAGTACTTATGACCCAATAATATCACAAACAAAATTTGGTTCAAATCGGACCATCGGTTCAGAAAATAGAAATTTTCACATTACAAAGGCAAATATTGCTTCTGAAATTTGAATCTACACCTCAAAAGGAAGCTGCATACCAAATATCAAGTCACTGTTCATGAGAAGAAATTTTTTTTTAATTTTGGAGCATTTTCCCCACCTCCTCCCCATGGAGCTGGGCATGTTGAGTTGGAACAAAAATGCAATGCCCCGTCACGACTCAGCACCATCACTCACACAAACTTTCACTTGAATTGGCCCAGTGGTTTTGGAGGAGAAGCCCAAAACATGGTGTTGACGGATGCCGGATGCCGGATGGCAGACAGAGAGTGATTAGATAAGCTCAGCTTGACTTCGTTAAGGTGAGCTAAAAATCTTCTTCTTGAGATACAATCAGAATCTTTTGATATTTGTTGGTATACAGCATCCTTTAACGACACTTTCGACAGCGAGGGTCACTTCATGTCGGACAGTTTTACAGGTGAAGGAAGCCTTAGCACCCGGAGAGAACCGCTATGTAACAGCGAGCAATTGTCAGACTCCCCAACATACTAACTCAACACAAGCAAGGTTAGCATTTGTTGAAGACAAATGCACCATCGACGTGCAATACACCTTAGTACACAACACCATTGTGCCCCCACATAGGCAATTGGGATTACTATAAGTGTCTTGCCCAAGGACATCGACGTGCACCATCGACGTGCAATACACCTTAGTACACAACACCACTGTGCCCCCACGTAGGCAATTGGGATTACTATAAGTGTCTTGCCCAAGGACATCGACGTGCACCATCGACGTGCAATACACCTTAGTACACAACACCACTGTGCCCCCACATAGGCAATTGGGATTACTATAAGTGTCTTGCCCAAGGACATCGACGTGCACCATCGACGTGCAATACACCTTAGTACACAACACCACTGTGCCCCCACGTAGGCAATTGGGATTACTATAAGTGTCTTGCCCAAGGACATCGACGTGCACCATCGACGTGCAATACACCTTAGTACACAACACCACTGTGCCCCCACATAGGCAATTGGGATTACTATAAGTGTCTTGCCCAAGGACATCGACGTGCACCATCGACGTGCAATACACCTTAGTACACAACACCACTGTGCCCCCACATAGGCAATTGGGATTACTATAAGTGTCTTGCCCAAGGACATCGACGTGCACCATCGACGTGCAATACACCTTAGTACACAACACCACTGTGCCCCCACATAGGCAATTGGGATTACTATAAGTGTCTTGCCCAAGGACATCGACGTGCACCATCGACGTGCAATACACCTTAGTACACAACACCACTGTGCCCCCACATAGGCAATTGGGATTACTATAAGTGTCTTGCCCAAGGACATCGACGTGCACCATCGACGTGCAATACACCTTAGTACACAACACCACTGTGCCCCCACATAGGCAATTGGGATTACTATAAGTGTCTTGCCCAAGGACATCGACGTGCACCATCGACGTGCAATACACCTTAGTACACAACACCACTGTGCCCCCACGTAGGCAATTGGGATTACTATAAGTGTCTTGCCCAAGGACACAACACGGTTGCCACAGGAAGGATTCCAACAGAGGACTGCAAGCCGAGAGGTCCTCGGTTCGAATCCCACCTTCGGCAACCGCATTGTGTCCTTGGGCAAGACACTTCACCCCATTGCCCATGGTGGCATTGTGTACTAAGGCATACTGCACATCATTGGTGCACTCCCTGCTTGTGTGAAGTTAGTATGCTGGGGAGCTGACAGTTGCTCGCCATTGCTCAGTGGATCTCTCCAGATACTCCAGGTTCTTTCACCCATAAAACTGTTGTGGTCATGATTAGCTATTGTGCAGAAACATGTGACCTTAAACACTAATAAATATATCATAAATATAAGCATTATTACAAGTGGTTTATGAGATGATGAGTTTTAAAGTATTTTAGGCTTTTGGGGCATCAAACCCACCCCAAAGGGCATATTAACTTTTTGAGGAAAAAACAGAAGAGTCAACTCCAACAAGATGCTTTGTACCAAATTGGTTTAGATTTGGCCCAAAGGCTCTGAAGAAGAATTTTTAGCTGATGGGCCACAAGAAAGACAAGAGGCCCCAGGGGGCCTGAGGGCGCTCACCTGACATGGTAGCCTAAATATCAACCCAGAGAATTGATTTCCACAAGTTGCATCTGCTCCTCCTAATAAAAGCTGAAACCAAATATCCAAATATTCTGACCAGTGGATCTAAAAACAAGATTTTTAAAGAATATTCCTCATATTGAACTAAGTCATAATTCGGGCTCCCACAGGGAGCCCATATATGAACTCAGGGACTTGGCTTTAACAAACCTGAAACTCACACCCCTAAGGATTCTGCACACCAATTATCAAAACATTCCGACTGCTGGATCTGAAGAAGAAGATTTTTAAAGAAAATTCCTCATTTTGAACCAAGTTACAATTCAAGCTCCCACAATCAGCCCAAATATGGACCTAGGGACATGGCTTGAACAAACCTGAATCTTACCCCCCTAAGGATGCTGCATAAAAAATATCAAAAGCATTCATCTGCTGGATCTGAAGATTTTTAAAGAAAATTCCTCATTTTGAACTAAGCTGTCATTCAGGCTCCCATAGTGAGCCCAAATATGAACCAAGGGACTTGGCTTGAACAAACTTGAATCTCAGCCCCCTAAGGTTGCTCCATGCCAAATATCAAAACATTCCAACTGCTGAATCTGAAGAAGAAGATTTTTAAAGAAAAATTCCTCATATTGACTATGTTATAATTTTGAGCCCAAATATAGTCCCATGGACTTGGCTTTAACACACTTGAATCCCCCCCCCCCCCCCCCCCCCCCCCCAAGGATGCTACTCACCACATATCAAACCATTCCGACTGCTGGATCTGAAGAAGAAGATTTTTTAAGAAAATTCCTCATTTCGAACAAAGTTACAATTCAAGCTCCCACAGTGAGCCCAAATATGGACCTAGGGACATGGCTTGAACAAACTTGCATCTCACCCCCCTAAGGATGCTGCATACCAAATATCACAAGATTCTGCCTGCTGGATCTTGAGAAGAAGATTTGCCTGAAATGCACTAAGTTCAAATTTGGGCTTCTATACTGAGCCCAAATATAAACCCAGGGGGTCGATTTGAACAAACTTGAATCAGATCCACCCCACAATGTTGCATACCAAATATCACAAGATTCTGCCTGCTGGATCTGGAGAAGATTTTTGAAGAAATTTGCCCGAAATGCAGTAAGTTCAAATTTGGGCTTCTATAGTGAGCCCAAATATGAATCCAGGTGGCCGATTTGAACAAATTGGAATCAGATCCACCCCACAATGTTGCATACCAAATATCAAAAGATTCTGCCTGCAGGATCTGGAGAAGATTTTTGAAGAAATTTGCCTGAAATGCACTAAGTTCGAATTCGAGCTTCTATAGTGAGCCCAAATATGAATCTAGGGAGCCGATTTGAACAAAATAGAATCAGATCCACCCCACAATGTCGCATACCAAATATCAAAAGATTCTGCCTGCTGGATCTGGAGAAGACGATTTTTTAAGAAATTTGCCTGAAAAGCACTAAGTTCAAATTTGGGCTCCTATACTGAGCCCAAATATAAACCCAGGGAGCCGATTTGAACAAACTTGAATCAGATCCACCCCACAATGTTGCATACCCAATATCAAAAGATTCGGCCTGCTGGATCTTGAGAAGAAGATTTTCAAAGAAATTTGCCTGAAATGCACTAAGTTCAAATTTGAGCTCCTATACTGAGCCCAAATATAAACCCAAGGGGCCGATTTTAACAAACTTGAATCAGATCCACCCCACAATGTTGTATACCAAATATCAAAAGATTCTGCCTGCTGGATGTGGAGAAGAAGATTTTCAAAGAAATTTGCCTGAAATGCAGTAAGTTCAAATTTGGGCTCCTATACTGAGCCCAAATATAAATCCAGGGGGCCGATTCGAACAAACTTGAATCAGATCCACCCCACAATGTTGCATGCCAAATATCAAAAGATTCTGCCTGCTGGATCTGGAGAAGAAGATTTTTAAAGAAATTTGTCTGAAATGCACTAAGTTCGAAATCGGGCTCCTATACTGAGCCCAAATATGAACCCAGGGGGCCAATTTGAACAAACTTGAATCAGATCCACCCTAAAATGTTGCATACCAAATATCAAAAGATTCTGCCTGCTGGATCTGGAGAAGAAGATTTTTTAATGTTTTTCCCATTGCCTACAGTGTTAAAAAGTGCTGACTCAGCACTTTTTCAAAGTCCCGAAACTGTACCCTATGATAAAACCGATGGCAATTTTTTTTTACCAATTCTTTCTGTTGGTCCTAAGGAAGCTTCACACCAAATAAAAATTCTCGGTGCCGTGCCGTGAGATATGGGCGTTTTAATTTTTTTCTATTTTCAGCTCCTAAGGTTCTCACGGGGCTGCGGGAAAATTTTTTTGGCATAAATCAAGTACTTATGACCCAATAAGTCCTCACATTAAATTTGGTTCAAATCGGCCTCTCGGTTCAGAAAATAGAAATTTAGGGCGGGGCCAAAATTTTTGCCCCTCCCATACCGACGCCAAATATTATCCCTCGAACTTCTCTTGAACAAATCTGAGTCTACACCTCAAAGGGAAGCTGCATACCATATATCAAGTGTCTGCTACTGCTAGTTCTTGAGAAGAAGATTTTCAAAGATTTTGGTGCCCCTTGGGGGCGTGGCCCCACCCAGGAGGAGGGGCAACTTCATTTGAACAAATCTGAATTGGCATTAGGTAATAAATATTTAGCCAACATTTGAATAAAATTGGGCTTGTGATTTAGGAGGAGAAGTCGATAATGTAAAGTTAACGCCGGATGGACGACGGACGATGGACGACGGACGGATCATGATCAGTAAAGCTCCCGCTGAGCTTCGCTCAGGTGAGCTAATAATGACTCCACATTTTCCCAATGCCAACAGTATTAAAATGGGCATCCCCATACGGCATTCCATAACAAAATCAATGGCAATTTTTTGGTCCATCTGATTCCACTGGTCCTGAGGAAGCTTCCTATCAAAAATATTCTGGTCCATGCTGTTTTTGAAATATGGGCGTTTGAATTTTCTTCTATTTTTAGCTCCTGGGGTTTCCATGGTGCAGCAAAAAAAATTTTTAGGGCATAAATCAAGTACTTATGCCCAAATTATACTACATGTCAAATTTGGTACAAATCAGTCGATTGTTTCATGAAACAGAAATTTTGGGTAGAGCCCAAACAGGGCATGCTAACACAGAGAGCCCAGATATTGACCTTCCAACTTGCCTTGAACACATTTTAATCACCCCCACCAAAGGAAGTTCCATACCAAATATCAAGGCATTCTCACTGGTAGTTCATGAGAAAAAGATTTTTAAAGATTTTTATGCTTTTGGGGCATTAACCCCAGCTCCAAGGGAAGAAGCAACTTTTTGGGGGAAAAAACTTAGAAGAGTATACTCCACCAAGATGCTTTGTACCAAATTAGTTTAGATTTGGCCCAAAAGTTCTGCAGAAGAATACTTAATTGATGGAGCACAGGATGCATGATGATTCCACATTTTCCCATTACCAACAGTGTTAAAATGGGCATCCCATTACGGCACCCCATGACAAAACTGACAGCATTTTGTTTTGTTCATCTGATTCCACTGATCTAAGGAAGCTGCATACCAAAAAAACAATATTCTGGTCAGTGCAGTTTTTGAAATATGGGCATTTTAATTTTTTCATATTTTTAGTTTCTTGGGTTCTCATGGAGCTGCAAGAAAATAAATCAAGTACTTATGACCAAATTATACCACATGAGATATTTGGTTCAAATCAGCCCATTGGTTTTGGAAATAGAAATTTTGGTTGGAGCCCACGATGGGCATCCTCCCACAGGGAGTCCAAATATTGACATGAGTTCCTTTGAACAAAATTGAATCTGCATCATTAAAGAAAGTTCCATGCCAGAAATCTAGTCATCATTGCTAGTGGTTTATAAGAAGATGATTTTTAAAGTGTTTTAGGCTTTTTTGGCATTAAACCCAGCCCCAAGGGGAGTAGCAACTTTTTGGGAAGAAAACTCAAGTATACTCCCAGTATACACCTCAAACTCCCCACCCCAAAGAGAATGAAAGTTATTTTTTTTTGCATATAATCACTCAAAATCCTCCAACTTTTCTTTTCAAGCCAAACAATTAATATTGTCCAAATGACCCCCCCCCCCCCCCACCCCCCAAACCCCTCAAGTGTATGAGTGAGTGAATCTTTATTTGCAGCATACAATTACATAACATATGATTAACAGTTTAATTTAATTCAGAACAAAAGTAATAGTACACTGCATGGAGATGGCATAGCCAAGAAGCTGTCTTCCTGCCATCCCCATATTGAAACAGTAAAACATACCTGACATCAAAGTTAAATTAATTTGCTCAAAGCCAACTCTAAAAGGAGCGATTCACAGTTTCCAAAATGAATACATAATTTATCATTGTAGTGGAATATTTACTATGTGGAGAATGTTAAGGATTTGGGGAATTTTGGGATCCAGAGGAGCTGGAGGTGCAATCGGGGCATCTCAGATTGACACAAGCGACATTAGCCATATAAGAATTTAGGGCCTTATCCATTATTGCCTTCTTGAATTGCGGTCTGCTGAGTTGTTGGATTTGTGGGTCAATTTCATTCCAAGTCCGTGGGAGAGTATGGAACGGCAGTTCGGATGAAATACGTGTTCTTGGTTTAAGTGTGTGTATTTTCCCAGACTGTCTGGTGTTCATGCCTGATGGGTTCCTATAGATTTTAAATGTATCATCAAAGGACACGGGTAATTTATTATTGTACCAATCATGCATGAACAAAAGGGAATGCAGGGTATAGAGGTCGCTGAATTTTAGGATACCACAGCTTTTGAATAGAGGATCAGTGTGTGATGTAAAAGACTTGTTTGTTATAATACGAATGGCTTTCTTCTGCACGTTGAAGAGTCTTTAGGCAGAGGGTGAGTGCCCCCAGATTAATATCCCATAGATCAAATGGCTATGGATAAGTGAGAAGTACAGTGATCTTAAGGCTTGCGGTGGGAGAAATTTTTTTGCCCTATTTAATGCAAAAATAGCTCTTCCTATTTTTGAACAAACAGCTGATATGTGCTGTTTGAATTTCAGGTTTTCGTCCATATGAATTCCAAGGAACTTAAATGATGACTCCTCTTGGTGACTACCGACTAACGATATATTCGTCTCATTCAGTGATATCACCTTGTTCTTGGCACTGTATGCGTCAAGTTGGGGGTGAAATAACATTAATCTGGTTTTAGAGGCATTTAAGGCTAATTTATTTGCAGAACTCCATTCGTTTATCTTAATTAGTTCAGAATTTGCATTTTCTATTAGCGCATCTACATTGTTACCTGACGTATATGCTGTTGTATCATCTGCGAAAGCTAGTATTTTAAGTAAGGTTGATTGGCTAATGTCATTCACAAACAATAAGAATAAGATGGGTCCGAGGATAGAACCCTGGGGTACACCCGCTGTTATCTCTTGTTTATTGGATACTTCATTCATGAATGAAACCGACTGACTTCTTCCATTTAAATAATCTTTAAACCAGGAGTTGGCCAATCCCCTAATTCCGTAATGGGCCATTTTTTTCAACAGGATGACATGGTCAATGCTGTCAAAGGCTTTCGAAAAGTCCAGAAAAAGAGAAAGCGTGCAATCTTTCGACGGTCTATCATTGTTCTCGGCGACATTGTTTACCAAGTGTAAAACAGGATGTGTTGTTGAATGATGTTTCCTGAAGCCAAACTGGTACTGGTATATAATCTTTTGTTCCTCTAGAAAGTTTGATAATCGCGAATACATTAATTTCTCCAATATTTTAGAGAATGTCGGCAGAATACTGATAGGTCGATAGTTGTTGAACAATTGCGGGTTGCCGGATTTAAATATAGGTATAATTTTGGCTGTCTTCATTTTGCTGGGTACTATACCAGTAGAAAAAGAAAGGTTAACTATGTGTGTTAGCGGGCTGGCCACCTCAGAGATTATTTCTTTTAAAAGTTTGGTGGATAAGTTAGTCACAGTCTTTGGTTAATTTTCCACAGAGGTTGTGGACACAGTGAACTATTTCCTCTTCATTGGTTGGTGATATAAAGAAGGAATCAGCAGTGCTGTTACCAATATAATCTAAGAAATGACGGTTTGATATTGGAATTTTGTCACTTATTGATTTACCTATATTGACGAAAAAATTATTAAATTTATCGGCAATTGTTTTTGGATCACTCAGTTCGGTGTTTCCATCACGAAATGAGGAAGGTAAAGACGGCGTACGTTCTGTTTTGTTAATGGCTTTATGCAGAATTTCCCATGTTTTTTTATGTTATTTCTATTTTCGAGCAAAGTGTTTGAAGTAACAAACGTTTGACCTTTTGAATACGCGTTTCTGGGCTTGTGTTGGGTGGGCAGGGGTCTTGTTATTTCCTTCGGTATAAAATGTTGCGAAGTGGTCACTGACATCACTTATTATGATTCCTGAGTCATAATTTTTGTTATTATTGCTGAATATATGATCGATAAGAGTCGCAGTGGTGTCTGTCACTCTCGTTGGGCTCGTAATAGCTGGATTAAAACCTGCACTGAACAATGAGTCTACATAAATGTTAGTTTTGGGGTGGTTATTAAAGTTTAGCAAATCAATGTTGAAGTCGCCCATGAAATAAGCTTTTTTATTCTCCTGATTTATTAAGTCCAGTAATCGAGATAGCTCGGATAAAAATAGGCCGAGATCGGCTTTTGGTGCGGTATTAGGTCTATAAATAACCCCAATTATAAATGTTCTGCCGGCAGAGACTTCTATGAATAATGACTCAAAGACATGAGGAATAAAGACTGTTAAATCAGTACGTATTTTGAAGGATAAGTTGTCCTTTACAAATAAGCCAACCCCGCCTCTGCCATCATCCTTGTCGGATCGTGTGCGGTAAGTTAGGGGATGATAGCCTTCAAGCTCATAAGATACATTGTCTTTAATACTGAAAGTTTCAGTTAGGCTTATGATATCAAAAACGTTTTTGTTGGGCTGTAGATCGCACAATAAGTTACTGAGGCTTTCGAAGTTTGCATTCAGACTACGGCAGTTGACGTTGAAAAGAGAGAGAGATGTATTTTGTGATGATATTTTGTCTCTAAATTGTTCGGGTGTATAATATTTGCAGTTTACGTTATCTACAGTGAATGGTTGGTTATAATCCTCACCATCAGTGGAGAGTAATTCATTAAATTTAAAGGCGAAGTCGAAGGCATCTGTATTCTGGATCTCGTCAAGTATTTGGTTGTTAGCCATGATGAAGGGTTAAGTGACAGAAAGCAAATTTGAGATTAGTTGTTTGGCAGTTTAGAGCAATCACAATAGTACTTCGGCTGTGCACGATCTGGGAAGCTGAGTAATTTTCTGAATCGGCTGGAACTTTGATGTCAGGAGTGAGAGACAGATATATATACATAATGAGTGAATTTACTGCAGATTGTGGGAAAAAATCCCTATACTTGAACAGCTGTAAGAAAACTAATAAGCAAGAGTCCATGCAAGTGACCTTCCTTGTGAATTTAGGGCAAACTTGTATGTTGGGATACGCTTTTTACTGACCGAGTTGCTTCTTGACTATCGCCTTAATGGTTGGAATAAGGTCGGGGCCAACAGTTACACACAAAATGTTATCAGCGCATTATCTGTTTTCAGTTAACCAATATTAGACAAGTGTTGTCCGAACTGACTGCCACAGAACGATGAGCAAAAACGTGCGCCAGTTTAGTACGATGACTGATATGCACGATCGCCCTTGTAAATTTTCAATAACATTTAAGGAAGGCCACCCGTTGTACGAACACTGACGGTATTTTACGTACCCGTGTGAAAAAGAGTCCCGCACCAAAATCTCTAAGTTTGGAGTAGAGATAAGCAACTGAGTATAGCTCTCTAGGCTGGGTACAGTCACGCGAAAAACTAAGCTCATATCGGGAAAACAGTTAGAAAAAAAAAAAAAAAAAAAAAAAAAAAAAATTAAAAAAAATTGATGTCTCCGGAGTTGCAATGGGCTGTACTGACTGACCCCCATAATGACTCCCTATTTAGATTCGGGTACATAACATTATATATCTCACTTGTGGAGTGCTGTGTTGAGCTGTGTTCCACGTGGCCACTCACACTGACACCTAGGGCAGTGTGGATACCCACGTGGAACACAGTCCCCTGCCAAGGCCATTTCAAGTATATGCTACCAATATTAAAACGACCAGATACATGGTAACATTGCTGTAAACTCCCTGTATGTCTGCAACTTTATTTCAGTGAATAGACCACTTGAGGTGTGTTTGGTTGTATGCTGAATTAATTCCCTGCAGTAAATGTTAACAATATAATATAATGTACATTCTTACCCTGCGGAAAAACTGTTCAACTATCTATTACCTTAATAGAAAGGTGAATTACATGATTTCATAGCTTTAAACTCCAAATTTATTTCAGTGAATAGACCACTTGAAGTGTGTTTGGTTGCATGCTGAAATAATTCCCTGCAGTAAATGTAACAATCGAATATAATGCGGAAAAACTGTTCAACTATCTATTACCTTAATAGAAAGGTGAATTACATGGTTTCATAGCTTTAAACTCCAGCTTTGGATTCAAGTATGCAGCATTGAATAACCAGCTGAGATGCGTACAACGGCATGGAAAATTAATCTTATGTCGGAAATACCACTAGGAGAAAGGAGGGTGTGTGGGACTGTGATACACGTGGCCACCCTAAAGTGGGTGCAATTGCATGGAAAATTAATCTCATTTGTAAACTCCAGGTCAAGTATATAATATTAAAATGGCTCCGTAATGTGATTTTGTGACTACATCTACATACTGAAATTAAACTCCTACAGGAAATATTACTAGAAAGAAGGTAGTCATTGAATGCTGCATGGAACTGCATTTCACACGGCCACCCACACTGACACATAAAGCAGTGTGGATCCCCATGTGCAACACAGTCCCAAGGACAACATTGATTCGAGTATATTTTACCCATATCAAAGGTTATTAGCTGCATGGTTCCATGCTGTAAACTGCAACACAGTCCCATGGCAAAATTGATCCAAGTATATTTTACCTATACCAGAGGTTCTTAACTACATTGTTTTATTTCAGCCCCAATGAATTGCTAACTTAGGGTGTATACGGTTTCATGCAGAATTAATCTTCTGAAGGTGATATTAATATCAGAATTAGAATGTCCTGGTGGTCCCCATCTGAGCAAATGTTAATCTTATGTACTCACATTTACATCCTTTAAACAAATAGTAAATTCTCCATTGGTTTCCGTGTTGAATTTCAAACTCTGGTGACAACCAAAATTAGTCATTCTAGTATCATATTGCACTAAGGTTAAAAGTTGGGATCCCACAGGGTGCCCAAATATGACCCAAGAGACTTCATTTGAACAAACTGGAATCTGAACCTCCTAAGGTTGCTGCATATCAAAAGATTCTGACTGGTGGATCTGATGAAGAAGATTTTTAAAGGACTTTCCCATATTACACCAAGTCAAAATTTAGGTTGAACTCAGGGACTTGATTTGAACAAACTGGAATCTGGCCCCACTAAGGATATGGCAAAACAAATATCAAAAGATTCTGACTGATGGAGCTGACGGACAGGATTTTTAAAGAATATTCTTCACATTGCACCTAGTTAAAATTCAGGCTCCCATAGACTCCAAAACTGACCCTTGGAACTTTGATTTAAACAAGCTTGAATCTGAACCACCTAAGGATACTGTATACCAAATATCAAAACATTTTGACTGGTAGATCTGATGAAGATTTTTCAAGAATATTCTTCATATTGCACTAAGTTAAAGATCGAGTTCCCCTAGGGTGCCTAAATATGAGCCCCCAGGGACTTGATTTGAACAAACTTGAATCTGACCCTCCCCCAAAGGATGCTATATACCAATCGTCAAAAGACTCTGACTGGTGGATCTGAAGAAGACTTTAGGATAATTTCCCTCATATTGGACTGCATGAAAATTTGGGTTCCCAAAGGGAGCTCAAATATGAACCCAGGGACTTGCTTATTTGAACAAACCTTAAGCTGCCCCCCCCCCCCCCCCCCAACATGTAGTACAAAGACAAGATTTTGACCGATTGATCTGAAGAAGATTTTTAAATAAATATCCTCATAATACTGGCCCAAGTTACAATTCAGGTTCCCATAGGGAGCTCAAATATGTACCCAGGGACTTGTTTCGAACAAACTTGAATCTGCTCTCTAAGGAAGTTTTATACTAAGTATCAAAAGATTTTGATTGGTAGTCCTGGAGAAGATTTTTTAATTTTGTAAAATAATTTTGTGGGTGCTAACAGAATTAGGCCCCTTGTGGGCCGAGCAGCTTTATTTGAACAAACTTGAATTGACATATGATAAGGCACATGCATATCAAATGTAGTTCAATTCGGCCCAGTAGTTTATGAGGAGAATTTGATAACATAAAGTTCACACCGGCCAGATGATGGACTGACGGCTGATGGATGATGGACGGAAAGTGATCACTGAAGCTCCCCTTGAGCTTTGAACAGATGAGCTAAAAATGCTTTGAAAAAGTATGTGTGTTTGGCACAATCCTACGTTAGATTTAAAATTATGTTGAAAAACGACAAAAGTGCTTCCATCTGAAAAAGTTTGAATTTTGGGTTGAAATTGGGAGAAACATTCAGTGTGCCCAGAAATCATCCATTTTGTGAAGAAATTGAGTGGAATGATAGTTAACAAGGACATGAGTGAGACAGTTTTTTTTTTAATTAGGGGTTGCTAGTTGTTTTCTAACACACTCATGAACAGATTGGAATAATTAATGAAAACAGAACATTTGTTTGAAAGAAAATTTGCTCTTTAAACTTGAAACGTCAAGTATGAGCTATTGCCCGGGGATGGGTTGCGATCCATCATCTGTCCATATGTCCATCCATCTGTTTGTTTCTCTGTCTGTCCACAATTCCTTTAGAACCCCCTACAGGCAGCAGCTATCTCCCAATCAGTTCTGAATTTCATACATGGCTTTGGGACAATGTCCAGATGGGAGCTATCAAATTTTTCCAAATTTCGTTGAAAAATATGGCCACCAGTGGCCATCTTAAATGTGGCATATAAATTTTCAGTAATTCTATTAGCACACCCTACAGGACGCATCTCTCACCGGATCTTTTTCAAATTTCATATGTAGCTTTGGTGTGATGTCTAGATAGAAGCTATAGAATTTTTCTAAATTTCGTTGAAAAATATGGCAGGGCGTGGCCATCTTGGATTTAGCATATAAATTGTCAACAATTCCATTAGCACACCCTACAGGCTGCAAAACCTCTCACCCTATCTTTTTCAAATTTTATATGTAGCTTTGGTGTGATATCTTGATGGGAGCTATCAAATTTTTCTGAATTTCATTAAAAAGCATGGCCATCTGGGATTTGGCATATAAATTGTCATCAATTCCATTAACACACTACACAGGCCATATCCTTCACCATCTTTTTCTGATTTCACATGTAGATTTGGTTTGATGTCTTTTCTGTAGACACTTGAATGAATGACTTGGCATTACTGGAACATGCTATTTAGTTCAGTCCCTTCTTGGTCAAGTTGAGCTGCAGTGTCATTGACACTTTCATTTACCAAATGTCAAAAGATTCTACCTGATCAATCTGAAGATAATGTTTGAAGAATATGACTCACACTGCACTAAGTTAAAGAATGGGCTCCATTGGGAGTCCAAATATGAACCCTGAGACTTGATTCAAACAAACTTATGGATCTGTATAAGAACATTTTTAAAGAATATCCTTCATATCGAACTAAATTAAAATTTAGGCTCCCATAAGGAACCCAAATATAAACCAAGGGACTTAATATTTGAACAAACAAGATTCTGATTGGAAGATCTGATGAATTTTGAAAAATATTCCTCATATTGCCCCAATTTATTGGAGTTTAATGACACTTCAACATGAAGAGTCACCTTGGGTCAAACAATTTTACAGGTGGAGGAATCTGGAGTAGATGGAAAGAACCACAGAGCAGCAGCAAGCAACTATCAGATGCCCAATGTACTAACTCCTAACTACTAACATTTTTTTTGGCCCATTTGACTTTACTGGTGCTGAAGATGCTTCAGAGCAAATAACATTTCTTGGTTCTGTGACAGTTTTGGAAATATTGACATCTAAGGATTTATTTTTATTTTTAGCTCCTAGGGTTCCCATGCAGGCATTAACAAATTTTTCCACCAAAGATCAAGAACATGTCCCCTAATACTACTGCATACAAAATTTGGTTCACTTTGACCAATAGGTTCAGAAAATATAAATTTTGGGTGAAGTCAAACATTTTTTCTCTCCCACCATGACTCCAAATATTCCTAAAGAATTTTCCTTTGAACAAATTTGGATCTTGAGCACACAAGAAGGTTACATACATAATTTCGGAGCATTATGACTGGTGGCTCACAAGAAGATTTTGAAAGAATTTCAGGCTTTTCATGAACTGCTCCCAGCCCTTGGGCTTAACTTCTATCGAACAAGTTGGAAGGTTATCACCCATAGATAGTTTGTTCCAAGTTTGGTTGGGTTTGTTTCAATGGTTCAGAAGAGGAAGATGGAAATGCAAAAGTTAACAGACAAATGATAGACAATAGATGCCAAGTAATGGCAATAGTTCACCCTGACTTTCAGTCAGGTGAGTTAAAAAGAAGTGCTCCATTCCAAGGGTTTCCACAGAGATCATGAAGACACTAATACTTAACCTTCTTCACACTTATGTCACAATACCAAAATTTCAAGTGGTAAGTTTTTCCCATAATGCAACTAAGAATTTAACCAATTCAGCTTTGTTTGACAAAGCTTTGTCAAACAAGACTGAATTGGTTAATTCCTAGTTGCTGCCAGGGGTGCCAGAAGCACTTTAGGGAGAGGGGGGTCAGAATCCAGGAAAGGAGGGGTACCTCCTCCCAAACTCCCCCATTGAATTTTGAAAGCTTCCAGAATAGATTTGGGGTATATTTTAGCTTTACTTTGAGAATAAATCATTGAAACAAATTGAGTGACGAACCTGGGAAGGTCATTGTCTGCCCCCTCTCGCCCCATGGTCTGAAAATAGGGAGGGCAGAAGCCCCTTCTGTTCCCGTGCTTCCAGCATCCCTAGTTGCAGCTGCTTTATGAGAAATATTTACAGACTGATATGTTGATATTTCAATATCAGTTCATAGGGTTAATATCTGAATGCAAAGGATTCAGAGAAAAACATTGCAAGTGCCAGTTGCAAGCAAAGCCAGGTGAAGAATAAATTATTCAAATCAATTCAAAGAAAATCAAGATTAAATACAATATAATAATCAATTTTATTTACGGATTACAAATACATAAACAACTATATGACTGTACAATTTATCACTCATGCAATCAAAAAAAAACATCAAAATTCAACATACATTATAATTTCATCTTTGGCAGTATAAATAAAAACAAGATAAAAATTGAAAGGTAGGATTTTTAAAGATTTCTTTCTTACCCTTATTAAAAGAGGTATTGGAGTTTGAAATAGTAAAAACCTCACATCATAGTTTAATTCTTTACCTAAACGTATTGGCCATATCTGGCAAGAAAAATTCAGAAAAGTCCCATTCTGATTTTTTTCATTTTTAACACCAAAGCACAGCATGTGAGTCCCCATTGGAGCGAGCTTGTTGAGCTCATTCCAATGAGTGAACATATACTATGTTTTGGAAGCAAAAAATTAAAATTCCGAGTTATTGAAGAATTTGTCTTGCAAGCATCATATTCTGGTTGTTAGGGCTGATAGAGACTTAAGGCTGTCACACACTGGGTGAACATAAGCTCCAAGCCACAAGTCTCGGACCATGTTACCGTCAAATCATCACAATAACTTATAATGTTCATATAGCATTGTGTAAACTATGATTAAGTGTAAGTAAGATACATAGATATTTGCTAAAAAATGACTATTTTCAATCATAAATCAAAAAGAGACATTTTTACCAGTCATGTCAAATATCTGATGGAACTTCTGCAGCAGAACTTCAGTGGCAATGTACTTAATTTTTTAAAAATGCCTAAAAGTTTTGATTTGTGTTGGAATTAAACTTGTGAAGCATTAACCCTGTACCCAACGCAGACCATATCAAAATTTATTATTTTAAATATCATTTTTTTAAATTTTTCAAAAAATTTCAATAAGACCATATCATGTGACCCCTCGTTGGAACGAGCTCGTTCCAACGAGTGGTCACATGATATGGTTTTGTTGAAATTTTTTGAAATATTTTTTCAACTGCTGAAATTGCATATTACATGGGCGGATGCGGGCGATTCGTTAGGTAAAGGGTTAATCTTAAAAATTAAGGACCTTCACCGCTAATGTTCAAATTTCAAGGACTTGAAAACACATCTTTTAATTCAATGACTTTCAATTTTTTCCAAGACCACAATGTTTGCCTCCCATCCCCCACCACACACACCTTCCATCAGTGAGAATCAAGGAAATGGCAGGCTTTCAAACCCCTTTTTGAGAAGAATAAGGACATTTTTAGAGACAAATTTTGTAAAAAAAAAATATGGGAATTTTTAGGGATAAATAAGAGAACTTCTAAAAAAAAATAAGGGCAAAATATTGCACATCTTTCATAAAAATAATTACTTTACTTACCTGTAACCATATCAAACACTGAAATTAAGATCATTACCATATATGTTGTCGTCCTTGGTCATCAACATACCCATTCAGCATTCATTAACTTTGCAACAACTACAACTTGTATTTTACAAGGAGCACAATGAGCCTTCGGTACATAATGTATTTCTTCATTAAGGAAATGCAGTGTGAATTAAATCACCTTCAGTGGATGAGGGCCATCTTCATCAAATTCATCAGATAAATGCTGAATGCATCTGTTTCTGACTAAGGCCAACCTCTGGTTGATCTTTCTCAGTATCTGAAAGACAAAAACTTTGATCAGATTAGCAATACAGATACTGTATCATTATTTCAGACTTAAAATGTATATCATAAACTAAAAAAAGCACAACATTTTAAAAAAGTAGGAATTTTCACCCCAAAAAAGAAGGGAAATTTTAGGATTGTTACATAAAAATTAGGAAATAAGGTTTGCCTCCAAAAAAGGAGGAGGAATAGGGCCAGTTGAAAGCCTGAAATTGCATTCTGTGGATCAATTTTTTCAAATTTTCTCCCCCCAGGTTGAGAATAGTTTCAAGAAAGACGATAAACAGGCATTCATTTTAAGAGAAAAATGGGAAATTGACTCGGATATTCAGTAGCATCATTGGCTTTTGAACAGTTAATATGTATGCATTCATAGCCTTTGTAATATCACCTGCCCTTCTTAGTATAAACATGATGGAAATGCAACTAATTCCATGGCAAATGTATGACAAGACGACTGCTTCATAGCAGTCCTGTACTAATAGCATTTTAAACCTTTACCTAACGAATCGGCCCACGTAATTTACAAATTCAGCAGTTGAAAATCAATTATTTTCTCAAAAAAATGTCAACAAACGCATATCATGTGACCCCCCCCCCCCCCTCCCCCATCCACTGAGGGATGGATCACATGATATGCTTTTGTTGTAAGTTTTTAAAAAATTTGAAAAAATAATATTTAAAATAATAAATTTTGATATCGTCGGCATTGGGTAAAAGGGTTAAAGAAAAAATATTTTTGTTATGAGAAAATAGAAAAATCAACAAAATTTCTGTTCAGATTGGATGAAGATTCATTTATGTGATGGTAGTTTCAACAACATTTTACTGGGATAAGTCCTCAGAACAAAAAAATTAAAACTTTAGTTACTCTGTTGAAAATCATTTTGAATAATCATTGTAAATGGAGTTAAAATCTCTCTCTATATATATATAGATATATCTAACTTTGTCAAATTGCCACAAATCTGGTTGGCAATTTGACGAAGTTATATAAAATATTTGATGAAGTATATAGATATATCTAAATATGGAAAAATGGGATACACAAACATATACAGACATACACACTAACAGGTCATTCAACTAACCAACAAATTAATCGATCAGGTGACTATCCAAGTTATCCAACCAAACAGCAAACCAGAAAACACTTATACAGTTGAAAGATGCTGAAGTCTTAAACATTTCTATAAGAGGTGACAAGTCCTACTTTGATTCTCTCTTCTAGAACTCAAACTATGGCGATTTTTTATCTTGATATTTTGCTCAAATCGAATCAGCAAAAGGTTTGAAACTGAATTGAATCTCAAATTGAAGCCAATAAATTGTCAGATTCTGACCCACTGTATGGGATAACATCACCAAATTCATCCTCTGGGGATCTCATTCTGCAGATGACAGTCTGCTTATTTCCAGGCTTGAATATAAACTTCTAAACACAGAACCATTTACCATACATTCAGTACAAATTTGATCTGCTACTTGCATATAAGTTATAGAGTTTGAGCGTGTATGCTTTTCTGTATTTTTTGCATGCCTAAAGTTTACTAAAAAAAAATATTAAAAACACAAATTATTGCCAAAAATAACTCAAATGTTGAAAAAAAAATAGTTAAATAGTCCGCACATGTGATCCGTAGCAGAAAAAGCATATATTTTATGAAAATAAAAGCATTGGAGTGCAATAAAAATAATTTATGATAAACTTGTCACTGGAATGACTGGATGTAGCTCTTCAAACTTATCTCACTGAGAGGGCATAATCAATTTAAGGCAGGAAAAATAAATTTGATATTTCTTTAGGCATAAATATTGCTTTTCTTTTAACCCTTTACCCAACGCAGACGATATCAACATTTATTATTTTAAATATCATTTTTAAAAAATTTTTCAAAACATTTCAACAAAACCATATCATGTGACCCCTCGTTGGAACGAGCTCGATGAGCTCGTTCCAACGAGGGGTCACATGATATGGTTTTGTTGAAATATTTTGAAAAATTATATTTTTTCAACTACTGAATTTGCATATTACGCAGGCGGATGCGGCCGATTCGTTGGGTAAAGGGTTAAAAGGTTAGTTTGATAAAGAATTTATGAGTAAACATCCCCTAAACTCAGTGTGAACAAGAATGAAGGATTTTTTGGCCTTTAACCCTTAAAGACCTGGTGATTTTAAAACATTTTTGCTACACAATGACAGTGCACATCCGTATGGCATTTCATTTGTTTCTTGCAGCCTGACTGCCTATATGGGCACCAAGATGTGCCTAGAAACAGCTGCCAAGGTACTAGAATATAACTTTTGTCTTTACCCAAAAATGGCATGTTGAGGCATCTGTTTTGTTGCAGTAACAAGTGATTAAATTTCAAAATTTAGGGTTAACCCTTTACCTAGCCTGACCAGCAGATGATACTTGCAAAAAAATTTATTAATAAGACCCTACAAAGTAGATCTTCCATTTCGCTGACCATTTTTGGTAAAATTGCATGTGGGTCAGTGTGGGTGGGCAGTTTTTTATTTTATTTTTGTAATTATTTCTTTGCCATTAAAAGTTTGTGTTCTTGGTTTGTTTTATGTTTTAGGCCTCATAATCTACAGAATAGAATGGGTAGTGATGTATTTCGTCCCTTGAGTGCAACAAGGCTTTGGAATGCTGAAGCACTGAAAAGCCTTGTTGTACTGCGGGGACAAATTTATCAATTTTATTAACTGGTTGAGTGCTGGTTGAGTGCTAAGTTATTTTTCAGATTTGAAACATGGGTATTCTTTTTATCAATGACACCATGCTACCAGCAAGAGTAGCCTTAGCTTAGTAAGATTTTTTAAACCTTCAGCCACTAAAGTGGCTTCCAGAATTTTTCAATAGAGCCATGATAGTGGCTTTTTGCACTCAATCAGTTAACTTGGGTAAAATATCAGATATAAACGACTTCCTTCTTATTTTCTAAAGTTTTCATTAGTTATAAAAAGAGAGCATGTGGCAGCCAAAAGGCCAATGCAGGAGGGCCTGAGAAACAAATTTTAAACTTTTTTAAGCCTAACCTTAAAATTTCTTTTCTGCCCTTCACTGGAACAAGGCCAACAAGCTTGTTCACTGAGGGGGGGTCATAAGCTATGTATTAAAGGTAAAAATTGAAAAAAAATAATAAATTTGTAAAGGAAATTTTATTAAACAGTGCAGGCTGGATATGGCAATTACATTAGCCTATCTCAAACATACAGTCATAAAATATTCTATCATAAAAAAGTTAAAATACCCCCAGTAGTAAATTCTTAAGTTTAGCTGCCAATTTCTGACAACAAATTACTTCTAATCCACCTACAGGGTTCCCACACCTACCAAAAAAAAAAATTCCATACTTTTTCCAGATGTTTTTCAGACCCTCCTCTATTTTTTCCATACCATCCGCAGCCATCGCGGAGTTTTTTTTAACCTCTGGGGTAACCAGATAAATTAAAAATATTTATTACTTTCCAAAGAGTGATTTACTGGGATTTCCCGGTTTGATTATAAACGATAACTTCACAAGTGAATTATGCAATCAACAATTGGGTCATGTATCCGTACGCGCAAATGAAGATGCTTTACCGTGGGTGTAATAGGGACTTCATTGTTTTTTTTTTGTTTTTTAACCCTTTACCTAACATGAAAAGCAGATGATTCTTGCAAAAAAAAATTCTTGAATAACCATTATTTTCATTTTTTGTCTCAAAAACATAGGTTATGACCCCTCACGGGGGCGCGGTGGCTCAGTAGGTAGAGGTGCAGGTTGCAAGCCGAGAGGTCCTCGGTTCGAATCCCACCTGCGGCAACCACGTTGTGTCCTTGGGCAAGACACTTCACCCCGCTTGCCTACATGGGGGCACGATGACGCTGTGTACTAAGGCGTACTGCACGTCGATGGTGCACATGTCTTCAACCAATCTAACCCTGCCTGTGCCGCGGTGCAGAGTTCAGAGTTACGATGTTGGGGAGCTGACAGCTGCTCGTCGTTGCTCGGTGGTTCTCTCCGGGTACTCCGGCTTCCTCCACCCGTAAAACTGTCACCGATATGATATGACCCTGGCTGTTAATGTGTCGTTAAACCCAAATAAAAAAAAAAAAAAAAAAAATGACCCCTCACAGAACGAGCTCAATGAGCTCGTTCCAATGAGGGGTCATAACCTATGTTTTAGAGACAAAAAATGAAAAAAATAATGAAAATTAATTGGCGATTTTTTAGAATAGTGCTGGCCGGTTTTGGCCGTTATGTTAGGTAAAGGGTTAAATAATATAATTATCATTAATAATGAAAAGTAATAAACAGAGTAATCACTTGACTGGACTGGTTATGTGAAATAATTCATTCGGGACGAGGGACTATATTGTAAAACACTTGTGTGCATTCACACAATGTCCCTCACCTGTCATGAATTATTTCACGTAACCAGTCCAGTCAAGCAATTACTCTCTATATCTTACAACCACTTACATGTACATGCAATCTGTTGGGAGTTTAACCCCACTGCCAGTTCTCTGAGTTTCATCACCAATGACCACAACAAATAAACCCAAAGTATAAAATTCTTGGTAACAAGTCAACAACTATTGGGTGTGCTGTGGCTGTGCTGGGGGGGGGGGGGGGGGGGGGGGAGGGGGGGTTTAGCGTTTTTAATCCAAAATAGTATGTTTTCTGGGGCCTTATGTCTTGTTAATGCCACTTTCTCCGTATTTGAGATGTCAATAGACTTGTCACAGACAAGTCAATTTGCCTCTGACTTTGTTTTGAATTAATTTCCTGTCCTGCTAATCCAGTGTATGTATTTGGGATTTTCCAACCATGTTTCTGAAAACAAACATTTCCTCATTTCCTTTCACTTTGCTGAAGGTGTTACACAATGCCTCAACTTAGCAGAACAAACTTTCAAGTTTGTGTGTTGTTTTTCGTGACGTTAACAGCATAAACACGTTATCACTGGACGCAGCCATTTTGATCACGGAAATATACGGATCAATGAATGGTCGTTAATGTTAGTGTCAGATAGGTTATTTCCTTGTTGGGTCACAAAGACCTAAATTTTACGAGTTTCGAAATTTGATTCAAAATGAAATAAAAACTAAAATAAAAAGAAATTTAGTAAGCAATTTTAATTTCATGAACAGCGAAAGTGATTCTGAATATACTAAATTAAATTTCCATACTTTTTCAATACCATTTATATGAAAATGTAATTTTCCATACTTTTTCCAGGCCTGGAAAATGTTTTTAAAAATTCCTTACTTTTTCCAGACTTCTAGACTCGCGTACGTACCCTGCACCTAACTAACAAGTTGTTTGGCATTGGAAACAGAAAAAAAAATGGCATAGACCTCAACTGTTAAAACATAGTTTATGACTGCAGAAGGACAGAACAAAAAACAAATAAATTCAATGAAAAACTGTTAAGTGAAAATCTGAGTGACTTAAAAATAGTTTTCTTCAATATGCACATAAAAAGAAGCAAAGCAAATGATAAAATAATTGCAATATTTTTCATCAAATAAATGCAAAAATGCTTCATAGCAAAAGAGCTGACTCCAACCTAGCACCAAATAATGATTTCTCCATTTTTCAAGGAGTATCAATTTCAATTCCACTGTCAATCTTCAGACCATTGTTGGAATTAGCCCAACAACTTTTTTTTACCTTTAGCACACTGATGTCAAAATAACAAAATCTCAAGTAGCAATTTCCCCATAATGCAACTTGGAATTTAACCCTTAAAGGCCTATTTACGAATTTTCCGACCTCAGAACAGGTGCCCTTAACATGCCATCATGAGGAGGTCTTTCTGACAATGGACAAATTACCTAAGCAGTGATTTCTAGTCAAGTTAAGAGGTCTTGCTGACAATGGACAAATTACCTAAGCAGTGATTTCTAGTCAAGTTAAGACTTAACTAGAAATCACTGCTAAGCCATTAGACATATCGAGAATGTGGAATGGCAGGAATTCAAAACATTTGTCCTGGCCCTTAAGGTAAGGGTTAAGCTCTATCAAACAAGATTGAATTGGTTAAATTCCTAGATGCATTATGGGAAGATTGTGCAGCAAGACATTTTGATATTTCAACATCAATGTGCAGGGGACAGTGATAAAGAATTACAAGATATTTTTCAGCAGAGATACTTGACATTTGAAAAAAATCTAAAAAATATTTCTTACGTACCCATGTTTTACGTAGCACAGAGAGTTTCTTATTGTAAAATTTCACAACAAATTTGACAATGAAACACTTTCAATATTCCTTTCAAAAAGGGATGACAAATTTCAAGCCATAAATTTCCCATAATGCAACTAGGAAATTGACCAATTCAATCCTGTTTTATAGAGTACATTCAGCTCTGGATGTAATAAAAGATTTTAGCATCAAGATACACATTTTGCCCCTTGTGGAGCACTTGAAATGAACAAACCTGTGGTTGTTCATCGAAGAGTACATAAATAATAAGTTTGGTAAAAACTAGTCAAGCTGTCTTTGAGAAAGCTGCTTGAAGTCATGACAAAAGATGGATGGCAACAGACTGAGTGTGATTTATTAAGTTTCCCTTTCAGGTGAGCTAAAAATTGCTAATTAACAGTAAACCTTTATCTAACAAAACAGATAAAACTGGACAGTGCTATTGACAAATACCACCATTCAAATTTTATTATTCTTTGATTTTTGGTTCAAAAACACAGCTTATGACACCCTCATTGGAATGGGCTTGTTCAGCATGTTCCTGAGGGGTCATAAGCTTTGTTTTTGAGGCAAAAGATAAAATTATTAGTTATACACAAACTTTATTTGCAGGTGCCATCTGCTTTTTGTGTTCGGTAAAGGGTTATATTTTGTTCCTTTCTCAATGTTTGCCTCTAAAACTACTTATGCTCCCTCATTGGAAGAATCTCAGAGAGCACATTCCAAAGGGGGATCATCAGCTGTGCTTTGGAAGAAACAAAAAAATTTCTGATTAAGAAAAAAATAGTCCAAGTGTTGTCGGCAAATCATGGTTGGTGATGATTTGAACTTGTAAATTGTTGCAGCTGCAGTGCAGAATTGATTTTTAACCCTTTACCTAACATGAAAAGCAGATGACACTTGCAAACAAAATTCTTGAATAACTATTTTTTTTTAATTTTGTCTCAAAAACATAGGTTATGACCCCACATTGGAACAAGCTCAATAAGCTTGTTTCAAAGAGGGGTCATAACCTATGTTCTTGAGACAAAAAATTCAAATTAATTGCCGATTTTTGTGAATAGCCCCAGCCGGTTTTGGCGGTTACGTTGGGTAAAGGATTAATCATAAGTTTAAAGATGGTTGTTGTTTGGGGCTTCTTTTCATAGCTTGCTGTCAGAACAGATATCGATAGTCCAAGAAAATACTGTTCATATTTTGTTACAATTTATTGGAGAGTGCGTAGACTGAACTGTAACAAAAGAAATTCTTATAAACAAAATGCCTTCCATTAACTAGCAACACCTTTGCACATATAAAGCCGCTATACCAACTCCTAAACTTTAACAATGAAGCCCAGTGGTAGTTTCTAGCACCAAGACAGTTGTAGAAAACAACTTTCAAAATGCATGTATTTCAGGCTATAACCCTGAGAAATGTATTCTGTTAATTGCACAGAAAATGTTTTCAAACGTAAATCCTAGTTCATGGCTGTTGTAATATGATCAATAGCCATAGCCATTTAGTGTTTGGCATGTTGAAAATCTGGACTGGAAACTAAGAGAAAGTCACAAACCATTGGCTTGCAAATGTTACATTTCAATTTTTTAACTCAGGTATAAACTGGAAACAGACAGAATTTCACCCACAAATAAACTCATTCCTTGCTCCTTGATGTTAACTATTTGCAGTCTGCTGGCATGTGTTCCTCTCGGGATAATACTCCGGTGTAAGGCCCCACAAAGTAGATTTTCTGTTTCTCAGACCATTTTTTGTAAAACTGCATTTGGGCGGGTGGTTTTTAATTTTATTTTTTATTTTTGTAATTATTTCTTTGCCATCAAAAGTTTATATTCTTGGTTTGTTTTATGTTTTAGGTCTCATAATCTATAGAATAGTATAGGTGGTTGTGTACTTCATCCCCTGAGTGCAAGAAGGCTTTGCAATGCTAAAGCATTGCAAAGCCTTGTTGCACACATGGGAGAAATTTAGCAATTTTATTAACTTGGGTAAAATATCATGCATAAACCATTTAATTTTTATTTTTTTTAGTTTGCATTGATTATAAAAAGAGAGCATGTGGCAGCCAAAAAGACCATGCAAGAGAAACAGATTTTTGACTTTTTTAGGTCTAATCCTGCTTTTGTTTAACAAAATTGATCCTGTCAATTGGGTGACTTACTGAACGATTTATTCTTTATTTGTTATAAACTTTTTCATCAAATTCAGTCATGACTGCTCCACAGAAGCAATGACTGAATTCAATAAAATAATTCAAGAAAAATACTCAGCAGGTTAAGAGTTAAGCCTTTACCAAATGAATCAGCTGCATCTGACAACGTAATTTACAAAGTGAGCAGCTGAAAAAAAAGATGTAAAACCATTCATCAACACCATATTGTGTGACTCCCTCAATGGAATGAACTCATCGAATTCGTTCCAGTGAGGGTCACATGATATGTTTCTGTTGAATTTTTTTGAAAAATTTGAAGAAAACATAATTAAATTACATGTAATAAATGTTGATATTGCTTGGATGAATTAACCCTTAAGGGCCTAATTCCGACTTTAATCTCATTTTTTTGCTGCAGAACATGTGCCCCTACATGCAGTCTTTGGGTCAACTTACAAGTTACATTCTAAGCACCTTGATAGTTGCTTTCAGGCAAGTCTTGGTTGCCTAGATAGGCAGCCAAGACTTGCCAAAAAACAGTAGCAAAGTCACAGGATGTGGTCTGTCAAAGTGCAGCAAAAATATGTAAAAATCTCTAGGCTCTTAGGGGTTAAACCTCTTCATTCAGTATTCTCAACTTTAAATAAAACTTGAATCTCAATCTTTTATTTCTTGTTCGACAAAACCCAGTGGATTCTGTCCAACAAGAAAAAGTGAGTTGTAATTCAAAATTTGATCATTGTGCAAGACTTCTGACTCATAAGGAAGTTTGCCTTCACAGTGTAGATAATTTATATGAAAACAAAAAGAGCTTCTTAGAAGGGGTAATATTTTAAAACGCAACATTTTGGAAGGTGTACACGCTGTGATTGCCTGGATTTTGAATGCAAATCTATAAACTCTTCCAAAATCTTACTAATTCTATCAATAACAACATCAAGCTCTGTGTTTCATCACTAGTTTTCAAACCAGTAGAGCTTATATATTTTGACGACAATACGAGAATCAGTTTCACGCTAAGATTCACACATGAAAACTAGTGAGAATCCATGTAGATTCTTGCTGCACCTCTGCTTGGATTCGCATAAAAAAAATTGAGTCAATTTAACCCTTTAACTAACCTCTGCAAATTAACCAGTACAAGACTAACATGACCTGAAATATCCTGACACTTACTTTTGTCAATAAAATTGTACAAATATGGTGGTCATTGAGCTGGTTCCAATGGCATCCATATTTGTAAGGTTTTATTGGTAAATATTGTTTATTTTTTTAAAAATTCAGTTGATTTTTAAAAATTAAAATGCTGCATTGGGTAAAGGGTTAACATGTGTTATCAGTACACAAAAGGGGTTCAATCATGGTGGCCTCATGGAATCCTGGGACACTCATACCAGGTATGGATTCTCCCAACCATTTTTGGGAGAATCCAGATGGATTCTCCCAAATTTGGATGAAATATAATCCCTGAGCCAGTACCAATGTCATCCAATAAAGTTGCTGAGACAATGAATTAATAATTTAACACTTTACCCAACGCAGACGATATCAAAATTTATTATTTTAAATATCATTTTTTCAAATTTTTCAAAAACTTTCAACAAAACCATATCATGTGACCCCTCGTTGGAACGAGCTCGACGAGCTCGTTCCAACGAGGGGTCACATGATATGGTTTTGGTGAAATTTTTTGAAAAATAATATTTTTTTCAACTGCTGAATTTGCATTTTACGTGGGCGGATGCGGCCGATTCGTTGGGTAAAGGGTTAAATATACTACACAAAAAAGTGTTGAATCACCCCAGCTTTACCAACTTTTTCAAAGTATATTTGGCCAAATGTTTTATGAAATGTAAGACATGAATCCCAATAGCTTCACAATTAACTTAATTTAAGTTTGTCAACGTGCCCACATGACGACCACAGTGGCCAATAAGTAGACCAGGGGTTAGTGTTTTAAAAATCGCATACTGACTAGAGCAACATACACTGCATGAAGTTTTTGTGAATTTCATTGTTAGTTCTGTTTATTGTGCAACTTTTATGAGGGCTCACATATGGTTTTGTTAAAATGTTTGGAAACTATTTTTATAAAAAATAATTAAAATACTAAGTAAAGCATTAACAAGCCTTTTAATATCAGATTTAATTTTCAGACTCATAAAAATGCTTGTTGTGTGGGTTCAAACTGTATGCGGCTGCCTTGAACTTTTGCGATCCTTTGATAAACTTATTGAGCACATACATACTCAATATTCCAAATAGACTGCATTTTAATGCTTCCCGTAATTCAGATACAAAAGCATAAAAACAATGTGGTTCCAAAATTTAACAATTATTCTTTTGAGAAGTGGTTTTTATGCTCCCTGAAAACATTTTGGGGAGCATAAAGTCGGTGTTTCGTCCATCCATCCATCCATCTATCCATCCATCTGCAGTGATATCTCAGCAGTGAGTGGATGGATTTCAATGAAATTTGGAATGAGGGATCCTTGTGACAAGCCGCTTCTGCACATTATAAAAAAGTTACCCGCATATTTTCACCAGAGTTACGGTCCTTACTTTGTCAATTTTTCATGATTTTTTTCCCTATGCAGTGATATCTTACCAGTGCAAGGATGGATTTCAATGAAATCTGGTACAAGGGATCCTTGTGACATGCCGCTCCTGCACGTTATAAAAAATGCTGCTTTGTCTGTCTGTCTGTCTGTCTGTCTGTCTGTCCATCCATCTGTCTATCCATCCGTACCGATACCTCAGCAGTGAGTGGATGGATTTCAATGAAATTTGGTATGAGGGATCCTTGTGACATGCCACTCCTGCACGTTATAAAAAATTTGCCTGAATATTTTTCACCAGAATTATGGTCCTTGCATTTCAGAGACATGTGCCAAATTATTTCCCATAGTGGGGAACCACAATTTTACAAATCTGCTTGTTAACTAAGTTTTAGTGATTTTCAGTTTTACTGATTTTCTTGTTTTTCTATCTTTTCGTATATTGAAACGTCCCTTCCTAATTTATATAATATAATATAAGGTACCTCACAAACAATTTTGAAAGCTTGTAATGTTCTGTAAATAGTAAACAAATCGCAACCAAACATGCAGCTGTATTATGCAGTTGCAAGATAACACATTTTGCACCAAGGACACCTGATACCTGCTGTATGTGGGTAATAATGGATCCAATACATAATTATTGTTAGATAAAAACAGATACCACAAACATTCTAGCTTTCTGAACATGTTATTAATTACAGAAGATTGCATCATTTCACTCTACATACTGTACTTCACTGGAAATCAGCAAGAGCATCTTTTAACCCTTTACCTAACATGAAAAGCAGACAACACTTGAAAACAGAATTCTTGAAGAAATAATTTTTTTAATTTTTTGTTTCAAAAACATAGCTTATGAGCCCTCATTGAAACAAGCTCAACAAATTAGGTGTCATAAATTATGTTTTTGAGACAGAAATGGAAAAATGAAGAAAATACAAGGGCTGTGCAAAGAGTGGGCCACTGCCCACGACCCGTAGGCATGTTCACAGTAGCCTTAAAGGTATTGTGGGATAGAAACATTTTCTAACTCAAAAGAGTGAAAACAGAAAAAATTTTGAAGTCCAAAAAAGTGAAAAAGGGCCATAACTCTGGGAAAAATTATTGGACGGAACCTGTTCCATGTGCATATCCATTCCCCCATGCAGGTCTATCAACATACCAAAGGAGATCCAAATCTGACCAGGGGCTTTGAAATTACAATGTAAAACATTTGTACAGACAGATGGATGGACAGACAGACAGACAGATGGATAGACAGATGGACAGAGGGCTTCACTAAATACCCCCAAATCCTCCTTCGGATGTTGGGGAAAAACAATGGTGCTCTTTGTGAACAGTGCTGGTTGGTTTTGGCAGTTATGTTGGGTAAAGGGTTAACTCTTTGCGTGCTACTGGTGGATATTCCTGCCCAGCACATGATTTCTCTTGTAATGGAAATAAGTACAAGTTGGGCACATTTAACCGTATTTGCCCTATGTAAATTGAATGGATTTTTTCACCAATGATTTTTTGTGTTACATTTATATTAATTTTTCATCAAATCTAGTCATGGCTGCTTCACAGCAGCCATGACTAGATTTGATGAAAAATATCTAGAAAATACTCAGTAGGTTGAGAGTTAAATCGAGTGCAGAAGAATCAAGAAATGATGCTGATTATATTGCATGTTCAGATTAAAATGCCTGTCAAAAAAGCTTCCCTTCCCACCTACTGCATAGCAAAACATCACTCAGCCACAGAAGACAAAGAGTGTGACATTGTCTGAGTGATGTACGTAGTTCCATATAGATTTACTTGTCAGTAGTTGTTGAAAGGAAACTGTGGACAAGGGGTTAGAGTATCAGTAATGCTTTTTTTCTGAATATGGGTTGTAGAAACAAAAGAGTCACATACTTGCTTGTGCTACTAAAATAATATCATGTGGTATTTTTTTAGAGACAGCAAAGTATCCACACAAAAGATGATAGGTGCTCTTTCAATGTGATTATGGAAAAACCTGCTTTTGAATAAAAAAAAAAGGATATCATGATCCAGCATGTTTAAAAAAATAGTCCCTTTTTTGATGCAATTATAAGATTATTAACAAAGTGGCAAGTCCAGCTGATCAAAACCTGAGCAATAACAAAGATGTTGACTTTCTTATAACCAGCTAACCGAAACACTGAGCAACAAAAATACACTTCAATACTGTGTTATCACTGGATGGATTATGAGGCAGGATCATCTCCAAAGTTCTGTCTAATTTGTTCAAAGAATATAAAGGTGAAAACTGTATGTGGTCCCAGTCGAACGAAAGCTGGAATAAAACCCTGAAAAAATAATAATATGCAAGATTAGACAGTGTCAATAAATTATTTGGAATTAAAATGTTAAAAATGTAACCCTCCTCCAACTGTGCTATAGACTAAACTTACAAAACTGCTATGATCTTTTTTAATGTGATAAGAAAACCTAGTGTCTGATCCTTATCTTGACCACATTTATCAAAAATACATAAACTCTGTAAGAGTGTGATGATATGATTAGGTAGTAATTCAGTTTATTTCCAAATGAAACAAAATACTGCATTTTGATTGGCTGAGATGTACAGTGTAACTTTCAATCTACAGTAGTTTTTTTTTTACGAGAATACACAATAGCAGGCTATATGGCTAAAAAAGTACCCATTTTTATTTATTAATTCATACCTTCTGCTCGGTTATGTTAGGACAAAAATAAAAATGCAAGACGTTTAATATTTATTTGCAATAAAATATTACAGATATGGATGTCATTGGAACTGGCACATTGAGCCAGTTCCAATGATATCCATATTTGTCTGGTTTTATTAAGAAACTTACAGTCAGGGGCGCCAGAAGGTCATATAGATTGCCCCGACCACCTATGATCAGACGTGAAGCGTCGACTGCACATGCCGAAGACACATGCACATGTAGGGAGGAGGGGGGGGGGGGGGGGGGTGGTCTGAAAATTGATTTCTAGATGCTCTTAGATGGATTCTGGTGGCATTTCGAACATAAAATGCTGACTAATTTCATGAGGAAAATGCATGTTTTTTACCTTACAATTCGGACATATAAACCATAAGACTACCCTTGACATGATGTTACCGACGGGGAGGAGACGGTGATTGTCAGTCAATATATCTTGTTTTGAGTCCAATTTACTTGTTTGTTTTCAATCAAATGCACCCATAATGGCATGGATAATGAATTCTGTGAACCAAAACCATAACTATTGATCATTTCAAGGAGGAACTATATTTTGTGAGTTTACTACATTGTGTCAAATGTGGTGATGTGACAGACGTCGGACACAACCCGGAATGGGGAGAATAAATCGGGTGAATAGATAGATGTTCGAAACCTTTTCATCTCCCTTGACCTGAGCTACCAGAGTGGTGCAGTAGGATCATTCATTAGAATTTTTAGTTGGATTTTAGGTAATGGACTACTGAAGAAATAATACCCCTGGGACGAAGGCCCAGTTAGAAAGTTTTTTAAAGTTCACCATAAAAAGGCGCGATTTCCTTGCTTTTCTCGTCAAAATAAGGTGAAAAATTATAGTAGATAGGGTGATAGTGGTGTATATATACGATTGTCAAAAAATTTGGTTGCGGGAGAAAGTGGGAGTGGGGGGGGGGGCACGTGCCCCCCCGGCTCCGCCACCCTTGCTTATCGGAGATAAGTTTCGTTCAACAAAGGAAAAAAAATTAAAAATTCAAATTATTGCCCCAACCAAGGTCAGGGTAGTCGGGGTGGTTCCAGCGCCTATGAAAGTACAAATTTTCTGTCAGTTTTTTCACACAATTTAGGATAAGGTATTAAAGTACACTAAAATTCTTGGAAATAAATCTGTTATCCTTGTGTTTTCCAGGGTGTATGGGAGTTTACACCGGTCTGGGAACTCATATACCTTTTAGCTTTGCTGAAAGGTATATGAGTTCCCAGACCGGTGTAAACTCCCATATACCCTGGAAAACACAAGGATAACTAATATTACCCTTTTTAAAATTATACAAGCTTCCTGATTGGTCAGTAACCAATGCATCCAGTATGGTACATTTAACTACAATGGGGTGTATGAAGTTCAATAGAGAGTATGAGAATATCACTTGACAGCTAAAAGGGGTGTACAGGTATTCTATGGTACACTTCTCCGATTTCCCTTTCACCCATCGCCTCAAACGTTTTCGTCAGTAATAATAAACATTCAGACACACAAACAAAATGAGAACAATTTTGTTTCACAAGAATATTGCGAAAACTTGTATTAAAACATGTGTACATGCCCCCAAAGTCTGATTTTACGGCGGACAAGAGGGATTCTGTTGTGGTGTTTCTGCACTACAGATCCGTTGTGGTTTCGAGAAACATGAACCCTATCTCATTATATGAATTGTCTCTTCAGTGAAACTTATTAAACAACTTGTACCAGTTTGAATATAGTGTCCCCAATTCTCCAAGACACACATTTCCAAATGTGCCTTGAATTGAAGTCTCCCAAATGTTTGAGTTTAATTGAAGGGAAATAACTCCAAATCATTCTTATTCAATAATAAAGAAAGATTTGTTTCTTTCAGTTTCTCTAATTATTACTTTTATCAAGATTTTCGTCACTGGAATACCATTTGGGGATTATATAATAAAACAAAACTCGACACACTGAAGGGGCAGGGTAAACTGGAAACTTGACACACTGAAGGGGCAGGTAATAAATTTGTCACAGGGTGTTCGGGACTGTACTACCCTTCTGAGATTTGTATTTTTTTCAGCTTTCAGCCTCAAGAAATACAGATCTCTGAAGGGTAGTACAGTCCTGTGCTTTCAGGCTCAGGAAATATGGATCTCAGAAGGGTAGTACAGTCCTGTATACTCTGCTGAAACACTCTGTAATTAACAGTATCATTATTTATTATGCATCTGTCATTCATATGGACATGATTTCAGTCATCAGATCTCTCCTACAGTATCAGATTGAGTGTGGTATTGCTCATACTGGCAAAATGTACACAGTGTCACACTGAAAATTTGAAAATGAGACAGGATGAGAAATGTGTCCTCTTCCTCCGACTTGCGTTATAAAATGCACACCAAATCCACAAACCATCAATTAACCCTTTACCTAACACAAAAGGCAGACGGCACTTGCAAACAAAATTCTTGAATAACTATTTTTTTTTATTTTTGCATCCCAAATTAGCTTATGACCCCTCACTGGAACAAGCTTGTTCCAATGAGGGGTCATAAGCTATGCTTTTGAGACAAAAATGAAAAAATAATGAGATTTGAATTGTGAATTTTGCGAATAGCGCAGGCCGGTTGTGACCATTACGTTAGGTAAAGGGATAATTAAGATTTTTATTACATCTTCATTGTTGAACAAATGCATCAATTCATTTTTCAATGAATGTTATAGAACCAACATTAGATTTGTGTCAGATACACCAAAATGATGAGGTAGATTGAGTCCTAGTATGGAATGGAGATAAAGAACATGCCGTAGCAACAGCTAAAACAACAAGAGCAATGCCAGGCATGGATAAATATGCCCATTGAGCAATTCAAGTCATAGCAATTTGTCTTCCGAGAACAATGAAAAATCTAAGCCCACCTGGCCATAACTTTGAAAGGGTTAATCAGATGAGCCTCCAAACTGCAGGTGCATAGGTTCCTATTGGGGTTATTATTCATGCTAAGTTTGGAGATGATCGGTTAAAACACGACAGAAAGCCATCAGATGACAAGTCGATGTCATCCAAACTCAATATCTAGTGTGACCGCCATTTGAGTCCAAAACTGCTTGGCACCTTCTGTTCAATGAAGCAATCAGATTCTGGATGGAAGCATGAGGTATGGTGGCCCACTCTTCCTGCAACGCTTGCGCCAACTGTGGTAATGTCTGAGGTTGTGGTTGATGTCACACACGTTGATACAGTTGATCCCATAGATGTTTGATCGGGTTCACACTGGCGATCTGGAGGGCCAGGGCAGGACTTCAATGTGTTATCCTGTAGATAAGCTGCCATGAGCCTTGCTGTGCACGGTCGGGCGTTATCATCCTGGAAAATGGCGTTGGCATTCTGCATAATGGGGAGCATGTGTGGATGCAAAATTTAATCTCTGTACCTCTGCACGGTCAAGTTACCCTCAACATGGACAAGGTCCATTCTACCAGTGTGTGAGATGGCTCCCCACATCATAACGCTACCACCACCATATCTGTCCACCTCCCGAATGCAGCTATGTGCAAAACGTTCTCCACTACATCTGTAAACACAGTCCTGAAGTGGGGTGGCCACTCGGTGTCTCCCGGATCTTGGAAGGTCCCGCATTGTCCCCTGGATTTGGTAGCGGTTCCACAGGCGTGTTATGGTGCTCGGTGAGGCATTGAACACTCTCGCTACATTCGAAGCTGATTCTCCTGTTTCCAAGCAGCCAATGGAATTATTTCTCTGAGCTTCGGTCAAATGCAGCATTTTGCATGAGCAATATCCTTTTAACGCTGTGCAAATTCTGACCTACTTCCTAGTCCATTTATACCTCCACACACTCAGCTCGCACACTGGGAGCGTGCAACTTCATGACCAGGTATTCACTGAGTGAAAACTTTGTTTTGTTAATTTCCAATGTTTTGGGGGTTCCGGTGGCCAAAATTATGCCCCATTGTCCAAAATGTTACATAATGTTTAGACCACAAAATATCTACAGCCACACTTTATCACTATATTCACCAAAATTTGCCATGTCATCGTGACTATACCCGTTTTGCGTTTCTTTTTTTGAACAATATAATTATATTTTTTCAACTACTGAATTTGTATATTATGCGGGTGGATGCGGCCAATTCATGAGTTAAAGAGTTAAGAAAAATCCAGTCATCAAGCAAAATTTTTACTAACTGGAAGAGACAACAGCCACAGGATGAACAAATTGAAATACCTTAGAGCGCCAGGTCAATTGGACAATTACAGCACTTCTTTTCTGGTAAGTATTCGCAAATATGATGGATCAGAACATGAACCAGACAAGTTTCTTTCATATCAGAGAGCAATTTGGTAGAAAGAATATAGTTATGGCATTGTGGCTGATCCCCTATTCAAATCAAGCTGAACAGTGCTTCAATCAAAAAGGAAAGAACTAAAACAGAAAGGTTTGGGTAGCAAGCCTAATGCCTCAGAACCCTTAACCCTTTACCTAACATAAATGGCAGATGATACAAACGCAAACAAAATTCTTGAATAACTCATTTTGTTTCATTTTTTGCATAAAATCATAGCTTACGACCCCTCATTGGAATGAGCTCAATGAGCTCATTCCAATGAGGGGTCATAAGCTATGTTTTTGAGACAAAAAAACCTAAACAATACTGAAAATTGAATGGTGATTTTTGTGAATAACATTGGCCATTACGTTGGGTAAAGGGTTAACCAAGGAAGACGAAAATATTCTGAAAAAGAAGGGAATCAAAGGCTGTTTATGATCCTGTTGCCTTGCAAAACAAACTCTGGTTCCAGAACACAATGTTGTTTGGTCAGAGGGGTGGGATTAAGAACAGAAAATTAAGGTGTGGTGATATTAAACTAAACTAAAACTAGAAACTGTTTTAGCACACTAAAACATATGTCTCCCCTTCCTTTCTATTTAATGCACTGCAAATTATATATACATGAATAATATTGACAATCATGCCAAATATCTAAGGTCTAGGCCAAAAGACTAAAAGGTTCTGGTCCGGAAGAAGTTTCCCTTAAAAAAGCACATAAATCTGACCTTCAGGTCAAAGGTCAAGGTCACATGAAGGTCACTATGGTACGCAACACACCGGCTCATGGTGATACATCCACATGCCAAATATCTAAGGTCTAGGTCAAAAGACAAAAAAGTTATGCCCCGGACAAAGTTTCCCTTAAAAAGCACATAAATCTTACCTTCAGGTCAAAGGTCAAGGTCACATGAAGGTCACTATGGTATGTGGTACACCGGCTCATGGTGATACATCCACATGCCAAATATCTAAGGTCTAGGTCAAAAGACAAAAAAGTTATGCCCCAGACAAAGTTTGTATGAGAAGAAGAAGAAGAAGAAGTAGAAGAAGGAGAAGAAGAAGAATATGCACTAAAACAATATGTCTCCCTTCTGGGAAGGGGAGACATAATGAACATGGAGAAGAGTATCTTGAGTATTCAGAGTAAGCGAGGAAGATAAGAACTGGAGAAAACAGCGATCAGAAAAATTCAAATCAAAACTGTTTTCAATACCTATAATGATTCAAAAGAGTTTACGCATTTAAGCAATTTGGCAGCCGCCGACCACCCGCTATGATGAGTGATGATAACCCATTCTATTCAGGCATAAATTACAATACATGACCTGATTCTTCAGTATGGTATAAAGGACAACCTCTAGGTGAGAACTGTCTAAGATTAATGATGAAAAAATGGCAGAAAAAGCAGGATTGCATGGACATAGGACTAATCCCAGTGCCAGAAAATCTATGTGTATCCGACTTCTGCATTCAAGCATCCATCCTATTGTTTTTCAACAGTTAACTGGACATAAAAATTTAAATTTTATAGTAAATTTCCTTTCTTATTATACCTACCACAATTGTTTACTAAAGGCTTGTACTACAGTGGCAGTTCCTAACTCGGAAAATACACTCTCTATTTTGGTCTTTCCCAAGCAATTTGGGAAAGAAAAGTGGTGCAAAAGCACCAAGAAAAAATAAGCCAAAACTTGGTCAAGTGCTACCGGTGTAGACCCAGTAGGGGACACTCTCTTCCAAGTACAACTCCACGACTTCCATTGCCAGTACACGTCGCCCAGTTTATATGCCGCTAATGACTCATTCTTTTTTAATCTGCCAAGGTTATGTGATCAGCGGGGAGGAAGGATTCTTACCCATATAAGAAGACGGGAGGGCCTCCATGTAAACAATTGTGGCAGGTATAATAAGAAAGGAAATTTACTATAAAATTTAAATTTCTTATCAACCTACCTACAATTGTTTACTATAGGTTGAATAGACAATAGGCTTGAGGGAATCGCATAACCAACCCACACATAACCCAATTGCACTGGAACCGTGAACAGAGGAAGAGGTCCCGAGGCCTATCAAACCATAGAATCACAATCATTAGTAAAAGACAATGAGAGATGAGGCTTATGGGTCTGTATGACGCACAGACAGAAAAGTGCAGTAACAGCACAGAGCTGGAACTGACCTTCAAGAAGCCTAATGGCTAGGGCAGATAACAGCCTGCGCAGAAGAAAGAGGGCCCAATGCAAAAGGTCCTCCGACTGCTCCTGCAACTGATGCAGATAGAAGGTAGAGAAAGTAGAGGCATTTCTCCAGTAGGCTGCCTGCATAACATCTGACAACTTGACGGAGTTAGAATAGCCCAAGAGGTAGACAATGCACGCACCTCGTGGGCAGAAATACGATTGGTAATACAATCGCCAGTTGCTAAATGAGCATAAGCTGCACGAATAGCAAGACAAATCCATCGAGAAATGGATTGAGGAGAGATCTTCTGTCGACCAGGAATAAGAGACAGAAAAAACGTTTCCTGCCTTTCCATATGAATTGTCTCCGATTTGAGATAAATGCGAATAGCACGAACTGGACAGAGCAAAGGGCGATTACCCTCAACAGAAGGAACAGCCCTGATAGAGATAGGAGGTGGCATAGACTCTGGTATCTGATTCTTGGCCAGAAAGGAGCAATCAGTGGTAAAAGTAACACTGTTGGGAGAGCTCCTGAAAAAGGCCGGTTAACCGAGAGGGCGTGAAGCTCACTAACCCGTCTGGCAGAAGCAAAAGCCATCAGAAAAGCCGTCTTATATGTGAGAAAACGCATATCCACCTGGGATAAAGGTTCAAACCCTCCTCCCCCCCCCCCCCCCCAAGCAAAGCAACACCCACAAAAGATTCCATCTTGGGGTAAGCTGCAAAGTCCGAGGCATTTTCAAAGAAAAGTGCCGAACAAGCTTGGAGAGGTAAGGATTAGTGCCAATACGACGCTTCCCCACATAAGAAAAAGTCTCAGAAAGCATGGACCTGTAACCCTTGATGGTAACAGGTTGGAGACCCCGAGAATCAAACAGGTATACCAGAAACTCTGCAATCTGTGAAATCGAAGGATTGGCATAATCAACAGAGTGATCGGCACACCATCGACAGAAGACCTTCCACTTAGCTGCATAAGCTAAACCAGTGGAGTGCCTCCTTGAAGAAAAAATGCACTCAACTGCTCGTCTCGAAAAACCTCTATGGAGGAGACAGGACCTGACAAAAGATATGCGTGAAGGCACAATGAAGTCGGGTCGATGTGAAACCTCCTCGGGTGACCCTGGCAAAGAAGGGCACGATGTAGAGGGAGACGTGTCGGAACCGCCGCCATCAGAGAGAGGAGCTGATTGATCCACACCCGCTGAGGTGACAGGGGAGCAATCAGAATGATTCAACAACTGCAGGTTCGAATTTTGGCTAGAACCTGAGGAAGAATCGGAACCGGTGGGAAGGCGTAACCGACTAGACCGTTCCAATAAAGTGACAGAGCGTCCACGGCAAAAGCCAGAGGATCTGGACACGGGGACACGAAAGTGTTCACCTGATGGTTCCAATGAGTTGCAAAGAGATCGATGTGAGGACGACCCCAGAGATCGCAAAGAGACTGGAACACTGCCCTGTGGAGCATCCACTCAGTGGAAATGACCCTGCCTCGTCGTGACAGGGAGTTGGCTAGGATGTTCAGACGACCGGGAATGTGACGAACAACCACCCTCGGCGTTGACATCCTGAGCGAGCAGTAGAAGATCCCGCGCCAATTCGTACATTGGAACCGAGTGCGTGCCACCCTGGTTCCGAATGTAAGCAACCACTGTCGAATTGTCAGACAACAGAAGGACCTGGCGATTCAACAGGTGAGGGATCCTCTGCCTGAAACTCGGAAGAAGAGAAAGAAGCTCCTTCTGGTTGATGTGGAGAGCTGCCTGATCCTGGTCCCACATCCCGTGAAAGGAAAGACCTAGAGGATCCAACGTCGCACCCCATCCAAGATCGCTGGCATCTGCCATCAGAACGTGATCAGACGTGGGTAAGTCCAACGGGACACCCTGCGTAATCCACTGAACATCCGTCCAGGGGAAAAGGTGACAGAATGTTCTTGACGACCTCGATCGCCCCCTTTGCCAGGAGATTGTCTATCTCCGTGGACAAAAGTTCCCAACGTAAAACGTCTGAAGGAACTGTGGTTAGAAGAGGCACTCTGGACAGAGTGGGTTGCCTCCAGAAGGATATTCGCAGCCGGACTGAACAACATCTAACACCCAAGGATCGGATGTGATGGTGGCCCAACGGTCTGCGAACTCTGCCATCCTTCCTCCAACCTGGGACGAATTGAGGTGAGGACCTTCATTTCGAGCCCCGATGAGGCCTGCGAGAGGAGAAACCACCTCCTCTACTGTATGAAGAATCCTGAGACTTCCCTCTAGCCTGCTGACGCTTACCCTTACCCCGTGAGTAAGAAGTAGAAGCAGTGGCAGAAGGATCAGCCCTTTGCTTTGCAGAGGAAGCAGAAGGGTACTTGTTAGGCTTTGAACGGCCCCTGCCTCCCACAGAAGGCTGATCAAGCTGACGAAGCAGTAGCTGATCTTTAGAATGACGTAGGACGTCATCCCGGACCGTCGACACGGAACCATGGAACAGTTGCAGACCTGCCAAAGAAGCAGATCGAAGAGCAACGCGCTGCCCCTCAGGAAGGGAATGGCCTGTGTCCAGCACAGAGTCCCTTCGAACTAGTTCCAAATTAGCCGTGTTACAGGCATGAGTGTGAGTAAGATGCATGAGTGCCTTGGACAGCACACGCAAGGGAGCTTGTACATCGTCAAAATTATCTGGGGGCAGATAAGCAGCTAAGGCAGAGACGAAGTGATCTGAGAGAGAAAGCATACCCAGCATCTCTCTCGATAAGCCCAACACGGACTCCAGAGTTGTCATAGGAATGACGGCAGACTTGGGCTTGGAAAGCCCGAGGGAATTGGAGTCCTGATCCAAAACCATCAAAGTCTGGCAGACTGACAGATTGGTGGAATTGTAAGAATGATAACAAGCCGGAGGCAAAAAGGTGTCAACCCTGGTGAAGAACAGAGCCTTCATAGCCTTGGAACTCAGCTTAGAGTCCAAAGCTGAAAATGCTTCAACCATCTGTACTAACTGGCACGGTCGAAGACGCCCAGAAGCAGGTTGCTCCACAGGCTGTAGGCACGTGACTGATGATCGTGGCCTGGCTGACACTGTCGGCTGGTTTGATGGTTTGAGATCCGGAAGGAACCCAAACACAAAGTCAAGAGCTGCCCCCAAATCAGAAGACTGTTGGCTCTCGACATCAAGTATGTCTGACTCCTCCCCTGAGTCAGAAGACACATAGCCCATCGTGGGCAAACCAGCTGACGCCTCCCATGGTGTAGGCACACCAGGGGGATCAGAAAGCGGCCTGTTTCCAATCCCGGAAGGCGGTGCCACAGGGGGCACCTGGAAACCACTCGCTGCCTTGCTGGAAGCAACGGGAAGGCTCTTGGACAGAACCTGAGTGAGTAAGGAGAGGGCCTCCCTAAGCTCACTGCCCGTACCGCCCGGTTCGACATGGGGACGAACCGACTTCACACCTGACCCTCTTAACCAGCGAAGGGTCACGATCCTCAAATACACCCGAATCAGGGCAACGGGCAGCAGCCGGAACATCTGAGGGCAGACGTGTATAGGGGTATGACACACCCCGAGGACATAGCAGGAACTCAGGAGAGTCTCCATGGACCTCTGCGGGGCAGAAGGTCCAGGCTGCACAGAAGGCGTTGGTCCCGCAAAACTGGCCGTGTGACCAGAATGAGTGGACGGAAATGCCCCACCACGAACATCCGAATCCAATGACAAAACTGTGGTGCTCGACGGCGCAGAGACCACAGTAGAGGGTTCGGTTGGCAGCCCCTTCCAACTTCGCTGAGTTGAAGCCAGGGAAGGCTGACGCCGATATCCCACGTCCACACTGCCAGACATCCCTGCAGGGATAAGCCGAGGCCGGCTGAAACTGAAGACGTAGCAGACGGAACAGCAGTAATAGTAGATACGTCGGGAGTCGTTGAGGTTGGTGGAATTGTGGAGAGAGCACCCCTGCTCGGCTCCGAAGGAGGAGTCATAACCCTAGTGACAGTCTCAGATGTCCCGGAACCAGGCACCTCTTCACCAGACAACTCAACGGCTCTCGCAGTATCCACTACAGGAATAGACTGCAAATCCACCAGGGAGGAGGAATACCTCTCACCAGACGTGGTCGTTTCGGGAGGCCCCGAACGACTGCGTTCCCCTTTCCCGTCCGAGCGGGAGGCACGGCCACGAGAACGCACAACACGGTTCATGGACGCCCAGAAAGTGGATGACCACGATTGGCCGAACACTCATTGCAAGAGGAGCATGAAGCATGCGAATCGTGCACATGCTTAGGAAGCAAACATTGCCCACAAGGAATAGTCCTGGGCATGACAGAAGTGAGAGAAGCAGAGAAGGTGAATTCAGTAGAAAACAGAAGAACACCCCCAAAGAAGAGAGAAAGGTGACAGAACAACAGACCCCAGACGGACGACCGGGAAACAAACAACAGAAGGACCACTCTCAAAGGAGAGAAGAGAATCTGTAATAAAGGTATCCCGATGACACCTAACTCTAACACAATTAACAAAATGAAAAATTTTAACATTTAATATAATTGTGACAATTCCGAAATCGCATGGCTCACGAAAATCGCACGTGACTCAGAAAAGAAAATATAATACATTATGGATAAATAATTGCATAGAGAATATAGAGAATATAATCAAAAACAGTTCCTGATAAGAAAAGGATACTTTGATCCAACTTGAGGCAGGTTACACACAATCAATGGGTAGGATGATCACTGATACTAGTGCTGAGAAGAACGTCTCGTCAACATGGCGGACAAAAAAAGAATGAGTCATTAGCGACGTATATGCGCACTGGCAACAGAAGTTGTGGAGTTGTACTTGGAAGAGAGCATCCCCTACTGGGTCTGCGCCGTTAGCACTCGACCGACTTTTCGCTTATTTTTTCTTGGTGCTTTTGCACCACATTTCTTTCCCAAATTGCTTGGGAAAGACCAAAATAGAGAGTATATTTTCCGAGTTAGGGACTTCCACTGCAGTGTAAGCCTGTAGTAAACAATTGTAGGTAGGTTGATAAGAAATGTACAGAGCATAAACAATTATGCCACAGCTACCAATGAAATGCAAAATGAAATAGTAACATTCTCTGTGGAAATAACATTAGGCAGAACCAAAACAAGAAAAGCAAGTATAATGGAGCCCACTTAATTGTATATCTCTTAATTGAATAACCCTGTTAATTGAATATAATTTCCAAACACAAAACCATTTACCATACTGTCAGTACAAAAATGATCTCACAACTGAATATGGGTTATAGAGCAAACTCCTGTTAATTAAATAAAAAAACTACTGTAATGTGTGGAGAAATTACCCTGACAATCAGCAAATGCCCAATGTTTAGAGACCTATTTCACATAAGTGCATCTACTTTAAGAATTTATTCCATGAGCTCTATCAAACAAGATACAATAGAATAAATGCTCAATTTATCTCTAAAATACAGGAGTGTGACCAAATCCCAGTTAACTGAATACTCCTGTTAACTGAATAATTCTCACTGGCAAAGTGGCTATTCAATTAACAGGGTTCCACTGTATAATCAGTATCAATCCCGCAAGATGCTAGTATCAGCAGTGCTACACAAAAGTGTTTTCTTGAGCCTTGTTCCAACTGATTGCAGGATGGTGAACAATAACTTCCAAATCACAGTCAATTATAATTATTGTCACAGTAAACCAACAAAGAGTCAAATTTGTGCTACTTAATCTGATTCGTAAAAGTAAACATTAGTTAATTTTGGTGTTTCAAGACTTTAACAAGTTACTTCGATTTCTTTCAGTCATTGCTTTTTCATAATCTTCACTTCTCCCAATGGGCATACTATTTAATTATTATCTGAGGGCAGGTATATAATAAAAAGATCACTAGTACAGGGAAGTTTTCTGGTGTATTGTATCGAATCTCACTGAGGACCTTCAACCAAGAAGTATCGCACTCGTCGGATAGGCTGATTCAGGCGACACTGCTTGGTTGAATGTTATTTATTTTTTTATTAGTGTTTAAGGTCACATATTTCTGCACAATGGGTATAAATGATTCACTGAATTTAACTTTATCTTCCGTTAATTGTTTATACCCATGATGAACTTTTTAGCAGAATTACACCCCAAGCTTTGGTAAATGGGTACTATTTTACCAGTAAAACAGGGCATGTTTACCACAGTAATCAAGCACTGCTTCACTTCCCATGGTTGGTGGAAGGTCATCAACCTGATGCAATACAGCACACCAGAAAACTTCACTATACTGACAATCTCTATTTATCACACAATCACCATCATCAAATAGCTCCTTATGGAAATATCATTCCCAACAAATCTAAAAATCATGTGACTTCAGAAGTCGACGGCAATGTTGTAACATTATGAGCAAGTTGATTGGAAAGTAGAACTGAACATTTTTGTTATTAATGACAAACAAGAGGTGTCTCTGCCTAGACAGCTCCGCCCATGGTCACTGTTTTTAGGGGAAGCTGAATACAAACAAGAATCCAAGTGTTACTGTTTGTGACCTTAACCTTCATGATATGACAATGGGTCAAGGTCATGACACAATGGCTATGTGTATCTGTCACATAGATTCAATTATACAGACCAGACAAGGTCTGTATAACAATTTCAAAGTTTTGCTGTCTGTGACCTTGACCTTGATGGTATGACCTGTCAATCATACCAAGTTATATGGACTGGACAAGGGCTGTATAGCAATATAAAAGTTTTAAGATCTGCCCATCATACCAAGTTATATGGACCGGGCAAGGGCTGTATGGCAATATAAAAGTTTTGCTGTCCGTGACCTTGAACTTATGATATGACCTTGGATCAAAGCCGCAACACACCTTTGAGTATGAGTAATAATTGTACCAACTATCAATAAGATCTGTCAATCATACCAAGTTATATGGACAAGTCAAGGGCTGTATAACAATGTCAAAGTTTGGCTGTCTGTGACCTTAACCTTGCTGATATGACCTTGGATCAAAGCTGTGACACACCTTTGGGTCATGAGAAATAATTGTACCAAGTACGAACAAGATCTGTCAATCATAGCAAGTTAAATAGACCAGACAAGAGCTGTATAACAATATAAAAGTTTTGCAGCCTGTGACCTTCACCTTGATGATATGACCTTGGATCAAAGTTGCGGCACACCTTTGAGTCATGAGTGATAATTGGACCAACTATAAATAAGATCTGTTAATCATACCAAGTTATATGGATCGGACAAGGACTGAATTACAATATAAAAGTTTGCTGTCTGTGACCTTGACCTTGATGATATGACATTGGATCAAAGCCACAAACCGTCCCTTTTATATTGCTCTGAAAAAGTTGTCACAGGTGTTTTCTTCTTTGAGAACTGCAATGGAAGGATGCATTTATCTTGACAGTGTTTTTACATCATTGTTAGCTGCCTGTGCCTGCAGCCAACAATAATGTAGAAACACTGTTAAGTCATCTACAGCTGTGTACATGTACATACAGCACTTATTAATGTAAAATTAAACTGAGACTTAAGGATTAAAAAAATTGACTAACAGACATAAATCACCTACCTTAAAATATCCCATTGGCCCATTTTTACCAATGTCCAAAAAACAGGCTAATAAACTCTGAAAAACAGAAAAATGTCATGTGAGTTTACTAAATTCAATATTAGGAATACATTACAGTAGAACCTGTCTTGAGAGACCACCCTTTTTGTCAGGTAAAAATGGTCTCTCATGACAGGTCCATTACAGAATAAACCAACCAAACAGTACAAGGTCATAGTGGTCTCTCAAGACAGGTGGTCTCTCACAACATTGGTCTCTTAAAACATGTTTTACTGTACTATACTTACTGTATTTTGGGTTTTACATTATTTCACAAGATTTTGCAAGATCGAGGGAGGGGTCATGTGCCTTTGTTGTCATGACTGTGATATATTATACATACATATTTGGAAGTCTGTTTTTATCAATGTGTTGCTTGAAATGACATTTTAGTAAACTAGTATATGCGTGAGAGAATGTTGCAGCTTTGTTTAATGGTGAATGAATTACTTTTGCTTTTTTCAACAACTCATGGAAGCTATTGTGGCATTCTTTTTCAAACATGACTCGATGACAAAACATTGTTTATTCCTTAATAACTAACTTTCTTATTAGCTTCCAAAACATAACTCCTTGTTGGAACAAGGTCAACAAACTTATTTTATCGCTGGTGCAATATCCATGTTTTGGAACCAGAAGCTGAAAAAATATTTTAATGACATTTTAGATTGTTATTCTGGGCATGGTTTTATACAATTTGTTAGCTAAAGGGTTGACTACATTTCATTCTTTACTAAGACTCCTATTTAAGCCCAAAAAAGGATAATGTTCCAATGTTTATGAAAGGATTATGAAATAAGACAAGAATTGTGATAATTGAGAATATGTTAATTTCTGTTCCCTGTATGCTATGTTTTCAATAAGAATAATTTGAGTGTAGACTGTACTAAAGAATTAAGACCTGGATTGATGTGGTCCTAACAGTTAACGTATGTCAACCAAAGTTACCAAGTTACAGTAAAATCATTCCAAAATGAGTCATCCTACCAAGTTACAATGAAATCCCTTCATAAATATAACTCACAGAATTTGCTAAAGGAATCTACTTAAAAGGACGATTTGGAGATCACAGTTGACTGATCATGACAAAAATAGGCGAGTCTCATCTAGATATCATACCAAGTTATCCTACCAAGTTACAATGAAATCCCTTCATAATGAAAGTGTCAATGACACTGCAGCTCAACTTGTCCAAGAAGGGACTGAACTAAATAGAAAGATCCAGTAATGCCAAGGGATTCACCCACGTTTCTACAGAAAAGACATAACACCTAAGCTACATATGAAATCTGAAAAAGATCAAGTGAGAGGTGTGGCCTGTAGGGTCTGTAATGGAATTGCTGACAATTTATATACCAAATCCAAGCTGGCCACTGACAGCCATGTTTTTCAACAAAATTCAGAAAAATTTGATAGCACCCATCTAGACATCACACCAAAGGTACGCATGAAATGTATAAAAAGATGGGGTGAGGGATGTGGCCTGTAGGGTGTGCTAATGGGATTGTTGACAATTTATATGCCAAATCCAAGATGGCCACTGGCAGCCATGTTTTTCAACAAAATTCAGAAAAATTTGATAGCTCCCATCTAGACATCACACCAAAACTACATATGAAATTTGAAAAAGATTTGGTGAGAGATGCGTCCTGCAGGGTGTACTAATGGAATTGTTGACAATTCATATGCCAAATCCAAGATGGCTGCTGGCAGCCATATTTTTTAACGAAATTCAGAAAAACTTGATAGCTCCCATCTAGACATTACACCAAAGCTAAATATGAAATTCAAAAAAGATCAGATGAGAGATGCAGCCTGTACAGTGTGCTAATGGAATTGTTGTCAATTTATATCCAAATCAAAGATGGCTGTTGGCGGCCATGTTTTTCAACAAAATTCAGAAATATTCGATAGTTCCCATCTAGACATAACACCAAAGCTACATACAAAATCTGAAAAAGATTGAGTGAGAGATGTAGCCGGTAGGGTGTGTTAATGGAATTACTGACGATTTATATGCCAAATCTAAGATGGCCAGTGGTGGCCATGTTTTTTAATGAAATTCTGAAAAATTTGATAGCTCCCATCTAGACAGTGCTCCAAAGCTACATATTAAATTTGGGACTGATTGGGTGAGAGCTGCGGCCTGTAGGGTGTGCTAAAGGAATTGTTTGACAATTTATATCCAAATCCAAGATGGCCACTGGCGGTCATGTTTTTCAACGAAATTCAAATACATTTGTTAGCTACCATCTAGACATTGCCCTTGAGCCACATATGAAATTTGGAACTGATCGGGTGAGAGCTGCAGCCTGTAGAGTGTGCTAAAGTAATTGTCGATGTACGGACGGACGATGGATCACAACCCATGCCAATGGCTCATACTTGACATCAAGTTGAGCTAAAAACAACTTGTAAGCAGTGCTAAAGGAATGTAGATCAAGTGACCAGGTGGCGGTAAGGGCTGACCGATTGTGACAAAAATAACAACAGTCTCATCTAGACATCATATCAAGTTGTCCTTCCAAGTTACAATGAAATTGCTTCATAAGGCCAAAAAAAATTAATAGTGTGGTTGGGGTTACATGCTCAAAAAAATTAGGGTCAGTAGGTAGGGTTTTTTTTTAATTTTTTTTTTATACAACATATTAAAATGAAGGAGACATGTTGGTAACACCAGGGATAATAATCTGAAAAAATAGGATTTCAAATAATGTAGATAGCAATTTATTGATATTATATTAAACTTAAAAGACAACCTTTTCTGTGTCTGACAGAAAATTGTGCACTACAAATAATGCAGTCTTTTAAATGTTTGAAGCAGTGGCCTGACCAATTTGTCTGTAATTTTAGTTGAAGTTCAAACAAGGTCTACAGCACCTGTTATTAACAGATGATGTAGACCTTGCTTGAAAAGTCAAATGTTGTTTGTGTCAGAAAACTTTATACAGCAAACAGACCATTCATTTAAATGTTCGAAGGAATGAATTGACCAATTTGTAAGTAATTTTAGTTTTAAACTAAAATTACTTACAAATTGGTCAATTCATTGCTTCAAACATTTAAATCAATGATCTACTTGCAGTTTAAAGTATTCAGACACCTAAGACCATGACTTTCCCAGCAAGGTCTACACCATCTATTGACAGCAGGTGATGTGGACCTTGCTTTGACTTAATAAGTTAAAGCAAGGTCTACATCACTTGCTGTGATGTGTTTTCATCAGATGGTGTAGACCTTGCTGGGAAACTTGTGGTCTTAGATGTCAGAAAACTTTACACTTCAAATAGACCATTCATTTAAATGTTTGAAGCAATGAATTGACCAATTTCGTCCCCTGAGTTCTAGGTTGTCCAATGTGCCAGTTGGCACATATGACAACCTGGAACTCAGGGGACGATTTGTCAGTAATTTGAGTTTGAATCCAAGCAGGATCTACATCATCTGTTGACAAAATTTCATGCTATAAAGCTGTCATACCTATGACAGTGTTGAAACAAATAAATATCGATAATTATTCTTCTTGAGTTTAATGATGTGTACTAAATAAATGAACCAAAGATCAAATCGAAATGCTTCTCTTGGAAGAATGAGGTAGACGATTAAACAATGACTAGAAAAAACGCATTTCAAATTGTGAAATAATGGAACTCTTATCAGATTCTTATTGAAATATTAAATGAGAAACGAAAAGCAGGAACATCCCCATATCAAGTTTATGAAATTTGTGGCCTATAAGGGCATTGACAAATTGGTTCCATTCCTCTCTCCAAACAACTAACACACACTGGCAAAACAGTTTTAAATTTTGTTTTCAGTTCTTCTGAAACAGTCGCATTTGATGAAGCACAAAAGCAGCAGGTGTCCATAGGCCCAAGCTTGGCACCATAAAAAGGTATCTCAATAGGGGTTTCACAGGCAATAGCTAGCTTCACACAAACTTTCTTCTTGAGGGCATGATCAGGTGGGCAAATAGGAGCCCAACAACTATAATCGTAGTCTGAAAGAAGACATGCCAATCCAATATTTTGTCTCTCTGAAAGAGCTACCTGTGCATAGATCACCCTTGGTTTCCGACATTCAGTACAGAAGACTGTACTTCTTGCCGTTTGGGCAGTCAACGGTACAGCAGAATCCTCTTCCCCATATAACTGATACAGGGTGGAAACAGTTTGTTTATTTGTACTAGAGCGTGGTACACTAACATTCACACCTTTACTGGAAGATGTACCAGCGCTGCATGCAGTTTTTCTAACCCTCTTGACATAGGTGGGCCTATCCTCTTCAGTGGTTTCCTGATTCTTCACTTCTGAATAAGACTTAAAGTGATCACCATTGGTATCCAATACTGGGTCTGGGAGCCGCTTTAAATGATCAGTTTCTAACACAGGTTGTGAACAACATTTTTTGTTGTTGCATTTGCGAATCGCGAATGTGTATTTTCGTTCTCGTCAGTGTGTTTCAACCCACTGTCGATAATCCGCTATCTGTGCCACCTTTGCCTTCACCAAATGATTTATGTCCAAGTTAGGAAACAAGGATGTCAGGTGACGTTTTAAGTGATCAATCTCTGCGTCTGTGATGGGTTCTGCAACAAGAATGGGCTCTCCTTTGAGACATAATCTGGAGAATCTGTTTCGGAGAGTGGTTTTGATAGATTCACTTAGTTTGGGCCATGCCTCTTTGACATCTGCATTTCTCTCTGCTGCAGTACGGATCTCTGCCATGCTGCTGCAAGACTTAAGAATCTTCTCAATATCAGGATTGCCCGCTTCTCTGCTAAGCGCACAGTTTTGAAGGCCAAGATTAAGTATGGACATGACATGCTCCACAGGGTTTGTCCAGCTGTGTCCGGGTGCACAGCGTGCCAAGATAATCATGTCCAAATTTAGTTCCTTAAATAGGCATGTCGTCGCACATTTTACTGATTCTATGTTATTTCATTGATCAGTTCCACCATCTGAGAATTTCAGAATGACCTTTGGCCCTAATGCTGTGTGTATCTTGGCCAAACTGCATGCATGTCGGAATGGGTCTGATGGTTCAAACACAGAATTGTTGATAACACAGGTGACTTTCCCTCTCACAAATGATTCCTCTACATGTTTAGGAACTGTTATTTTCAAATACACGGAAGGCGTTAACTTTGAATTGGTCATGTCATGGTCACTTGCAACTAAGGTAGTATCTTTCGGGGCAAGACTTTTTTTACCGCAGACTCCAGTAGAAACTACCACATCTGGACCGCCGAATGGGACTTTTGCCTTGTCATCAATTGAATACATGGCACACTTTTCTTATAGCTCAACAGCCATATACTTCATGTATTTGAACTGTGCTGCACAATAATGGTCATCTGGGTGTTGTGCACGCAGTTGACGACGCTGGATTTTATACTGGACATTGAATTTAGAGGTGAACCTTAACGAAGCTCTAGTGTACGGATTTGTTGGGGTAAATTGCATTCTAACTAATGTTTTGGATGGTATTGCTGTCCCAGGAGGACATTTATCAGCAGCTTGTTGCATAAGTTCTCGAAGTGAAATCCATTGTGACAAATGCGCTTCTCCATGTCGTCTTTCATCAGCAGCTGTAACATTTTCCACAATTTTCACAAACTCTTCAAAAAATACATCAAATGTACCGGTTGGTCTCCCAGTGTTTAGATGATGCAAATCTGCCAACAGGCCATCTTCCCCCATAAATATGGCTCGGAGTCTTTGTTGAGTATCCGGGTGATTTGATGTCACTGCATCCATAGTTAATTCTTTGTAGATGAAATCAACAGTGGATCCCCCAATCTTGGCAACATTTCTGATCTGACTTTTGAAGTGATTTCGCTGAGACCGGGTGTGAAACATTGGGAATTGGTTCTCCAGGAATGGGAACAATCTAATGGGTTGCGTTAACTTATCATCACCTGTCCTCTCAGGATCCACGCGTACAATACACATTGAGATGACAACAGATCCACCAGGTGAACATCGATACAGGTCAATTGGGACTGTTAGCTGAAGGTCAGCAAATAATCGATATTGCTGTACATTGGAACTGAATGGTGTAAGCAAATGTTCTGATTCATCAAAAAACAAGGGGTCCCCCAAAGCTTTTGATGACATGAGTGCATCCAAGATTTTATATTTTTCTTGTACTCCAAGTTGTCTTGATGTTCTATGTTCAATAGAAATATCTTTTGATATACAGCGGGCTGGTGTATTGCGGCTTCGAGCCAATTCAGTTTCGCAGGATGTCTCCTGTAAATTTTTACTATAGCAGAGTAAGCAATCTGCAAGACCTTTAATATGGTCACAAAAATCCACCCCTTCTGGGCTTGTTGTCATCATCTGCTTCAAACATATGCTATATAATGCTTGCCCATGACCTTCTAATTCACTTGCACTCATTGGCTGCATTTTTTGTTTTTTCGCTTAACCTCATTGTACCCACTGAAAGCATGAAATTTCTCAGGTATTGGTGTGACACCTTTTTTGTGAAAGGACGGATCCTGGAATGTAGAGTGTTGATTCGTAGTATACCATAATGCATTACATAAAACCTGGACAATATAAGCACCTGTTGTATTGGCCTCTGAAATGGGGAAATCAACTTTGTCTTGTTTCATCATTTGCAAAACAGCATTATACAGTTCGTCCTTTCTGTTTAATGTGCCTGATTTTTTGACAGAGCTGGACATTTTTTCTGACGGCAGGCCCCTTTTTGTGCTTTGGGTCATCAACACATCAAATGCACTAACCGTTTGTTTATTTTTTGCAAGAGCTGGATTTGGGGGTTCATTTATATCCCTGTTCATTTTGCATGTAAATATTATTGATTTGATGTCCGAGAGTCTTTCGAGAACTTGGCCAGTAACAGTTGAACTGTCATCAATCACAAAAACACTATCGGCCGCCTCGCTCAAATTTGTTGCAGTTTGGCTGGCGCTACAACCAACTTCAAGTGAGTCACATTCTGCTGTGTGTACCTCTTTGAATATGCTTTCAAACGTAGATGAATGGCTAATAGATTTTATAAGTTGTCTCTTGGCATAATGATCGCATTTATTAAAAATGAGGGCAAACAAGCTTGACGCCATTTTTATTTAGTTTCGCATATCCATGGCATTTTAGGTGCACTCGTTTTTAATCCGGAATTTGCGGTACTAGGTCTTTTCGTCCGATGTTCCGTTTGCCCCCTGAGTTGTCTCATCACAATCCCTGTTCACCCCAGTTTGTTTTGCTCAGAATCATTTCACTCTAATTTGGGGCGAAATGACCAAGGACGAAAAAAACGGATAAGTATGGGAGTTGGGGCGAAACCACACAAAACCGATCAGATTTTTTGTTTCATGGCAATCATATTGCTTGATTTTGTATTTCAGTGAATTATGTCAAAATTCAAATGTTTGAATCACGTTTTTTTACTAAAGAACAATTATCTCATCTCTTCCTTTGACTTCAAAATATGAACAGGATTGTTTTTAATAATGATTTGCATATTATTTTAAGTTTTTGTTTGAGTTTTTGAAGGGTGTGAAATTCAAAGTGAAACTATTCCATGCTCTGTCTGTGCTTCCCTGACATATTTGCAAGCTTCAAACACCAATTGATATTTAGCAGACACTCTGTGGTGCACAAGCATATCCTTAAGTGTGATTCAATAGTTCTTGGAGATGATTCCATTCTGACACCTTCCCGTAATATCAAGTGCACATACAGAAGTTCGAATCACGTTTGTGAGTGTTTGCACTAGTTACTCCGCCCGCAATGCTACAGTGGATTTACCGTAAGTGTCTATACCTATGCATGGTGCAACTGGATTATTGGTTAATATATATGATTGCATTCACTTTGTCCAACAAATCGAGTACCAGACCACCCCCCCCCCTGACTGTTGTTCAAAATGTTTTGTTTAACAGCAAAAAGCTAAAAAAAATCCTTTAAACTTCATTTTGTATTACCAAATCATTTGAAGACAAGCAATGAGGAGCTCGTCATTAAAAAATGTCCTAGGCGAGAATGTGATGCATACGAACAGTTTATTGCTCACCTCTCACGGTAAGGGCTTTCAAAACTTACTTTCATTTTCATACTAATGTATGAATGATGAAGACGTGTACCGATTGGAATGGAAATACATACAGTGATTAAGTTTTTTAGGTGTTGGTTTAAAAAAATGTTTAGGGTTGCAAGGTAAAATTAGGGTCGGTCGGGAAACCCCAACCACAACACTTTTTTTTCTTGGCCTAAATATGAACTGCAGACTTTGCTAAACAAATATAGGTCACGTGCCTGTGTGGCTGTCACGTTTGACCGATCTCATCTAGACATCACACAGAGTCATCCTGCCAAGCTAAATGTAATCCCTTCATAAAAACGACCAGTAGACTGTGCAAAAAGTTTTGAGGCTTTCGGCCCGCATATCCATCATGGCTGACTGATCGCGACCAAAAGGTTTTTGGATTTTGGGCTCTCCCAGCCATGCCAGCTGACCGATCTAGACCAAAAGGGGATGTTCTCACCTAGACATTATACGGAGTCCTACCAAGTTACAATGAAATCCCATCATAAATACAACCTGTAGACTGTGCTAAAGGTTTTTGGGTTTTGTGCTCCCCCAGCAGTCATGGTTTTCTGATCGCAACCAAAAGGGGATGTTCTCATCTAGACATTATATGAAGTCATCCTACCAAGTTACAATGAAATTCCTTCATAAATATGACAACCTGTAGACTGCTAAAAGCTTTTGGGTTTTGGGCTCTCGCAGCCATCACGGTTGACCAGTGGCGACCAAAAGAGGATGTTCAAATCTAGACATCATACAGAGTCATCCTACCAAGTTACAATGAAATCCTTTCATAAATACGACCTGTAGACTGTACTAAAGGTTTTCTGGTTTTGGGCTCTCGCAGCCATCATGGTTGGCCAATCGCAACCAAAAGGGGACGTTCTCATCTAGACATGACTTTGAACCTGCATATGACATTTCGTGATGATCAGACAAGAACTATGGGGTGTAGCCTGTGTCAAAGAAAATGTGAACAGACTGACACACTTCCGTACATGTGATGGCAATAGCTTAGCTTGACTTTGTCAAGTTAAGATAAAAATACATTTGGTTCTCGAGCAATCAATTCTTCAAATCAATTAAAAAGGGAGGTTTTTATTTTTTGTGTTTGATAGCTGGTCGAGTGCTAAATTATTTTTGGTCAGAAAAAAATGGTTCACATGTTCTTGCCTTGTAAAAATTTATGGGAGAGTGGATATAGGCACTCCCCCATAAATTTTAACAAGGCAAATCCGTACAGGCTAAATAATTTCACTTTACAGAATTTATGAAACACATTCACAGAATATGAAGCCTTCAAGTTGTGGTACCTGTACTTCAGAAAATGCCCAAATTTGGACTTCAAGCACTCAATTAGTTAATAAAGAAATATGAAATAAATTTGTGTTCAGTTATAAACTACTCAAAGTTTGCTAAGCACCAAATATTTGACACATCATTGTGAAATTTGCTGGTGACATATTTGCGATATTTTTGGTGGATATGATTGAGGAATGTATTGAGATGCTCCCCAGTGTTTACATTAGCTCTCTTGACAGGCAGACTTTTCGTGACTGTCATGGAAAGCATGTATCCCTTGATTTTCATGATGTTTTCGTGTATTGTCTACATGTACATGACATGTGTAGGGTATTCAATCTTCATTTCAACACAAACCCTTGTGATTTAATGACTGAATACGGCAAATGCAAATGTAAGAAGACCTTTGTCTGAAGCAGAAATGTGGCGGGCTGTAGGGATGGTGGAGCAAAGGGCTACCCATCGTCAGGTTGGTGAAGCCCTTGGTGTGCACCATGCGGTGATCACCATAGCCTGGGCAAGATTTCAGCAGTATGACACACCAGTAAGACAGCATGGTGGTGGCAGAGACAGGCAACATCTGCAGCTGAAGACCAGTTTTTTTATCATTCAGGCCCGTTGGAACCCCTTTGTCACAGCAACCCAGCTTCGCAGTGACCTTCAGAATGCATCCGGGGTAAATGTTTCAATGCAGACTATCCGGGCAAAGTTGCACGAAGGTGGTCTCCGATCGAGAAGACCATGTATTTGCATTCCGCTGTCCCTGAACCACTGCCAGGCACGATATGAATGGGCCATGGACAACGTTGGATGGACCAGAGAAGATTGGCGACCTGTCCTTTTTACAGATGAGTCAAGGTACTGCCTAGACCAAACAGATAGGCGTTCTTGGGTATGGAGAAGACCAGGAGAGCGATTCCATGCAGCCAACATTGCTGAGCACGACTGCTATAGTGGAGGATCAATCATGGTCTGGGGCGGCATCAGCTGGGATGGACGTACAGAGCTCTGTGTCCGTGAACATGGTACATTGACTGCACAGCGGTATATTGATGAGATCCTGGATGTCCAAGTCGATTGTATGCAGGAGCAGTGGGTGATAGATTCATTCTGATGGATGATAATGCCTGTCCTCATGTTGCCCATGCTGTCGGGAGTACCAACAGAGGGAGGGGATGAGCATATGGACAGGCCAGCAAGATCCCTGACCTCAATCCAAACGAGCATGTTTGGAATGAGTTGCAGCTTGCAATTTCATCCCATCCAGTCCAGCCAAGAAGTATCCAGGAGCTTGGTGCCATGCTGGTCCAAGAATGGAACAACATCCCACAAAGGACCACCAGGAACCTGACTGGGAACAGGAGAAGGCATTGCCAAGCTGTAATTAACAGTAATGGGTCTCATACTCAATATTGAACCCATACCAGTTCACTCCGTCAATTTTTTGGCATATTGAAAAATTTCCTCTTTTACCAATAATATTCATTTTCCATGGTTATCGTATTCAAAAGCTAAACAATAATGTCAAACACAAATAAAATCTTAATTTCTGTACTTATATCATTAAAGATATAATTAAATAAAAGATATATACACTTTTCATTACAATATTTCAACTAAAATGTAAAACAGGTAGCAAACTTTGAGTAGTATATTTATGCATATATTTAGAAAAATAAATACCATCCACATAATATCTGAGATATTTTCTGCAGAACAGAGCGAACTGAATGTTTACAAAACAAACATAATAAAAAGACATTGCAATCATGCTTAGTTGAAAACATGTGCAAATGAAAATACATCAATCAAAAAAGGTAAAAATTTTGATGTCTCTTGATTTTAAACTAATTTTGGAAGACACTGCAAGCCAATAAACTTGTTCAATGTTGGGGTTCAGTTTCAATGAGGGAGGTGCCTAAAAATCAAATCTTTTTTTTTTATGCTTAAGATGGATTTAAAACTGCCCTCTATCAGACACTGGTAAAACAGTTTTAAGCTACTGGAGTACTTTAAGGGACAACTAAGTAGAGTTAATCAAGTGACAGACTTTTCACTGTGCTAACAAGTATAAGCACGTCTCAAGAACCAGTTGCCTTGGGTGAAGCCTCACAGTACCTTCATACTGAGACTAAAGAAAGTGAGGTGAAATATCTTGCGCAAGGTCACAACACAAGGGAGAAAACCTGGTTTCAAACTGATAATCTCTTGATAAGAACTGTGATGTGATAACTGGAATAATCTCATCGAGCTCGATCTTATGAGGGGTCATAATTAATGTTTCAGAAACAAAAGATGGCAATTTCAAATTATTCAAGAAACAATATCCCAGATATTGTCTACAAATATTGGTCGGTAAAGTGTTAATTGGATTTTTCTTTCTCGGTATTAAACAGCACACCATATACTAAAGTATTTGACCTGATAAAAAAAATGTTTTTTGAAGAAATTGTGTTACATCCAAGACCATTAAGCAAAATCACATTTAGAGCCATGTGCTAGTTTTTATGGATGGTGCTGGCTTAATATGGTGCTAGACGACCATATTAAGCCAGCACCATCCACAAAAATCATCATTCAAATTTTATTATTTCAATTTTGTCTCAAAAAATAGCTATTTATCCCTTGCTGGAATGACCATAGGGTCATAAGCTATGGTTTTGAGGCAAAAATTAAAAACTTCAATTGTTCAAAAACATTTTTCCACAAGTATGGTCTTCTAGTCATGTGAAGAAGATTTAAAGACTACATTTCTAATGAACTTACAGAATACTGTCCTGGTTTTGCATTCATCATTCTGGTCTTCATAACATCAAGTGGCATTGTTAGAAATGTTGCTATGGTTCCCTTTATAAAGAAATGAAAGTGTTAATGACACTGTAGCTCAACTTGTCAAGACAAAGACATGCACATGTATAGTATGTGACACAGCAATGACAAACATCTAGGTAATGACCTGATAACAAAGGTACATATAAAGTATTGTAATGGTCTGTACATAAATACTGACCGTTGCCTGTAACAAATGTATAGGTAAAGTATTGTAAAGGTGGGTGACAGTCAGATGCTAAACTAGAAAAGAAAACTTTGAGTCCCAGAGTGGGTCTGACTGAACCCCAAAATATTTGTTCTCATAGCACAGTGATAACAAAGGCACCCCAAAACACACTCGTTCCTGTCCCAAGGTGAAAACAAAGGCACCCAAGAAGTTTTGTGAAGATCAATTCATAAATACGAGCTGTATAGAACTTGTGACAAAAAACTGATTGGACCTAATTTTGGTACAAAATGGCCACTGGCAGCCATCTTGAATTTTGGACCGTACCAGAAACACTCATTCTCGTCCCAAGGTGATAACAAAGGTACCCAATAAGTTTTGTGAAGATCGGTTCATAAATACAGCCTCTACCCTGAGCCGTATTGACATGTGTGCTCACATTGTGCAAGTAGCACTGAATAAGTCAAAGTTCATCTAATTTGCATAATTTCTGCACGAAAAAAAACCCCCTTAGAATATGTGATGTATTCCATGTTACTAAACATTCATACAAAAATTTATTCAAATCAGAACTTTCATACAGAAGTTCTGTACAAAAGACTGATTGCACTAATTTTGGTACAAAATGGCTGCTGGTGGCCATCTCGAATTTCGGACCACACCCAAAAACACTCGCTCTCATCCCACGGTGATAACAAAGGTACCCAACAAGGTTCGTAAAGATTGGTTCATAAATATGGCCTCTAGTCTGAGCTGTATAGAAGTTGTGTACAAAAAACTGATTAGACCTAATTTCGGTACAAAATGGCCACTGGCAGCCATCTTGAATTTTAGACCGCACCCAGAAACACTCGTTCTCGTCCCAAGGTGATAACAAAGGTACCCAAGACATTTCGTGAAGATCAGTTCATAAATACAGACTCAAGTCTGAGCCGTATTGACATGTGTACTTAATGTGTGTAAGTCGCACTGAAATATCAAAGTTCATCTAATTTGCATAATTTCTGCACGAGAAAAAAACCTGTATTATATGTGATGTATCCCATGGTACTAAACATTCACACAAAAAATTATTCAAATCAGCGCTTTCATATGGAAGTTCTGTGCAAAAATCTGATTGCACCTAATTTTGTACAAAATGGCTGCCATCGGCCATCTTGAATTTCGGACCGGACCCAAAAACACTCGTTCTCGTCCCACGGTGATACCAAAGGTACCCAAGAAGTTTCGTAAAGATCGGTTCATAAATACGGCCTCTAGCCCGAGCCGTATTGGCATTTGCACTTACAGTGCTGAAATTAACACCAAAAAACATCAAAATTAGTCTAATTTGCACAATTTACGCACGAGAAAAAAACCCGTATTATATGTGATGTACCCCATGGTACTAAACATTCATACAAAAAATTATTCAAATCAGAGCTTTCATGTGGAAGTTCTGTACAAAAAAACAGATTTCTGCATCATCGGTACAAAATGGTGGCTGGCAGCCAGCTTGAAATTCGGACCGCACCCAAAAACACTCGTTCTCGTCCCACGGTCATAACAAAGGTACCCAAGAAGTTTCGTAAAGATCGGTTCATAAATACGACCTCTAGCCCGAGCCATAGCCAATTGTTGACGTACGGACAGACGGCCGACGGGCCATGACAATAGCTCAAATTTGACTTCGTCAAAGTTGAGCTAAAAATTAAGAGATTCAAACACAAAATAACTGAAGAGAGGAATATTTAATGCATACACAAATCTGCTAATTTCTTGTTAGAAAACTCCATTCTAAGGAAGTAAATTTTTAAGAGATTACAAAATGCATCCATCAAGACTGCCAAGAGACATCACAAGGGTGACCCAGTTGGAGGGATACAAAGATCAACAGGCTTGCAAAATGCAGGCCCCTTGGCTAGCTTCATGTACTTTATCATATCAAGAAGCAATCAAACGGAGAATGAAAGTGTCAATGACACTGTAGCTTAACTTGACTGTGTGTAGTGTTTGATGAAAAGGATAATGTTCAATGTTTATGAAAGGATTATGAAATAAGACAAGAATTGTGATAATTGAAAATATGTTAATTTCTGTTCCCTATATACTATGTTTTCAAAAAGAATAATCTGAGGTGTAGGCTGTACTAAAGAATTGAGGCATGGGTTAAGGTGGCCCTCACAGTTAATGTATGTCAACCAAAGATACCAAGTTACAGTAAAAAAATCATTCCAAAATGAGTCATCCTACCAAGTTACAATGAAATCCCTTCATAAATAGAACTTGTAGACTTTGCTAAAGGTATCTAGGTCAAGTGATGCTTCGGCAGTCACGGTTGATGAACATGACCAAAATAGGAAAGTCTCATCTAGATATCATACCAAGTTATCCTATCAAGTTACAATGAAATCCCTTCCAAAAACAACCTGTAGACAGTGCTAAAGGAATCTAGGTCACGTGACCAGGTGGAGGTAATGGCTGCCAGATCATGACAAAAATAGGACAGTCTCATCAAGTTATCCTTCCAAGTTACAATGAAATCGCTTCCAAAATATGTAGACTGTGCTAAACAAATTTAGGTCACATGCCTGTGCAGCCATCATGGTTGACTGATCAAAGCCAAAATAGGATGTTCTCATCTAGACATTAAATGGAGTCATTCTACCAAGTTACAATGAAATCCCTTCATAAATACGACCTGTAGACTGCGCTAAAGGTTTTCGGATTTCGGGCAGGCATAGCCATCACAGTTGACCGATCGCGACCAAAAGGAGATGTTCTCATCTAGACCTCGAACATGCATATGAAATTTTGTGATGATCAGACAAGAACTACAGGGTGTAGCCTGTGCTAAAGAAAATGTGAACAGACTTATAGACTCACAGACTTCCACACGTGTGATGTCAATAGCTTATCTTGACTTTGTCAAGTTAAGCTAAAAATGAAAGTGTCATTGACATTGTAGCTTAACTTGTGTAGGACATGTACATGTATAGTATGTGACACAGCAATGACACACATCTAGGTAATGACCTGATAACAAAGGTACATATAAAGTATTGCAACGGTCTGTACATAAATACTGACCGTAGCCTGTAACAAATGTATAGGTAAAGTATTGTAAAGGCGGGTGACAGTTAGATGCTAAACTAGAAAAGAAATCTTCATGGGGTTAATGTTACAATGGGGATCCTTGTATGGCGCACCATAAACCAAATGTTAGCAATTGTTTTGGCCTGTTTGATTCAAACCCTTCTAAGGTTGATTCATACTACCGGGTAATTAATAAATATGTATCCAGTCCTTCTTAAAATATAGGTATTTGAATTTTTTATCTTTAGTTCATAGGGTTCCCACGGGTGAGGAGGTTTTATTTTTCTCATTGTAAATAGAAAATCGGCTTGTGCTAATTAATGTTTACCCACCCCAAACAACAACAAATATTAATACAGGAACTTGGCTTCAACACATTTGAATATACACATCCTAGGGATGCTGAATTCAAGAAACATTATTTTGTTTGGTGTTTTTGGAAAAGATTTTTAATTATCTCCCTTTTTGAGTCCCCGAGTGGGTCTGACTGAACCCAAAAATATTTGTTCTCATAGCACAGTGATAACAAAGGCACCCAATAAATTTATAGCAAACATTACTGACATAAAAAATCTTCTTCACAGGTTCTGTACAAAAAGTGTAATACACAGAATTCCCGTAAATATGACTGCCAACAGACATTTTGAATTTTTGGCTGAGCCCCAAAGCACTCATTTCCATCCCATGATGATAACAAACATAGTCCTAGAAGTTCTGTACAAATAACTGATTGCACCTAATTTCAGTATAAAATGGCCGTTGGTAGCCATCTTGAATTTCAGACTGCACGCAAAAACACTCGTTCCTGTCCCAAGGTGATAACAAAGGTACCCAAGAAGTTTTGTGAAGATCGGTTAAAAAACACAGCCTCTAGCCTGAGCAGTATTGACATGTGCACTTACTGTGTGTAAGTAGTATTGAATAAATCAAAGTTCATCTAATTTGCATAATTTCTGCACGAGAAAAAAACATGTATTATATGTGATGTATTCCATGTTACTAAACATTCATTCAAAAATTTATTCAAATCAGAACCTTCATATAGAAGTTCTGTACAAAAAACTGATTGTACCTAATTTCAGTACAAAATGGCCACCGGCAGCCAACTTGAATTTTGGACTGCACCCAAAAACACTCGTTCTCATCCCAAGGTGATAACAAAGGTACCCAAGATGTTTTGTGAAGATCGATCGGTTCATAAATACAGCCCCTAGCCCGAGCCGTATTGACATGTGTACTTACTGTGTATAAGTAGCACTCAATAAATCAAAGTCCATATAATTTGCTTAATTTCTGCACGAGAAAAAAACCTGTATTATATGTGATGTATTCCATGTTACTAAACATTCATACAAAAATTTATTCAAATCAGAACTTTCATACAGAAGTTCTGTACAAAAAACTGATTGCACTAATTTTGGTACAAAATGGCTGCCAGTGACCATCTTGAATTTTGGACGCACCCCAAAACACTCAGTCTCGTTCCACAGTGATAACAAAGGTACCCAAGAAATTTTGTAAAGATCGATTCCTAAATATGGCCTCTAGTCCAAGCCATATAGAAGTTGTGTACAAACAAGAGGCCCCACGGGGCCTGAAGCGTTCATCTTGTACAGAACACAATTTAAACCGAGTCCAAGAATGAGTCTACATTAAGCAAGCCATCTCCATAGGCTACACTGTCAATCCTTGAGTCCCTCAGGAGTGACAAAAATAATCTGGGCATCATGCCTTTGCTTCAGTTGATCATAAGTAAAATGTAGAGCTCCCCTATGAAGCCCCTTGATACAACCTATGTGGATTAATCTTAGTACCTCTAGAGGGTACTGAATACAAAATTTTTAATTCTTCAGCAAAATGGCCAATTCCGGCTCCCATAGAGAGCCCAAATATTAACCCAGGCTTGATTTGAATACAGTTAAATCTGACTTCCCTAGAGATGTTGTGTACCGAATATGAAAGCATTCTGACTGTTGGATCTGAAGAAGAGAAATTGTAAAAAGAATTGCACTAAGTTCAAATTTGGGCTACCATAGCGAGCCCAAATATTAACCTATGGATCCGATTTGAACAAACTTGAATCTGACCCCCCTAGAGATGTTGTATACCAAATGTGAAAGCATTCTGACAAGTGAATCTGAAGAAGAAGATTTTTGAAGAAATTCCCTCATATTGTACTAAGTTAAATTTTGTGTTCCCATATGGAGCCCAAATATTAACCTAGGCATTCGAATTGAACAACCTGGAATCTGACCCCCCCCCCCCTAGAGATGTTGTATACCAAATATAAAAGCATTCCGACTGGTGGATCTGAAGAAGAAGATTTTTAAAGAAATTTCCTCATATTGCACTAAGTAAAAATTTGGGCTACCATAGTGAGCCCAAATATATACCTAGGGATCTGATTTGAACAAACTTGAATCTGACCCCCATAGAGATGTTGCATACCAAATATCAAAGCGTTCTGACTGATGGATCTGAAGAAGAAGATTTTTTTAAATTACCCTCCATATTGAACAAAGATAAAATTTGGGCTTCCGTCGGAAGCCCAAATATTAACCTAGGGACTTGGTTTGAACACTCTAGAATCTGACCCTCATAACAATGATGTATACCAAATATTAAAAGATTCTGATCAGTGGTTCTGAAGAAGAAGATTTTTAAAGAATATTCCCCATATTACCCTATGTTAAAATTTCGGGCTCCTGTAGAGAGCCCAAATATGAACCAATGAGCTTTATTTCAACAAACTTTTATCTGACCCCCCCTATGAATGCTGTATACCAAATATCAAAAGATTCTGATGATTGGTTCTGGAGAAAAGATTTTTTTAAATTTTTGCAAATATGCTGACTCAGCATTTTTTCGATGCCCATTACATAACACCCTAACATAACCGATGGCAATTTTTTTTTACCATTCAATTCTACTGGTCATAAGGATACTTCATACCAAATAAAAGCTCTCTGTTCCGTGGGGTTTGGGAAATATGGGCATTTGAAAATATTTCTATTTTTAGCTCCCAGGGTTCCCATGGGGATGCGGGAATTTTTTTTTTTGCATGGGTCAAGTACTTATGACCCAATACTACCACAAACCAAATTTGGTTCATACCGGACCATTGGTTCAGAAAATAGAAATTTTGGGTGGGGCCAAAAATCTTACCCCTCCTATTACAAAGCCAAATATTACTTCACGAACTTCGTTTGAACAAACTTGATTCTACACCTCATATGGAAGCTCCATAGCAAATATCAAGTCATTGTACACACTGGTTCTTGAGAAGAAGATTTTAAAAATATTTTGGAGCATTTTCCCCCACTCCCTCCCTATGGGGCTGGGCATGCTGAGTTGAACAAAAATGAAATGCCCCTTTGGGACCATCACTCACACAAACTTTCACTTGAATTGGCCCAGTGACTTTGGAGAAGACCAAAACATGGTGTTGACGGACAACGGACGACAGACGACGGACAGAGAGCGATGAGATTAGCTCAGCTTGACTTTGTCAAGATGAGCTAAAAACTGATTGTACATAATTTCTGTACAAAATGGCCACTGGCAGCCATCTTGAATTTTGGACCGCACCCAGAAACACTCGTTCTTGCCCCAAGGTCATCACAAAGGTACCCAAGAAGTTTCGTAGCATAAATACGGCCTCTGGCCTGAGCTGTATTGAATTGTTGACGGATGGACAGATGGACAACGGGCCATGGCATAACCTCAAATTTGACTACGTCAAAGTTGAGCTAATGGAGCAGAGAGTGAGGGGGTTAAACAAGGAGAAAAACTGTCATCAGAGAGAAATATCAAAAAGAGTTATAAAAATACATGCTGAAGTGAAGATAATGATTGACTGATTATTTCAGCAGTCCTTTCACAGATACGTCAGGTGATATTTTTTTGATCAACAACACTAATTATCATAGAATCCTAAAGGATAACTGTTCAAAACAGGCAAATATGCCTTAGTTTTGCACAAATTAAAAAGATCAAATTATGACCCAAAGCCCTAAATTGGTTCCATTTTATATAGACTGTTAAAACTGTTTCAGGAAGTGAACCGTCAAGCCTTAACTATGGACTTCAGATGAGGACTTAATTACAACATGGGCCCACAAATTTACACTGCAGAAAAGTCTACAATTGTTTTTCAGGACATCTTGATATCTTTTCAAGATATTATACATCTTTTTTCCAAAATACACCTATGTTTCAAGTTTCAAAGAAAGAAATTAACTCCTTGTACTTTCAGTAGTATTGCACAGTTTTTGTCATAGACTCCATGTTTACTGCCCATGTAGCATTGAGAATTTAACAAATTATACCATGTTTGACAGAGCTCAAGAGATACAATTTATTAAATTTTCAGTTGCATTGTGGGAAAGATTTGTGGCTTAAAACTCCATTATTTTGCCACTAGAGTGCAGAAGGTTAAAGAATTAATGGAGCCAGTTCCAAAGATAGTATTCATGAACACAGGCACACATAAACAATAATTGGATGATATGTGGCAACAGCTTAACTTGAATTGTTGAAGATAAAATTGAAAACCTCATGGAATTTATTTGATCAATAACTTCAACTGAACCTTTATGTCACTGAATCATTTATACCAAAACAATAAAACCAATCCAGCCAGGACATTAAATTTCCCAAATTAGTAATGGTAAACACTGAGCTCAAATTACGGTGCACAGTGCCCATATTAGGAAGTACTAAAAAGTATTTTTGTCAAGTTTTTTTTTAATATTTCGCTTAATGTTTGGTCTTGTCTCCCAAAACATACAAAATAATTTAGGGCCTATATGTTAATTTAAAAGAATTCAATCAATAAGTAAAGTCTAACCATCTGCATACTAATAATGAAATATCAAAATTTCAAACTGCAATTTTTTCCCATAATGCAATTGGGAACTTAACCAATTCAATCTTGTTTGACAGAGCATTGAGCACTGTCAAACAAGACTGAATTGGTTAAAGTTTGTTACTTTTAGGTAAAAATATGCTGTCTGAAATTTTGGTGTTTTGACATCAGTGTACAGAATGTTAAAATCGCAGAACTCACCAGGCAACGTGTATCAATAATGACGTATAAGACACGGTCAATACAGGATGCTTCTCACTGGCAAACTCTGTGTAAGCAATGCACCAAAGGAAGTGATTTAAATAAACGGTGGTGTTTTCACATAAAATTCAAACATAACTTGTGTTTAAATAGAATTTTTGTTTGCATAATCCAGGAAAACTATGAAAACTTTTGGGTAAGCATTAATTAACAAGAGGCTCTAAAGAGCCTGTAATCGCTCGCCTGGCAGGACTACATAGCCCTCAATTATTATAATCAAAATCAAAGAATGCAGCTGGCTGCCATGCTCCTTCATGGCTTCATCTGAGCAAAACAGAATGATGATTGTTTTCAAAGGACTTTCCATACATTATTTGTGCCAAGTTTGGTTCACATTGGCCAAGTAGTTTCAGATAAGAAGATAAAAATGTGATTTCCCATAGGGTTTACATGGTATCTATGAGCCGCGATCTGCATTTTTCAACCCGATCAACATTAAATGAGGATTGTTGGTAGAGAGTGTCCAGTCATCAATCATCTGAAGTTTCAAAACATTTGGCCTTTTGAAAATCGGCCAATCAGAATCAAAGAATGCCTATGGTGACCACTTTCTTCATCCAACAGGAACAAAATGGAAACAGTTGTAGAGAACCTCCCATAGACCATTCCTGCCTAGTTTGGTTCACATCGGATAAGTAGTTTCAGAGAAGAAGATGAAAATGTGATTTCCCATAATATGGTTTCCATGGTATCTATGAGCCATAATTGCGGCCATGTTTACATCCCGATCAACATTAACTGAGGATTGTTGGTAAAGGGTGTCCCAGTCATCAATCATGTGAAGTTTCAAAACATATGGCCTTGTAGTTTCAGAGGAGAAGATTTTTTGAAATCCATCAATTGGAATCAAAGAATGCCTCTGGCGGGACATGTTTTTCATCCGACGGAAACAAAATGAGAATCATTTGTAGAGGGCCTCCCATAGACTATGCCTGCCCAGTTTGGTTCACATCAGCTCAGCAGGTTCAGAGAAGAAGATAAAAATGTGAAAAGTTTATGGTCGACACCGGACGCCAAATGATGGCAATAGCTCACATGGCCCTTTGGGCCAGGTGAGCCAAAAAGGGAGAAATGAAGAATGGAGAAGACCTACAATAAGAATGATGTAATCAATGTCTTCTCTATCATCTGGCAGAATTATGCTCTATTAAAAAAAACTATTATTCTAAAATCCCAAATTCTTATAGAACTTACCTTGTAAAATTATTAATTTGAATTTTTGTCCAATTTGTTTAAATAGTTGCAATGTGTACAGTACTTTTTGTAAAGTTAAAAAATGCATTTGTCTAGGTAATCAAAATGTTTGCAGTTTTCACTGTCTGTTCACTTGAATCACTCAGATTTATCATTTATGGATTATTACCGAAGAATAATGTCACTTCCACAACACATAAAAATATATACTTTTTCATATATGATCACCTTTTGGGACTGTCATATGCCCATAATCCAATTATTCCCTTGTCTTAACAAGTTTCTTAATGCCAGTTTCTCGATTTTATCGCTTTCAAAGAAGCCATTAGTAAAAACTATTATATCGAAACAGGCAGAGTGACATGCACTTGTTACATCATATGAATGATTCTGATTGGTCATTTGTATGCCAAGAAGGTATAAAAGGTAGGAGCTCAAGGAGCCTGGCACTGTAAAAGCAAATAAAGCTAACTTAATACTGAAATAGCCTCTGACGCTAAACTGTAAGGTTCAACCAATACATCCCAGAGATCAGTTATGATTTGTGAAAAATCGCACCATGTCAGATCAGACACAGGGGTGGTCAGATCAGATGTAGGGATGGTAGGTTTATAAGCCTGGCTAATACTCCATAACAGGCATGGAGCTCCAGAAATCAAATTGTTGTGACCCATTCAAATCAAAAGTCTGTAAAATAACTCCACAGTCTTAACCTTCTGCCCCTCCACCAGGGGCTCATGCTAGGGAAAAATTGGGGGGGGGGGGGGGGGGGGGGGGATCTGTAACACCATCTAAGCGGAGCGCCACCATCAGTTGGCAAAAAATGCCTCCCAGGCTGCTGGAAATGGCACTTCCCAGGCCTTCACCAAAAATATTTGGGGAGAGGGGCCTGGGCCCCCCGTTCAACGTTGGCATGACGCCACTGCCTTCCACTTTCAGTAGAATCATCCACATAAAGTCACTTTCAATTACAAATGTTTCTATGCAAAATGTTTCATGTACATTATACTTCAAATCCAATAAGTTGTTATCATAAATAAATGATTGCTATAATTTATTTCTAGTATTTTTCTTGTCAAACCACCATCTCTCTAAGTCTCCTGACATATACTGCAAATTTTAAGCCTAAGTCAGTATCAAGCAAACCCAGTGGATGTTGTGAAACCTTTACAAATGGCCATACTCTATGGGTAGACTTCCCTCAAGTGGTAAAAGCTCTATGAAACAGCCTATTGCGCTGAAAATAATCTTAAGTGACTGGATAATAGAGCTGAATTATTAATTGCATACATAAGTTACCCAGGCCTGGGAATTCTCTCCCAGAGGAAAATGACCAAATTTTAGGGCAGCACACAAAATTATTCCCCATGCTCTGCACAAATGAGACCAATCTAATGTCTGGATAAAGAGCAGGTGAGATAGCAGCAAAATATCAAACTTAGTCAATATAATGATTAAGTGTTTAGTGGCACGGTGCCATAATCTGTTTTACATCAATAGCCAGGTAGTGGTGTAGACATATTATATGGAGATTCCGTCAGGCAAGGGCCGATAAAATTCAAGGCCGTTTCTCAATATATTTCAGCATTTTTCAAGACCCTACAGTAGCTAAATTGAAGGATTTTCAAGGCACTGCCTTCACAAGTCCTGACAAGGACCACCAGTCATTACTCCCTCCTTCCACTTCCCTGAAAGGCAAAGACTGATAAAATGCAAGGCTATTCATGAGTATTCAAGGCAATTTTATCAATTTATTTCAGCATTTTTCTAGGATCTACAATAGCCAAATTCAGGAATTTTCAAGGCCCTGCCTTCACTAGCCCTAACTAAGACCTCTGGTCATTGCCCCTCCTTCCATTTCCCTAAAGGACATCCACCCCAGGCATTGTTACTGGGCCCTGTTTTACCAGTAAAACTGAACTTGTTTACCACAGTAAACAAGCTCTGCTTCAATTCCCGGGGTTAGCACAGGGAAAGGTGAACTGTCAAATATTTTCTGAAAAGCATGTTCATCAGAAACATGAAACTTAGCCATCTACTGCCCAATGTTTAATGAGTGTCATGTCCACACCAACAGTTTCCTGAAATACCAATCATTTCTTCCTCCATAAAAAATATTTTTCACAATTTATTGGAAAGTTCCAGTTGGCACTCTCCAATAAATTACCTAGAAAATAATGTTCATTTATAAATATTTACATTTCGAAAAATAAATACCAGTTCAGGACATGTCTATGAAAGCACAAATTAAAGCTTCCAACTCCTTTAACCAGACCCAACTAGAGGTACTGTGAGCAAACTCACAAAGCGATACCCCCCCCCCACGCCTGAAATGTATAAGTTAGATTATCTCCCCTTGGAAATGTCAGAACCGATTTATATTGCTTCATGCACATCTTCATATGGAGTTCTTCCATTGTGTAAAGTTTCATGAAAATTCTTCAAACGGTTTAGGAGGAGTTGCGCTTACAAGGATGGACAGATGGTATAAGTTAGATTATCTCCCCTTGGAAATGTCAGAACGGAATTATATTGCTTCATGCACATCTTCATATGGAGTTCTTTCATTGTGTAAAGTTTTATGAAAATTCTTCAAACAGTTTAGGAGGAGTTGCGCTTACAAGGATGGACAGATGGTATAAGTTAGATTATCTCCCCTTGGAAATGTCCGAACGGAATTATATTGCTTCATGCACATCTTCATATGGAGTTCTTCCATTGTGTAAAGTTTCATGAAAATTCTTCAAACGGTTTAGGAGGAGTTGCGCTTACAAGGATGGACAGACGGTATAAGTTAGATTATCTCCCCTTGGAAATGTCAGAACGGAATTATATTGCTTCATGCACATCTTCATATGGAGTTCTTTCATTGTGTAAAGTTTTATGAAAATTCTTCAAACAGTTTAGGAGGAGTTGCGCTTACAAGGATGGACAGATGGTATAAGTTAGATTATCTCCCCTTGGAAATGTCCGAACGGAATTATATTGCTTCATGCACATCTTCATATGGAGTTCTTCCATTGTGTAAAGTTTCATGAAAATTCCTCAAACGGTTTAGGAGGAGTTGCGCTTACAAGGATGGACAGACGGTATAAGTTAGATTATCTCCCCTTGGAAATGTCAGAATGGAATTATATTGCTTCATGCACATCTTCATATGGAGTTCTTCCATTGTGTAAAGTTTCTTGAAAATTCTTCAAATGGTTTAGGAGGAGTTGTGCTTACAAGGATGGACAGATGGACAGACGGACGGATGGGTGGACAGATGGACAGACAGGGTGATTCCTATATACCCCCCCCCCCCAAAACTTTGTTTGCGGGGGGTATAAATATGGACTTCTACCACTAAAGAAATTAAAATGAAAAAGATCGGGTGAGAGGTGTGGTCTGTAGGGTGTGCTAATGGAATTGTTGCCAATTTGTATGCCAAATCCAAGATGGCCACTGGCAGGGATGTTTTTCGACGAATTTTGGAAAAATCTGATAGCTTCCATCTAAACATTGCCACGTTTGAAATTTGAAACTGATTGGGCGAGAGATGCGGCCTGTAGGGTGCGCCAAAGGAATTGTGGATGGGAAAGAGGGACATACGGATGTATTATGGATGGATGGATGGATGATGGATTTCAACCCATCCCAATAGCTCATACTTGACATGGTGAAATTGAGCTAAAAAACATACTTCCTCAGACCTAGAGGCTCTAAAGAGCCTGTAATTGCTCACAAGGCAGAACTACATATAACAAGAAGGACGCCAACGCCCTATAGCTCACCAACATTCCTCTTTGATAGTAACTTTGGCAAACACAAGAACTGTATCAAACAGGCTCATAACATTCGACAAAGTTGACCTAAACATAACCTCTTAAAAGTAAAACACAGAAACTGACATAAACACTAAGTCAAACATGAAATTCTGAGCTAAACAGAAAACTAAACGCAAATAAAAATGTCAAGAAAAATGTTTAAAATGCAGGGAATGAGGGGTTAATCATGGAACAATGATACTGAGGAATATGTATGATGAATATAAGTGCATGGGAAGAGAAGGAGCACAGCAGCTGACCTAAACACTAAGTTAAACATGAAATTCCAAGCTAAACAGAAAACTAAACGCAACTAAAAATGTCAAGAAAAATGTTTAAAATGCAGGGTATGAGGAGTTAATCATGGACCAATGATACTGAAGAACATGTATGATGAATATAAGCACCATGGGAAGAGAAGGAGCACAGCAGCTGACCTAAACACTTAGTTAAACATGAAATTCTGAGCTAAACAGAAAACTAAACGCAACTAAAAATGTCAAGAAAAATGTTTAAAATGCAGGGTATGAGAGGTTAATCATGGAACAATGATACTGAGGAACATGTATGATGAATATAAGATCCATGGGAAGAGAAGGAGCACAGGGAGCTGACCTAAATACTAAGTTAAACATGAAATTCCGAGCCAAACAGAAAACTAAACGCAACTAAAAATGTCAAGAAAAATGTTTAAAATGCAGTGTATGAGGGGTTAATTATGGAACAATGATACTGAGGAATATGTATGATAAATATAAGTGCCATGGGAAGAGAAGGAGCACAGCAGCTGACCTAACACTAAGTTAAACATGAAATTCTGAGCTAAACAGAAAACTAAATGCAACTAAAAATGTCAAGAAAAATGTTTAAAATGCAGGGTATGAGGGGTTAATAATGGAACAATGATACTGAGGAACATGTATGATGAATATAAGTGTCATGGGAAGAGCAGGAACACAGGACCTGACCTAAACACTTAGTTAAACATGAAATTCTGAGCTAAACAGAAAACTAAACGCAACTAAAAATGTCAAGAAAAATGTATAAAATGTTGGGTATGAGGGGTTAAATCATGGTAAAATGATAATAATCATCATATAGCAGCATTATAAAAGCCATGATATGGAAATAGGGTGAGTAAGTGACCTAAACAGAAGCTTTAACATTATTGGATACGTACGCTGAAGCCGACGCTGACGCCGACCGATCGAGCCATGCCAAAAGCTCACACAACTAAAGTTGGTGAGCTAAAAATGTGATTTCCCATAGGGTTTCCATGGTAACTATGAGCCACAATAGTGGCCATGTTTGCAACATTACATCAGCATTTCAGGATGATCATTGGTAGAAGGTGTTCCAGTCCTCAATCATGTGAAGTTTCAAAACATTTGACCCTGTAGTTTCAGAGGAGAAGAGTTTTCAAAATCGACCAATCAGAATCAAAGAATGCCTCTAGCAGCCATGTTTTCATCGAACAGGAATAAAATGAGTAACATTTGTGGAGAACCTCTCATAGACCTGCAAAGTTTTGTTCACATTGGCTCAGTAGTTCCAGAGAAGATGAAAATGTGATTTCCCGTAGGGTTTCTATAGTAAATATACGCCATAATTGCAGACATATTTGCAACCCGATCATGATTAAATGAGGATCATTGGTAGAGGGTATCCCAGTCATCAAGCATGTGAAGTTTCGAAACATTTGGCCTTGTGGTTTTCAGAGAAGATTTTTGAAAATCCACCAATCAGAATCAAAAAGAATGCCTATGGCAGCCATGTTTTTCATCCCACGGGAACAAAATGAGGATCGTTTGTAGAGTACCTCCTATAGACCATTCCTGTCACATTTGGTTCACATCGGCTCAGTAGTTCCAGAGAAGCAGATGAAAATGTTATTTCCCATAAGGTTTCTATGGTAACTATAAGCCACAATTACAGCCATGTTTGCAACCCCTTCAACATTAAATGAGGATCATTGGTAGAGGGTATTCCAGTCATCAGTCATGTGAATTTTCAAAATATTTGGCCTTGTAGTTTCAAAGAAGATTTCTTGAAAATCCACACATTTATGAATTCTGTTTAAAAAGAAAATCAGTGAAAGAAGATTAAAGAATATTTTGAAAATTACAATTTTGTTCAGACAGTACTCTCTTTCAAATAGCTTTGGATAAGTAAAGGATTACAGGAAACACAACATTTTATTCAAATAATTTGTCATATCTTAAATGATATCATAATGGACTAGTCAGCTCTCTACAAAATAAACAAAAACCTCCATGCTTCCAACCACCTGTCATCAATCAGTATTTCTGATAAGAATTTTGAGAGTAATATTAACTTAAATTATGTTAATTGTAGCTGCAAACATGTTTACAGTACAAGGCAAAATAAGTTGTAGGATAACCACTATAATTTATGTATATTTCTTGTCCTACACTGATAATACCCGAAACTGACATCATTTTCAGGAAAGCTCTCACTGATAGCTTTCCAGAAAATGATGTCAGATTCTGATCTTATCAGTGCAGGAGCTGCAGTATACTTAGTTTATAGCAGTTATGCTACAACTTATTTTGACTTGTACTGTATACAATATATTTTTGTGGTTTTCTCCAGTTCTCAGTGGAGAAAACAAGAAGGACGCCAACGCCCTATAGCTCACCAACATTCCTCTTTGATAGTAACTTTGGCAAACACAAGAACTGTATCAAACAGGCTCTAACATGCGACAAAGCTTACCTAAACACAACCTCTTAAAAGTAAAACACAGAAACTGACATAAACACTAAGTTAAACATGAAATTCTGAGCTAAACAGAAAACTAAACGCAAATAAAAATGTCAAGAAAAATGTTTAAAATGCAGGGTATGAGGGGTTAATCATGGAACAATTATACTGAGGAACATGTATGATGAATATAAGTGCCATGGGAAGAGAAGGAACACTGCAGCTGACGTAAACACTAAGTTAAACATGAAATTCTGAGCTAAACAGAAAACTAAACGCAACTAAAAATGTCAGGAAAAATGTTTAAAATGCAGGGTATGAGGGGTTAATCATGGAACAATGATACCGAGGAACATGTATGATGAATATAAGTGCCATGGGAAGAGAAGTAGCACAGCAGCTGACCTACACACTTAGTTAAACATGAAATTCCGAGCTAAACAGAAAACTAAACGCAACTAAAAATGTGAAGAAAAAGGTCTAAAATGCAGGGTATGAGGGGTTAATCATGGAACAAGGATACTGAGGAATATGTATAATGAACATAAGTGCCATGGGAAGAGAAAGAGCACAGCAGCTGACCTAAACACTAAGTTAAACATGAAATTCCGAGCTATACAGAAAACTAAACGCAACTAAAAATGTCAAGAAAAATGTTTAAAATGCAGGGTATGAGGGGTTAATCATGGAACAACGATACTGAGGAACATGTATGTTGAATATAAGTGCCATGGGAAGAGAAGGAGCATAGCAGCTGACCTAAACACTTAGTTAAACATGAAATTCTGAGCTAAACAGAAAACTAAACGCAACTAAAAATGTCAAGAAAAATGTTTAAAATGCAGGGTATGAGGGGTTAATAATGGAACAATGATACTGAGGAACATGTATGATGAATATAAGTGTCATGGGAAGAGAAGGAGCACAGCAGCTGACCTAAACACTAAGCTAAACACGAAATTCCGAGCTAAGCAGAAAACTAAACGCAACTAAAAATGTCAAGAAAAATGTTTAAAATGCAGGATATTAGGGGTTAATCATGGAACAATGATACTGAGGAACATGTATGATGAATATAAGTGCCATGGGAAGAGAAGGAGCACAGCAGCTGACCTAAACACTTAGTTAAACATGAAATTCTGAGCTAAACAGAAAACTAAACGCAACTAAAAATGTCAAGAAAAATGTTTAAAATGCAGGGTATGAGGGGTTAATCATGGAACAATGATACTGAGGAACATGTATGATGAATATAAGTGTCATGGGAAGAGAAGGAGCACAGCAGCTGACCTAAACACTAAGCTAAACATGAAATTCCGAGCTAAGCAGAAAACTAAATGCAACTAAAAATGTCAAGAAAAATGTTTAAAATGCAGGATATTAGGGGTTAATCATGGAACAATGATACTGAGGAACATGTATGATGAACAGAAGTGCCATGGGAAGAGAAGGAGCACAGCAGCTGACCTAAACACTAAGTTAAACATGAAATTCCGAGCTAAACAGTAGTTCCAGAGAAGAAGATGAAAATGTGATTTCCCATAGGGTTTCTATAGTAACTATAAGCCTCAATTGCGGCCATGCTTGCAACCCGATCAACATTAAATGAGGATTGTTGGTAGAGGGGGTTTCAGTCATCATTTATGTGAAGTATCAAAACATTTGGCCTTGCAGTTTCAGAGGAGAAGATTTTTGAAAATCCTCCAACCAGAATTAAAGAATGCTCAGGCGGCCGTGTTTTTCATCTGACAGGAAGAAAATGAGGATCGTTTGTAGGGGACAGACATGTTAACTCTCCCGGAATGCCTGGGAAAATCCCGAAATTTCAGTGTAGCTCCCGGCCTCCCGGATGGGAATCAGTTTTGGACAAAAAATCCCGGAAAACAACAGTCAATATTTCGTTCCCGTTGTAACTTATGAAAAACGTTCGGAGTCAAATCACATGCATTTCAAACTCTGGTAAAAACTCATGAAGCAGTAAAATAAGGATTTAAGTTACATTTATTTAAGAAAAGGGTATTTTATGATATATATTTCAACTGTGTTCATGTTTATTTCTGGGTTTTTTCTTCAGAGATTCATGATCAATGACAATGTGCGAGTGTCGAAGTGAAAATAGGTGACTTACGTTCAAAAAATTGAAAACTCCACCTTCATTTAAAGGCAGTTTTTGGAAATTAAAATATATGAAAAGGAATTAAATAATATATATTTATTTATTCCTTCTTAGAATAGCTTTAATTCTCATCCCTTTTCCAAAATCAAAACGTAAACAACAACTATTTAGCACAGTTTAAAAGTAGGTTAAAGTCTCTTAGGATGCCGAAAAATTATGACTGCATATTTAAACACAATGGACTTATTTTCTAACACTACATTTATTCTGTTGTGCTGACTACAGAACTGTAAACTGTTGGCCATGTGTACACAGAAAATTTTGAAAGGAATTAAAAAAAATGCTTCAATGATGAAAAGAAAAGTTTTGTGTAGGGCACAAATGTCCCACATGCATGAAGTTTGATAAAGATATTTTCTTAGTACAAATGTTCTTGAAGTAGCTGAACTGAGGAACATCTTTTCCTGTTAACATTTCCAGACTTGGGAAATTATTAGCTAAGTAGACTTTGATAAGAGCAAACCACAGGTGGAAGTGCTCTGTGGGACAGGGAAGGGGGGGGGGGGGGGGCTAATGAAGAAGAGGATCCTGGGGGGGGGGGGGTTAAATCAACAGTTATTTTATTATTTTTTAACATGGCATAAATGCATCAGCATAGTTGACAACTAGTTCTGGATATAACCTGGTGTTAATAGTGGTCCATGAGCTGAAAATTCACAAGTTATTTCTTTTATTTTGTAACAAACTTTTCCCTGAAATCCATCCCATTTCCCTGAAAATCACCCACAGGTTCCCTGAAAAATTATTCTGGGGGTTAACATGTCTGGTAGGGGACCTCCCATAGACCATTCCTGCCAAGTTTGGTTCACACTGGCTCAAAGGTTCCAGAGAAAAAGATGAACATGTGAAAAGTTTATGGACGACGGATGCCAAGTGATAGCAAAAGCTCACATGGCCTTTCAGGCCAAGTGTGCTAAAAAGAATAAAGCATATTTAAATATTCTAGGTACTTACTGCTAAAGTACTGCAAGTGAAATGTGTCACCAAATTATCTTTGAAAAAACTAGTACTTAAAAGTGTGGACTTGATTTGGTCATAACAAGCAAGCTGAAAGAATAAAGAAAAACTCTACTTTAATAGTGCTTGTACAAAATTGCGAAAGTTTTTAAAAACAGCATTGTGATATAACTGTTCATTGCCCAGATTTGAATAACATTTCCACTTTTCTGACAAAGACACCAGTGTGGATTATACATTCAAATGTCAATTAAGATTTCCTTGTTTACTTGACAAACTTGATGATTTTTACTATCATTTGTGCCCAAGTAGTGAAACATTCTAGTTTATATTTTGTACGGCAAGAATTCAATCTGAATATTACTTAACAAATGAGAAACTCAGCCAGGGAGGTTTAAAGAAAAAAAAAATGAGCTCATTCCAATGAGGAGTCACATGATATAGTTTTGTTGAAATTTTGTGAACATGTTTTTATCAACTGCCCAATTTGTAAATTATGCAGGTCAATTTGTTTAGTAAAGTATCAAAAACTTTTTGCGATGGAATTTGTCTTATGACTGACTATTCTTGCAAATCCTGTATGGCTTGGAAGGGTATCTTTTTAGTGGTTAAGGATCTGGATAGTGTATTATGCTCTTATAGTCCACCAAACAGGGTTCATGCATATTTTTTTAATAAAATTTCAATACTTTTCCAATAAGAAAATTCCAGTTGCCTATATACAATTTTTGATTTTCCTTGAGATTGATACAAGGAATTATCAACTCCAGAAAAGTAATATTCCCCTTGGCCTTCGACCTCAGGGAATATTACTTTTCTCGAGTTGATAATTTCTTGTATCAACCTCAAGGAAAGTCAATTATTGTTTCAGTATTATGACAGAAAAAATCGTTTGCAAATTCCTTGCTTTATTTCATATTTTCCAAAGAAAAACAGCATATTCATGTGCAACAAAATAAATTTAATTTCAACATATAAAAATAAGAAGCAATGTGCATTAGCTTATTTATTTGTTCATGTTGTAGTTAATTGTTATATCTGAACAGTTCCTAAATATTGGAACAGGGAAATTAAAGGAAGGAGCAAGTTGGAAATACCATTTCTATTTTTATCAGAAGCAGGTATTTGAATCATAATATTAACCTACCTACACTATTTATAGAAAACAATTACTGAGCAGTGATATATCTACTCAATTTCGATAAAAATAGAATAGATTGGCAATATTGGAGTATATCAACACTTCTGACGAGTGTTTTAGCCAATTAAATTATCAGATTTTTTCTGTTGTATAATAATGGATGTTATATAGAATAGATACAATAACTATCATATAACGTTATAATCGCAAACTGTACATTTTTGCTCTGTCAAACACGAGTGAACTGGTTAAATTCTTGTACTATAACTGCATATGGGAAATATTGAAAATTTGATATTTCATCATCAGTGAATGACCAATTCAAGATTTGTCCTCTACACCAGAATTTCTTGACCTACATTCATAATAATACTAACCTGTCCTATAGTAACAAGAACAGCTCTTGAACTGGCCATTGTAGCACCATTAAATAATTTAATTACTCCTTCATCTCGAAAAACACGATATAAACCATCAAAGGCATGTTTATAGCTGAAATTCAACAAAATACATTAAAATTAATTTTTTGATTCTATAAAAAAAATTGGTGTTCATTCAGTTCCTCAAGAAAAGCTGATATGTGATACACATTTATAAAAGGGCTCTTGGACAAAGAAAACAGACATTTTGAAAGTTATTACATAAATATAAAAATTTTGATCCGAGCCTGTGTCAGTCATTTCAGTTTTCTGAACTGCATAAAAAGGACATCATAAAAATTGAAAAAAAAACAGCACAACAATGCAAATTCTACTAAGAGTGCTAAATCATTCATAACCCTTAACCTTTAAGGGCCTGGACTTTAACAGTTTTTACTTCAGGTGGCTTCACAGTTATTTCTTGGCAAGTCTTGATGCCTATTTAGGCAGCAAAGACTTGCCTGGAATCAATCACCATGGTACTTTAGAATGTAACTGGCAAGTTTACCCAGAGTTGACATGGTGGGGCACCTGTTTTGTTGCATTAAAAGTTGACAGTGAGCTCTGCCAAACAAGGTATATTTGGTTAAATATCAAACTGCATTTTGAGAAATATTTGCTGCTGTAAACTTTGCCATTTTGACATCAGAGTGCAGAGTATTAAAAAAGGCTGAATGGTATAGGGATAACTAAATACCCAGCATTCAGGAAATTATATAGCCGTGTTCCATTATAACAACTGTTTTTTAATCACAAAGTTTTTTTAAGTTTTTTTGGCACATACCGGTTACTACACTTTTCAAGTTTTAACATTTTCATTGACTGGGTTTTATCCATGGATAAAAATTACAAATGACAAAAGAACAGACAACATATCATCACATAAATGGCTTTTTCCAAACTTTTCTTTTCTTTATTTCTGGGTCACCTTAGTGAAAACTGAAATTAATTAACTCTTAGAAGCCGGAAGGTGAGTTTTCTTGCCTCTGACGTAATACGGCAGTTAATCTGACTGTGACGGTTCGGCTATCTTTGGGCTGGGGAGAATTAAACACTGAGCAGGTGCTTCTAGTCAAGTGCCGTCTGCCTGAATAGGTAGACAACACTTGACTAGAAGCACCTGCTTACTTTTTTAAGTTTTTTGCGGTATGTCATGTTCAATAAATTCATTCTGATTCCCCGGCTTCTAAGAGTTAACCATACCCACTTGGAATAATTCACTCTGTACACATGCACAGTTGCACCAATCTATTTTTTGGGGGGGTCAATTTAATTTTATAAATTCAACTGAGAATTTCCATAACTGGCCATGTCACATACAAAGTAGACCAACAGTATACCAGTCCAATAAAATCAGTTCTTGTAAATCCCAGTTTTCAGTTTAATTCCAAGGTAATAGTCCTTATTCTTTTGAGATCTCCTCCAAAACAAATCACAATCTGAGCCCTCATGAAGTGAATTTTCCCAATGGCATTGAACCCCAGACCCTGTCTCAAAGAGGGTCGAAGAATTCTTGCATAATAAACTACTTCATTTTGAAGAGCAAGAGGCCTCTCAGCCTAAACAGCTCTGCTCAGGGTCACTGCTTTTAGGGGAAGCTAAATACAAGTCAAGAATCCAAGTGATACTGCTTGTGGCCTTGACCTTGATGATATGACAATGGGTCAAGGTCACGACACATTAGGTTATGGGTAACAATTGTGTGAAGGATGAACAAGATTTGTCACATAGATTCAATTATACAGTCCGGGCAAGGGCTTATAACAATATCAAAGTTTTGCCGTCTGTAACCTTAACCTTGATATGACCTTGGATCAAAGTCCCAACACATCTTTTGAGTCAGGAACAATAATTGTACCAAGTATGAATAAGATCTGTCAATGATACCAAGTTATATGGACCAGACAAAAATGTCACCTTAACATAGGGCCTATGACCTTGATCTTGAGGGGCACATTCAGGCCTTTATATTCCCCCAAATTCGCCGTGATAAATGTTGTGCCCAAATTACGACAAATCCGCCCAAACTAGAAGTTGGTGTTTAATAAGTAGGCAAGTATTTCTCGAAACTGAGGTACTAACTATGGAAAAACATCATGTTAATCGTGAAATGTCGTTCGCAGCGATAAATTCAAAACACTTCAACCAAATTCGGACATACCAACATGTTTATTTCTGTACTATCAGTCAGTGATGCAAACCCATAAAAAATAATGCATGCTGAACTGCATTATAATGCCATAGTCAGTGTTAAACCCATGAAATTTCCTACACCAAACTGTTACAGAAGGGGAAATGTCGGAATTGTGAGGGCAGCATAAGCCATGAATTTAGGTGCCAGTGATTAAGAAATGTGCACAGGCAGCATGGCAGGGTATTTCGAACAAAAATAAAATGAAATGGGTTGGATAACAAAAATGCTGAAAATTAATTAACCTTGGCCTAAAACTGCGAATCAGTTTACACTAACTGCTAAATTATGCTAATCAATGTTCAAGGAGGGGGAGAAGACCACGAATCAAAATTTTGAAAACAAAAAATACCCTGGTACTATGTAGGAAAAGCTACAGAAATGGGATGAAATAATAATATTCCTACCCAGTAGGTTACTAGCAGTACTAGTAATGAATATTATAATTTCTTACCTTGGGGGAGTGGGGGGGGGGGGGGGGGGGGGGAGGGGGTCAGTGCCATCCTGGACTCACTTCAAGGAGGGCAATGAATAACAGTGATGAAGGCCTGATCATGTATGAGATTTCAAACACATAAAATTTCTCAATTATATAATTTGTTGTCTCTATAAATAATTTATTTTCAGTGGGGTTTTGTTACTAATCTATGTAAAGTTGAAAACAAAATTCACGGATATAATTACACAAAATACCATTGGTTCTAACATTGCATGTAAACTGGCAAGTATAATACTTGCTAGTTTACATGTAATGTTAGAACCAATGGTATTTGAAGTATAAGAATATTTCCATCTCAATAGGCAGATCATTAAATGCATTCTGTGGTTCTAAATTATGTTAAACTCTTGAGCATTACCAAATGCTAAATTTTGCTGCTAGAAGCCAGGATTTTGCTTTTTTGAGGTTGAATTTTTAAATTTTACCAAATTAGACCAATATAAAGGCCTGGGCACATGCCATATTATAATTTGCAAAACACTGCCTTTTGATAAAACATACTGTTCTACAGTTTTGTAAAAAAATATTCAACAATTAAGAAGTTATGGCCTGGACAAACAAAATGTTGATGACAGATGGGGATGGCATGGACAGACATATCATTACCAGACAAGAGCAACACAACGCGTGGTATATGTTCCCAAGCTGTGTCATAAAAGGGAAGGCAAGGCTCTCGGGGATAACCAAAATCAAATGGAAGCTTCCTCTGGAGACCAATAATGCATAACCCAAAAAACGAAATTGATTCGAGTCAGTATTCATTACTTATTGGGTGGAAATCAAAAATGAAATTGATTCGAGTTAGTATTCATTACTTATTTGGCGGAAACCAAATTCAAGATAATGAATTGGCCACTGGCGGTCATCTTGGTTCAGCTGACTGGTCCGACATTGAAAGGAAGCTTCCTCTAGACACCAACAATGCATAATTAAAAAATAAAAATGATTCTAGTCAGTATTCATTAGTTATTGGATGGAAACCAAATTCAATATGGCTGCCATGGTGGCTATATTGAATTGACTAGCTGGACCAAAATTAAAAGGAAACATTGTCTGGTCATCCACAAGCAATCCCTAAAATAATGATTTGATCAAATAAGCAGTTCTTTAGTTATTTGACGGAAACCAAAAGTTAATGGCTAGATGACAGACGCCAGACTTGGCTAGCTGATCCAAAATCAAAAGGAAGCTTCCTCTAGACCCCAATAATGCATAACTCAAAAATGAAATATATTTGAGTCAGTATTCATTAGTTATTGGGTGGAAACCAAATTCAAGATGGCCACCATAATGAACTAGCCACTGGTGGCCATCTTGGTTCAGCTGACTGGTCCAAAATCGAAAGGAAGCTTCCTCTAGACACCAACAATGCAAAATTAAAAAATAAAAATGATTTGAGTCAGCATTCATTAGTTATTGGATGGAAACCAAAATTCAATATGGCTGCCATGGCGGCCATATTGAATTGGCTAGCTGGACCAAAATCGAAAGGAAGCATTGTCTGGTCATCCACAAGTAACCCCTAAAATAATGATTTGATCAAATAAGTGGTTCTTTAGTTATTTGACGGAAACCAAAAGTTAATGGATGGACGCCGGATGGCCATGGTGAAAATATAATGCTTCCGAGAGAATCTCTCGAGGGCATAAAAAGCACTGCTGACATTTCGTCTCCTGAGTTCAATTGTGTTCCATGTGCCAGTAGGCAAATAGAACACACTGGAACTCAGGAGATTTGTCAGATGGAGCTAAAAAAATTAAGAAGAAACTAGACTTTATGATTATGGAGAATCATGGCTTTTCCCGATGAGATTCCATGATTTTTCATGACCCCAGAGTGTCTGATGAATTGTTTTTAACTGTCTCACTGAAGTTCCTCATTGATGTTATGAGAAAGGTGAGTATAGTAGTTTCAAATGACTCAGTTTGATAAAAAAAATTGCCAGTGAATTCCACTTACAATGAAGGAGGTTATGTTTATCTCACAGGTACACATTTGGTGTTATGGTTGCCCAAGAACAGCCCATTTTCTCCAAATGTCTATGCTTGGTAGCCTCTGGAGGGTTAACAATTGCTTACCGAAATATTTTGTCCATGCAACTTGAACTGTCACTCCAAGACCTGCGAAAGGTCAATTTTTCTTGAAATTTTGTTTTGAGAAATCCACAGAAAACTGGAATTTTAAGCTTTTAAGGGGTATATCTCTTTAACTAGTCAAAAATGGGTTAAGACCTCGATTTTTGAATACACTACTTACAAAAATGTTTCCCTGTCAGTTTTGCGTCCGGTAAAAGAAGTTATGCATCTCTGTTGCATTCCCATTTCATGTTGTTGGTGTCCAAAAACAGACTATTTTTTCAAAATTTTCACATTTAGCAGCCCTTGGAGGGTTAATAAATGCTTCCCGGAATAATTTATCCTATCAGCTGGTAATGTGACACAAAGACCTATCAGTGGCCATTTTCTCTTGAAAACTCTACCAGATGTTTGTAAAGAAATCCAGGGAAAACATAAATTTTTAAGCTTTTGATGGGTATCACTATTGACAACCACAAAAGGGGTTAACGCTTGGTTTTTTGAATACTCTTATTACTTACAAAAATGGCAATCGATGAATTCAACTTCCAACAAAGGAGATTATGTTTATTTCTCATGTACACATTGGGTGCTGTGCGTGTCCGAAAACAGCCCATTTCAACAAACTTACGATGCTTGGCAGCCTCTAGAGGGTTAATAAATACTCACCGGAATATTTTGTCCATGCAACTTGTAATATCACACAAAGACCTGCGAGTAGTCAATTTTTCTTGAAAACCTACAGGATGTTTTTAGAGAAATCCACAGAAAATGGGAATTTTAAGATTTTAAGGAGGTCTCTCTCTTTAGCCTGTCCAAAATGGGTTAAGACTTCGACTTTTGAATACCCTTACTACTTACAAAAATGTTTGCGTATAGATTGTGCGCTCGATAAAGGAAGGCACTTTTCTTTGTGGCGTACCCATTGCTGTTGGCGTCCAAAAAAAGCCCTTTTATCACAATTTTGACTTTTAGCAGCACATGGAGGGTTAACAAATGCTCACCGCAGTATTTTGTCCATGCAACTTCTATTGTCACCCCAAGGCCTGAGTGTGACAATTTTTTCTTGAAAATCTACAAGACTCGTTTAGAGAAATCCACGGAAAACACAAATTTTTTAGCTTTATGGGGGGTATTGCTGTTTAGTTTAACCAGCTCAAAATGGGTTAACGCTTGATTTTCTGAACACCCTTATTACTGACAAAAATGATCCCCGGTGAATTCCACTCCCAATAAAGGAAGTTATGTTTATCTCTTGTGTATTGTTTGGGTGCAGTAGGGGCCTGAAACCGGCCTATTTCATCAAAATTTTGATGTTTGGCAGCCTGTGGAGGGTTACCATATGCATCGCCTGATATGTCGTGTGTATCAAAGGGTGTGTCACAGACAGGTCTAGCAATGACGAATGTACAAAAGAAATCTACAAGATGTGTTTCGAGAAAGTGCCAATAAACCCCAATTTTGGCGTTTTTTTGCCAATTCTGACAAAATAAGGGTTAAATTAAAATTCCGCTTTGGTACATTTTTAGATTTTGTGCCCCTCTAAGCGTGTGCAAAATTTCGTGAAAATCGTTTCGAAAATGGCTTCTGAATCGTACGGACAAAATGTGTGGGAAAAAAACAAACAAAAAAAACAAAAAACTAGACTTTATGATTCTGGAAAATCATGGCTTTTCCCGATGAGATTCCATGATTTTTCATGACCCCACGGTGTCTGATGAATTGTTTTTAACTGTCTCACTGAAGTTCCTTCATTGATGTTATGAGAAAGGTGAGTATAGAAGTCTCAAATGACTCAGTTTGATAAAAATGAAAGTGTCAATGACACTGTAGCTTAACTTGTGTGTTGTGTTTGATGAAAAGGATAATGTTCAATGTTTATGAAAGGATTATGAAATAAGACAAGAATTGTGATAATTGGGAATATGTTCATTTCTGTTCCCTGTATGCTATGTTTATGATAAAAATAACATGAGGTGTACACTGTACTAAAGAGCTGAGGGGTGGGTTAATATGACCTCACAGTTAATGTATGTGGCCCTCACAGTTATATATATATATGCCTGAAGATCCGCATACAGAGCGGTGAAAGCGCTAGCAGGAATATAGTCAGTGATGTCGGTGTATTTGTTTTGAACTTTAATATTTTTTTCTTATAACTACCAGCACAAGGATTTGTTTATAAACTTCTGATATATATATATATATATATAAGACTCATCCTAAAAAATGCATAACAGAAGTGCCGAATTCTGTATTCTGTACCGTAAGCAGTAAATTTGGAAAAGAGATTGATTCTCACTGATTTCATCTGCATTACATGGTATAATTCATTATATATATATATGGCCTGTAGACTGTGCTAAAGGTTTTCGGGCTTCGGGCCCCTGTAGCCGTCAGTTTCCAAATTGCGTCCAAAGGGGACGTTCTCATCTAGACATTATATGAAGTCAACCTACCAAGTTACAATGAAATCCCTTAATAAATATGACCTGTAGACTGTGCTAAAGGTTTTTGGGCTTTGGGCTCTGGCAGCCATCATGGTTGAATGATCACAACCAAAAGGGGACATTCTCATCTGGGCATCATCTGGAATGATCCTACAAAGTTACAATGAAATCCCTTCATAAATATGATCTGAAGACTGTGCTCAAGGTTTTCGGGCTTTGGGCACCTGTAGCCATCACAGTTGACCAATCATGACCAAAAGGGGATGTCATCATATAGGCATTATATGGAGTCAACCTAACACGTTACAATGAAATCCTTCTATAAATATAACCTTTTGCCTACGCTAAAGGTTTTTGGGCTCGGGCACCCACCAAGGCTGAATGATCATGACCAAAATGGGACGTTCCCATCTAGACATTATTTGGAGTCATCCTACCAAGTTACAATGAAATCCCTTCATAAATATGACCTGTAGACTGTGCTAAAGGTTTTCGGGCTTCGGGCACCTTTAGCCGTCAAAGTTGCCCAATCATGTCCAAAAGGGGACATTCTCATCTAGACATTATATGAAGTCAACCTACCAAGTTACAATGAAATCCCTTCATAAATATGACCTGTAGACTGTGCTTAAGGTTTTCGGGCTTCGGGCTCAGGCAGCCATCATGGTTGAATGATCACAACCAAAGGGGACAATCTCATCTGGGCATCATCTGGAGTGATCCTATGAAATTACAATGAAATCCCTTCATAAATATAACCTGTAGACTGTGCTCAAGGTTTTCGGGCTTCAGGCACTTGTAGCCATCACAGCTGACCAATCACGACCAAAAGGGGATGTCATCATCTAGGCATTATATGGAGTCAACCTAATAGGTTACAATGAAATCCTTCCATAAATATGACCTTTTACCAATGCTAAAGGTTTTTGGGCTCGGGAACCCATCAAGGCTGAATGATCGCGATCAAAATGGGACGTTCTCATCTAGACATTATTTGGAGTCATCCTGCCAAGTTACAATGAAATCCCCTCATAAATATGACCTGTAGACTGTGCTAAAGGTTTTCGGGCTTCGGGCACCTTTAGCCATCACAGTTGCCCAATCATGTCCAAAAGGGGACGTTCTCATCTAGACATTATATGAAGTTAACCTACCAAGTTACAATGAAATCTCTTCATAAATATGACCTGTAGACTGTGCTAAAGGTTTTCGGGCTTCGGGCTTGGGCAGCCATCACGGCTGAATGATCGCAATCATAGGGGACAATCTCATCTGGGCATCATTTGGAGTGATCCTAAGAAGTTACAATGAAATCCCTTCATAAATATGACCTGTAGACTGTGCTCAAGGTATTCGGGCACTTGTAGCCATCACAACTGACCAATCATGACCAAAAGGGGATGTCATCATCTAGGCATTATATGGAGTCAACCTAACAGGTTACAATGAAATCCTTCCATAAATATGACCTTTTGCCTATGCTAAAGGCTTTTGGGCTCGGGCACCCATCAAGGCTGCATGATTGCGATCAAAATGGGACGTTCTCATCTAGACATTATTTGGAGTCATCCTACCAAGTTACAATGAAATCCCTTCATAAATATGACCTCTAGACTGTGCTAAAGGTTTTCGGACTTCGGGCCCCTATAGCCGTCACACTTGCCCAATCACGTCCAAAAGGGGACTTTCTCATCTAGATATTGTATGAAGTCAACCCACCAAGTTACAATGGAATTCCTCAATAAATATGACCTGTAGACTGTGGTAAAGGTTTTCGGGTTTTGGGCTCGGGCAGTCGTCACGGTTGGCAGATCATACCCAAATGGGGAAATTCTCATCTAGACATCATAAGGAGTCATCCTACCAAGTTACAATGAAATCCCTCCACATTAAACATGACCTGCAGACTGTGCTAAAAGTTTTTGGGTTTCGGGCTTGGGCAGCCATCACGGTTGATAGATCATGCCCAAAAGGGGACGTTCTCATCTAGGCATTATACAGAGGCATTCTACCAAGTTACAATGAAATCCCTTCATAAATACGACCTGTAGACTGTGCTAATGATTTTCGGGTTTTGGGCTCTGGCAGCCATACCGGTTGCCTGATCGCGACCAAAAGGGGACGGTCTCATCTAGACATGACCCCAAACCTGCATATGAAATTTCGTGACGATCAGACAAGAACTGCGGGGTGTAGCCCGTGCTAAAGGAAAATGTGAACAGATGTCACAGACTCACAGACTCACAGACTAACAGACTTCCGCATGCGTGATGGCAATAGCTTATCTTGACTATGTCAAGTTAAGCTAAAAATTGTTTAGGTAAAAACCATCATTAACGGTGGAGTGGGTTAATGTCAATATCATCGTCCAACAAATTAATGACCGACAAAGGGAGTTATGTTTGTTTGACACATACCCACTGAGTGCTGTGGCTATTTGAAAATGGTCCATTTTATCTCAAATGTATCCAAAATATTGATGTCTGGCAGCTTGTAGAGGGTTAACGAGTGCTAACAGGAATATTCATTCATGCAACTTGTAATGTCACACCAAGAACTGCGAATGGCCATTTTTTCTTTAAAATCTACAAGATGTTTTCAGAGAAATCCAGGGAGAAAACGAATTTTAAGCTTTTGATGGGTATCATTGTTTATCCAGCCCAAAACAGGTTAAGTGTTGTTTTTTGAATACTCTTATTACTTCCAAAAATAATCTCAGTGAATTCTACTTCCACTTATTTTGATCTCTCCTCTCAAATTCGGGTGCTGTGGGTATGCAAACACAGCGCATTTTATCAACATTTTGATGTTTGAGAACCTGCATAGGGTTAACAAATGCTTCCAGGAATATTTTGTACATGCAATTTGTAATGTCACACTAAGATCTGAGAATGGCCATTTTTCTTGAAAATCTACGAGATGTTTTTTGAGAAATCCTCGGATAACATGAATTTTTAACCTTTTGAGGGGAATCTTTCTGTAATCAGCCCTAAACGGGTTAATGCTTGGTTTTGTGAATACCTTCATTACATACAAAAATGATCATCGGTGAATTCCACTTCCAATGAAGGGGGTTATGTTTATCTCGTGGGTACACATTTGGTGTTATGGCTGCCCAAGAACAGCCCATTTTCTCCAAATGTCTATGCTTGGTAGCCTCTGGAGGGTTAACAAAAGCTTACCGAAATATTTTGTCCAGGCAACTTGAACTGTCACTCCAAGACCTGCGAAAGGTCAATTTTTCTTGAAATTTGGTTTTGAGAAATCCACAGAAAACTGGAATTTTAAGCTTTTTTAAGGGGTATATCTCTTTAACTAGTCAAAATGGGTTAAGACCTCGATTTTTGAATACACTTACTACTTTCAAAAATGTTTCCCTCTCAGTTTTGCGTCCGGTAAAAGAAGTTATGCATCTCTGTTGCATTCCCATTTGATGTTGTTGGTGTCCAAAAACAGACTATTTTTTTCAAAATTTTGACATTTAGCAGCCCATGGAGGGTTAACAAATGCTTCCCGGAATAATTTATCCTATCAACTGGTAATGTGACACCAAGACCTATCAGTGGCCATTTTCTCTTGAAAACTCTACCAGATGTTTGTAAAGAAATCCAGGGAAAACATAAATTTTTAAGCTTTTGATGGGTATCACTATTGACAACCACAAAAGGGGTTAACGCTTGGTTTTTTGAATACTCTTATTACTTACAAAAATGGCCCTTGGTGAATTACACTTCCAATAAAGGAGATTATGTTTATTTCTCAGGTACACATTGGGTGCTGTGCGTGTCCGAAAACAGCCCATTTCAACAAAATTACGATGCTTGGCAGCCTCTAGAGGGTTAATAAACGCTCACCGGAATATTTTGCCCATGTAACTTGTAATATCACACAAAGACCTGCGAGTAGTCAATTTTTCTTGAAAACCTACAGGATGTTTTTAGAGAAATCCACAGAAAATGGGAATTTTAAGATTTTAAGGGGTCTCTCTCTTTAGCCTGTCCAAAATGGGTTAAGACTTCGACTTTTGAATACCCTTACTACTTACAAAAATGTTTGCGTATAGATTGTGTGCTCGATAAAAGAAGGCTCCCTTCCTTTTTTCGTACCCATTGGGTGCTGTTGGCGTCCAAAAACAGTCCATTTTATCACAATTTTGACTTTTAGCAGCCCGTGGAGGGTTAACAAATGCTCACTGCAGTATTTTGTCCATGCAACTTCTATTGCCACACCAAGGCCTGGGAGTGACAAATTTTTCTTGAAAATCTACAAGACTCGTTTAGAGAAATCCACGAAAAACATGAATTTTTGAGCATTATGGGGGTATTGCTGTTGAACCAGCCCAAAACGGGTTAACGCTTGGTTTTTTGAACACCCTTATTACTTACAAAAATGAGCCTCGATGAATTCCACTTCCAATAAAGGAAGTTATGTTTATCTCTCGTGTATTGTTTGGGAGCAGTGGGGGCCTGAAACCGGCCTATTTCATCAAAATTTCGATGTTTGGCAGGCTGTGGAGGGTTACCATATGCATCGCCTGATATGTCGTGTGTATCAAAGGGCGTGTCACAGACAGGTCTAGCAATGACGAATGTATAAAAAACATCTACAAGATGTGTTTCGAGAAAGTGCCGACAAAACCCAATTTTGGCGTTTTTTTGCCAATTCTGACAAAATAAGGGTTAAATTGAAAATTCCGCTTCGGTACATTTTTAGATTTTGTGCCCCTCTATGCGTGTGCAAAATTTTGTAAAAATCGGTTCGAAAATGGCTTCTGAATCGTACGGAAAAAATGTGTGGAGGAAAAAAAAAAAAAATAATAATCCGTAGAAAAACAATAGTCTTTTCCAGAGGGAAAAGCCTAAAAAAATAATAATCCATAGAAAAACAATAGTCTTTTCCAGAGGGAAAAGCCTAAAAACAAAAACAAAAAAATGCCGATAGGATCACCGATCCAATGTCGAGCTGTGACAGCACAAAAGTGGGTTTAATCATTATCAACTTATCGTCCGGAAACCAACTGTTTACAATTTACTGTGTGAGGTGTCACTGAGACCTTGACCTTTGACCTAGTGATTCCGAAATAAATAAGGCTCTTTCTTGCACCAATGCCAACCTACCTTTGAAAAGTCATGAACGTAGGTGGAACCATTGTCAAATTATCATCTGGAAACCAATTGTTTACGATTATTATGTTCAAGGTCACTGTGACCTTGGCCTTTGACCTAGAGAGTCCAAAAGAAATTTAACCCAGGCTCTTCATTTGAAAAACAAGGCCAACACGCCTGTAAAGTTTCATGACTCTAGGTTGAACCACTATCAAGTTATCATCCAGAAACCAATTGTTGCGATATACTATGTTCAAGGTCACTGTGACCTTGACCTTTGACCTGGTGAGTCCAAGATCAATAGTGTTCTTCCTCGCACCAAGGCCAACACACCTATGAAGTTTCATGACTCTAGGTTGAACCACTATCAAGTTATCATCCGGAAACCAATTGTTGCGATATACTATGTTAAAGGTCACTGTGACCTTGACCTTTGATCTGGTGAGTTCAAGATCAATAGAGTTCTTCCTCGCACCAAGGCCAACCCACCTATGAAGTTTCATGAATGTAGGTTGAACTACTACTATCAAGTTATCATCTGGAAAGGAATTGTTGCAATTTACTATGTTCAAGGTCACGTTGGCCTTGACCTTTGACGTAGCGAGTCCAAAATCAATAGGGTTCTTCCCCTCACCAAGGCCAATCTACCTATGAAGTTTCATGAATGTGAGTTGAACCATTATCAAGTTATCATCCGGAAACCAATTGTTTAAGATTTACTACGTTCAAGGTCACTGTGACCTTGACCTTCGATGTAGCATGTCCAAAATCAATAGGGTTCTTCCTCCCACCAAGACCAACCTACGTATGAAGTTTAATGAATGTGAGTTGAACCACTATCAAGTTATCATCCGGAAACCAATTGTTTACAGCCGGCCCACCCGCCCGCCCGCCCACCCCGCCCGCGAGTTTGACTTCATCACAACTCGACTAAAAATAGGCCGATGAAATTGTCAGATGGGTACCCATACGCGCAACTAGTAGAAAGCTGTATGACGGAGGGCCTCCACGGATGCCGACATTATGTACACCATACAAGGTATGGGTACATATAGAAGTGGATTGGAGGAGTGTCTAATTTGATGGATAAAGGATTAATATCTCCGGATCAAATTATCAGATTTACATAAAAAAAACTATACAGCACAGCACATCAGTAACCTGAATACATATATAAAGTAACATGACAATCGGATTGATATTTTTTGAGTTATCTCATGCCAAAGGGATTGGAGGAATTTTCAATTTGAAGGATAAAGGGTTAATATCTTTGGATCAAATTATCAGATGAACACCAAAAACTATAGAGCTCAGCACATCAGTAACCTGAACACAATTATAAAGTAACTTGACAATCCAAGCAATATTTTTCAAGTTATCAAATGCCAAAGGGATTGGAGGAATTTTCAATTTGAAGGATAAAGGGTTAATATCTCAGGACTAAAATAACAGATTTACACCAAAAACTATACGGCTCGGTACATCAGTAACCTGAACACAAATATAAAGTAACTTGACAATCCAAGTAATATTTTTCAAGTTATCGAATGCCAAAGGGATTGGAGGAATTTTTAATTTGAAGGATAAAGGGTTAATATCTCAAGATTAAATTATCAGATTTACACCAAAAACTATACAGCTCGGCACATCAGTAACCTGAACACAAATATAAAGTAACTTGACAATCCAAGTAATATTTTTCAAGTTATCAAATGCCAAAGGGATTGGAGGAATTTTCAATTTGAAGGATAAAGGGTTAATATCTCAAGATTAAAATAACAGATTTACACCAAAAACTATACAACTCAGCAAATCAGTAACCTGAACTCAAATATAAAGTAACTGGACAATCCAAGCAATATTTTTCAAGTTATCGAATGCCAAAGGGATTGGAGGAATTTTCAATTTGAAGGATAAAGGGTTAATATCTCAAGATTAAATGATCAGATTTACACCAAAAAGTATACCGCTTGGCACATCAGTAACCTGAACACAAATATAAAGCAACTTGACAATCCAAGCAATATTTTTCAAGTTATCGAATGCCAAAGGGATTGAAGGAATTTTCAATTTGAAGGACAAAGGGTTAATATCTCAGGATCAAAATAACAGATTTACACCAAAAACTATACAGCTCGGCACATCAGTAACCTGAACACAAATATAAAGTAACTTGACAATCCAAGTAATATTTTTCAAGTTATCGAATGCCAAAGGGATTGGAGGAGTTTTCAATTTGAAGGATAAAGGGTTAATATCTCAGGATTAACTTATCCAATTTACACCAAAAACTATACAGCTCAGTACATCAGTAACCTGAACACAAATATAAAGTAACTTGACAATCCAAGCAATATTTTTCAAGTTATCGAATGCCAAAGGGATTGGAGGAATTTTCAATTTGAAGGATAAAGGGTTAATATCTCCAGATCAAATTATCCAGATTTACACCAAAAACTATACAGCTTGGCACATCAGTAACGTGAACACAAATTTAAAGTAACTTGACAATCCAAGCAATATTTTTCAAGTTATCGAATGCCAAAGGGATTGGAGGAATTTTCAATTTGAAGGATAAAGGGTTAATATCTCGTTAACAAATCATCAGATTTACACCAAAAACTATAGAGCTTGGCAAATCAGTAACCTGAACACAAATATAAAGTAACTAGACAATCCAAGCAATATTTTTCAAGTTATCGAATGCCAAAGGGATTGGAGGAATTTTCAATTTGAAGGATAAAGGGTTAATATCTCAGGATCAAATTATCCGATTTACACCAAAAACTATACAGCTCGGCACATCAGTAACCTGAACACAAATATAAAGTAACTTGACAATCCAAGCAATATTTTTCAAGTTATCGAATGCCAAAGAAATGGATATGGACGCCGGACGGACAGACGGATGGATGGACAGACAGATGGACAGATGGACAGACGGATGAACAAAGGATGGACGAACGACGGATGGTCACCCCGGATGCCGTCATTATGTGTACCATACATAGTATGGGTACACATAACTAGACTTTATGATTCTGGAGAATCATGGCTTTTCCCGATGAGATTCCATGATTTTTCATGACCCCACAGTGTCTGATGAATTGTTTTTAACTGTTTCACTGAAGTTCCTTCATTGAGTCATTGATGTTATGAGAAAGGTGATATAGTAGGCTCAACTTTTTTTTAGGTAAAAACCACCATTAATGGTGGAAAGGGTTAATATCAATATCGTCGTCCGACAAGTTAATCACCGACAGAAGGAGTTATGTTTGTTTGACACATACCTGCTGAGTGCTGTGGCTATTTGAAAATGGTCCATTTTATCTCAAATGTATCCAAAATATTGATGTCTGGCAGCTTGTAGAGGGTTAACAAGTGCTAACAGGAATATTTATTCATGCAACTTGTAATTTCACATCAAAAACTGCAAATGGCCATTTTTTCTTAAAATCTACGAGATGTTTTAAGCTTTTGATGGGTATCATTGTTTATCCAGCCCAAAACGGGTTAATGGTTGTTTTTTTTAATACACTTATTACTTACAAAAATAATTCTCAGTGAATTCTACTTCCACTTATGTTGATTTCTCCTCTTAACTTTGGGTGCTGCGGGTATGCAAACACAGCCCATTTTATCAAAATTTTGATGTTTGAGAACCTGCATAGGGTGAACAAATGCTTACAGGAATATTTTGTACATGCAACTTGTAATGTCACACTAAGATCTAAGAATGGCCAATTTGTCTTGAAAATCTACATGATGTCTTTAGAGAAATCCTCGGATAACATGAATTTTTAACCTTTTGAGGGGTATCGTGCTATAACCAGCCCTAAACGGGTTAATGCTTGGTTTTATGAATACCTTCAATACTTAAAAAAATGATCCTCGGTGAATTCCACTTCCAATGACGGTGGTTATGTTCATCTCGCAGGTACACATTGTGTGTTACTGGTGCCCAAGAACAGTCCATTTTCTCAAAATGTCTATATACTTGGCAGGCTATGGAGGGTTAATTAATGCTTACCGGAATATTTTGTCCATGTAGCTCGTAATGTCACTCAAAGACCTGCGAATGGTCAATTTTTCTTGAAAACTTGCTGGAATTATTTTTAGAAATCCACAGAAAATGGGAATTTTAAGCTTTTAAGGGGTATATCTCCTTAACCAGTCGACAATGGGTTAAGACCTCGATTTTTGAACACCCTCACTACTTACAAAAATGTTTCCCTATCAGTTTTGCGTCCAGTAAAAGAAGTTACGTTTCTCTGTGGCATTCCGATTTGATGTTGTTGGTGTCCAAAAACAGACTATTTCTTCAATTTTTTTTACATTTAGCAGCCCATGGAGGGTTAACAAATGCCTACCAGAATAATTTATCCATGCAACTGGTAATGTGACACCAAGACCTATCAACGGTCATTTTCTCTTGAAAACTCAACAAGATGTTTGTAAAGAAATCCAGGGAAAACGATTTTTTTAATCTTTCGATGGGTATCCCTGTTAACCTCCCCAGAATGGGTTAACGCTTGGTTTCTTGAATACCATTATTATTTACATTACAAAAATGGTCCTCTGTGAATTCCAAGTCCAGCAAAGGAGATTATTTTTATCTCTCATGTGTACATTGGGTGCTGTGTGTGTATGAAAACAGCCCATTTCAACAAAATTACGATGCTTGGCAGCTTGTAGATGGTTAATAAATGCTCACCGGAGTATTTTGTCCCTGCAACTTGTAATGTCACATCAAGACCTACGAATAGTAAACTTTTCTTGAAACCCTACAAGTTTCTTTTAAGGAAATTCACAGAAAATGGGAATTTAAAGCTTTTAAGGGATATCTCTCTTTAGCCTGGCCAAAATGGGTTAAGACTTCGACTTTTGAATACCCTTACTACTTACAAAAATATTTGCGTATAAATTGTGTGCTCGATAAATGAAGACACTTGTCTTTGTGGCGTACCCATTGGGTGCTGTTGGTGTCCAAAAACAGCCCATTTTATCACAATTTTGATGTTTAGCAGCCCTGGGAGGGTTAACTAATGCTGACCGGAATATTCTGTCCATGCAACTTGTAATGTCACACCAAGACCTGCGAATAGCCGATTTGTTCTTGAAAACCTACAAGATGTTTCTAGAGAAAGCCACAGAAAATGGGTATTTTAAGATTTTAATGGGTATCTCTCTTTAACAGCCCAAAATGGGTTAAGACGTCGACTTTCGAATACCCTTACCACTTTCAAAAATGTTTTTCTATCAATTTTGTGTCCGATAAATGAAGGCCCCTTTCTCTGTGGTATACTGTTTGGGTGCTGTTGGTGTCCAAACACAGCCCATTTTATCACAATTTTTACGTTGAGCAGCCCGGGGAGGGTTAACTAATGCTGACCGGAATATTTTGTCTATGCAACTTGTAATGTCACACCATGACCAGGGACTGACCAATTTTTCTTGAAAATCTACAGAACTCGTTTAGAGAAATCCATGGAAAACATTAAGTTTTGAGCTTTTTGGGGGTATTGCTGTTAAACCATTCCATTACGGGTTAACGCTTGGCTTTTTGAACACCCTTATTACTGACAAAAATGATCCTCAGTGAATTCCACTTCCAACAAAGGAAGTTGTGTTTACCTCTTGGGTATTGTTTGGGTGCGGTGGGGGCCTGAAACCGGCCTATTTCATCAAAATTTTGATGTTTGGCAGCCTGTGGAGGGTTACCATATGCATCACCTGATATGTCGTGTGTAACAAAGGTCGTGTCATGGGCAGGTCTAGCAATGACGAATGTTTAAAAAAAATCTACAAGACGTGTTTTGAGAAAGTGCCGATAAACCCCAATTTTGGCAGTTTTTTGCCAATTCTGACGAAATAAGGCTTAAATCGAAAATTCCACTTTGGTACATTTTTAGATTTTGTGACCATCTATGAGTGTGCAAAATTTCGTGAAAATTGGTTCGAAAATGGCTTCTGAATCGTACGGACAAAATGTGTGGAAAAAAAAAAAAAAAATAATAATAATCCGCAGAAAAACAATAGACTTTTCCAGAGGGAAAAGCCTAATAATAATCCGTAGAAAAACAATAGTCTTTTCCAGAGGGAAAAGCCTAAAAATAATAATAATAATCCATAGAATAACAAGAGTCTTTTCCAGAGGGAAAAGCCTAATTAGAAAAACTGCTTACTTTCGTCTTTGCTCTTTTGGCAATTTAACATCATTTTGCATCCTAAAATGAAAAATACAATTTTTCTGTTAATTTCACTGCAACATATTTGTAGAGTTCCACTCAGAAGAATTGGTATTAGCAATGTATTATTCCCATCATTAAAATATAATGCAAATGATGTGGCACTTTCAAGGAAAAAGAATGCTTCAATAGAAAATGTCACTTTCAACCCATTGGTTGCATATTAACCTGCTGTGTATTTTCTGGAATTTTTAATCAAGTCATGGCTGCTGTAAAGGATAATGTTCAATGTTTATAAAAGATTTAAGAAATAAGACAAGAATTGTGATAATTGAGAATATTTTAATTTCTGTTCCCTACATGCTATGTTTTCAATAAGAATAATTTGAGGCGTATACTGTACTAAAGAATTGAGGGTTAATGTGGCCCTCGCAGTTAATGTTATGTCAACCACAAGTCACAGTAAAATCATTCCAAAATGAGTCATCCTACAAAGTTACAATGAAATCCCTTCATAAATATAACTAGTAAAGTTTGCTAAAGGAATCTAGGTCAAGTGACAGTTGGGCAGTCACGGTAGACCAATCATGACCAAAACAGGACAGTCTCATCTAGAAGTCATACCAAGTTATCCTACCAAGTTACAATCAAATCCCTTTATAAAAACAACCTGTAGACAGTGCTAAAGGAATCTAGGTCACGTGACAAGGTGGTGGTAATGGCTGACCGATCGTGACCAAAATAGGACAGTCTCATCTAGACATCATACCGAGTTATCCTTTCAAGTTACAATGAAACTGCTTGATAATATGGACTGTAGACTGTGCTATAAAAATCTAGGTCACGTGCCTGTGCAGCCATCATGGATCATGACCAAAATATGACGTTTTCATCTAGACATTGTACAAAGTCATCCTACCATGTTACAATGATATCTTTTCATAAATACAACCTGTAGACTGTGCTGAAGGTTTTCTGGTTTCGGGCCCACTCAACCGTCAGGGTTGACCAATCATAACCAAATGGGGAGGTTCTCATCTAGACATGACCTTGAACTTGCATATAAAATTCTGTAATGTTCGGAAAGAACTACGGGGTGTAGCCTGTGCTAAAGAAAATGTGAACAGACTCACAGATTTACAGACTCACAGACTGCATACATGATGGCAATAGCTTATCTTGACTTAGTCAAGTTAAGATAAAAACTTGAGTGTCTGACATCCAATAAAATCACTATTATGAAAACCAATCCTGTTCGTAGGGGAATATTTTGTTAACACGAGCCAGAATTATACCCCTGTCAGACAACAGGATAATTTTGGATTGAGCATGAAAATCTTCCTGCAGCAGGTAAAGAGTTAACCCTTCATCGACTATTTTTACTACGTTTAACAAAGTGCCTCAATATGCACTCAATGGGTAAACAGGCAAGGCAAATTCTAAATCAGAGTTCCTGCTACAATGGCTGAAGGTCTGTCAACCGGACCCATTCCCCCCGCGATCATTTACTAATAAAGCATAAAATCTGATAAAAAAAACAAACAACATGACGCTGTAAAATTCTAGTAAAACGCAGTCATTCTCCCAACAAAGTTGACACATTTTAGGAGCACCATTTCCAGAATTGGCATTCTGCAACTTAAGATTCTCGAGTGTTATTCAGAAACTATCGCTATTTTCCACCATTTGACGATTAGGTAAGATGTCACAAGCCGTTTGTAGCAAAAAAACGGTGATAGCTTTGGGTGTTTCCCCAAAGATTCGATATAATTATTCTCACAAAATCGTTCACCCTAAAACATGAATCGCCATTTCAGATGGAAGGAAATGTCCTTCCTGCAATGTTCAATTCTAAAATTTTCTTCACCCGGTGCGAACCACTGTTCCATCAGGCAATCAGTGATTTTTCCCCTCCTACCAGACCCACTAATTTATTCCTAGCAGAAACCCTGTCTGGCAGTTGTGTCTAGACAAGTTTATATAGGCAGCCAAGACTTGCCTTGACACAACTATGAGATCACAGAACATAAACTGTTAAGAGTCAAGCAAAAATGTATGAAAAATCTTGGGGCCTTCAAGAGTTATGGCACATATTTACTCTCTATTTAGAAGTAGTGCTACCACAACTAAATGGCTCCATCTGTTGTGGATACGCTTTACATTTGATTTGAAGTAAATAAATTTTGACCAAATAGATTTATCTTGTTACAATTTACTACAGTGTCGAAAGGTACTATCAAGTTTAAGAAGACAAATCTAAATGAAATTTTTTACACTGTCAGAATCAATCATGTACTCTCCCAATTCAAAATGTTGTAACAGCAGTGTCTTGACATAACTGCATTTTATTTACACATATAGATGTAAAAAAAATTACTTAGTTACCTCACATTCACCAAATCAGTAGATGTGCCAGCATATCCACCAGACAACCCTGCAAATCCCACTTTAAGGGGCTCTTAAGAACCTTAGGCATTGTTCACTCGGATTATTATACCAGTGAAGCAGAACAAACTTAACACAGTTAACCCTTTACCCAACGCAGACGATATCAAAATTTATTATTTTAAATATAATTTTTTAAAATTTTTCAAAAAATTTCAACAAAACCATATCATGTGACCCCTCATTGGAACGAGCTCGACGATCACATGATATGGTTTTGTTGAAATTTTTTGAAAACTAATATTTTTTCAGCTGCTGAATTTGCATATTACGCGGGCGGATGCGGGCGATTCGTTGGGTAAAGGGTTAACAAGCATTGAACTACTTTCTGGATCTCCAAAGAGACTGCTAAACTGCTCAGGCCCTGCTCATGGGATAGGGCTGGGCAGTTCTTCAGTTTTCTGATTCGATTCCGGTTCCGGTTTTTGTGGCAAACCGGAAAACCAAACCGCAAGCAAAAACTGGCCAAATAGTTTTACTGTGTTTGTGCATAAACTGATCATACTATCTTACTGGGAGGGAACTGGACAAGTGACCACCATGGACTCTTGCAATTTAGTCTATTCGGCAAAAGAGCGAATATGTCGTGTTCTCTTTGTCACATTTTCTCTCTTATTGACTCGTCCAATGGACGTGTTAATAAGAGATAAAATGTGACAATGATAACACAACATAGATTACATGAACTTTATTTATTTAAGCTGACCGAATAGGTTTAGCAACTGATCCCCTAGAACCCGTAAAAATGATTAACCCTTTACCCAATGCTGGCGATATCAAAATTTATCATTTTAAATATAAGTTTTTCAAATTTTTCAAAAAATTTCAACAAAACCATATCATGTCACCCCTTGTTGGAACGAGATCAATGAGCTCGTTCCCACGAGGGGTCACATGATATGGTTTTGTTACAAAATTTTGAAAAATAATATCTTTTCAACTACTGAATTTGCATATTACGCAGGTGGATGCGGCTGATTCGTTGGGTAAAGGGTTAAAGGGAAGTTATGCCGAACCCAATGGAGATACTTACAGACAGGGCTTTTGTGGAGAGTGGTGTCATACAAACTATTCAGGATTTCTTTCAAATTTTAGGAGTCTGAAGTGTTATTTACTATATGTTCTTAACATCCAGAAAAACAGAACTGAAGCCGAGGTATTTTCCTGAAACAGAACCAAAACCGAATCTGAAAAATCGAAACTTCCCAACTCTATCAAAGGACTCTGCGAGGTTAGAAAATGCTTGCTAACTATGGTAAACAAGTTCTGTTTCACTGGTAAGAAAGAACCTGGTAACCAATGCCTGGGGTGTGAGTTCTCTAAAGTGGGCAGCGTAAGTGTAAACGTTTGGCTAAACTTGACTTAGTTCCTGTGCTGTGGTCATGATATAGCCATAGATGCTGACAGTGTCCTTAAACACCAATAAATGCAAAACACTAATCCAAATTTCCCAAGTGGGAGCACAATGGCAAGGTGTGCAAAGGTGTACTGCTTGTCACTAAAGTGAAGAGTACTTGTTACTTGCCACTGTTCAGTGGTTCTTACCATGAAATCTAATTTCCACCAATTGTAATACTGACTAACACAACATGGACGTGGCTGTTGAAAGTGTTGTTAAACCCCAATATAACCCTGATAGAGCCTGATAACCAATGCCTGAGGTATGACTCCTCTAAAGTGGGTTGCATAGTGGGCTGCATACTAGGGCTGCAAGGATATGCTTCCCTAATGATACGATAAAATATGTATCATGATTCAATCTGCACGATATGATATGCATTGTGATACACATGATCGCTCATGGCATGCAGCTACAACTTTCAAATACTTTGAACAACATGTATTCATTTCCAGTAGCTCCCTTTTTCTTACAAACTTTTTAATGCACTCTTCAACAATATGTAACTTCTCAAAGTGATAACCATTGGCATTCATTAATTTCAGGTTTTGATTTTATGACCCAATTTCCAGTGTTTTTTTCCTCTCAGAAAATACATTCAAACAATTTAATCTCTCATATCTTGTTTGACAGAGCTCTGTAAGCTCTGTCAAACAAGATATAATGGATTAATCAAATAAATACTTTGCAAATTTGAAGGAATTCAACAACTTTGGTTAACTGAATATCCTGTGTTAATCACTGTTAATGCTGGTATGCAAAAAAAGGGTTTCACTGCACTAGCTTTCAAAATCTACGAAATTGTTTTGTCTGATATTATTTATATTTATAGTATCACAATACATAGTGAACAATGATACATATTGAATCGTGAGTAATGTATCATGGTTCAAGCCACAGGTACTCAGCACAAGCTGTGAAATCGAAAGAAAAATGATATTTGACAGCATTTTTGAATCGATGCTGACATGCCCCTATAATGGTATATAAATATTAACAAGGTGCACAACTCACTTTTCGAAAATGACAGCACTCATCTTCGTTATACCCCCTTCAAATTTGATTCACATAACGTACCTAGCAGTACCCTCCAGTGTCAGTGGAAAGGGAAATGAATAAGCTTTACAGTGGGGTATTACACGACTGTTGGATGTTCTTGGGTTGTTCATGATAACTGGGAGAAGTCGGAGAAAAGGCTGAAAAACATTTAGTCGGACAAGATAGTGTACAGTGGAAAGTGGGTTACGAGCGACAATTATCCGATTTAGTATAAATAATTCAGGGTCCCACTGTCTATGGAGGGCAGATTCAAACATTAACCATATACCTTTATCAATTACTAATCTCGGATCCACATTTATTCATTTCTGGCAATCACATTTGCCGTTTATACATTTTTTAACCTTTTCTTGGAAACTAGCGAAGACAACGGCGGCCATAGAAGCTAAGATGCTCACAAAAACATCCCACTGGATACTATTTAAAACAAGCCAATGGGAGAATGAGGAAAGAAAATTCGCCGTATCTATGGACGCGAAAAAACTTCATTAGATTTGAAGTGATGGCCAAAAAGTGTATAAACGGTAAATGTGATCGCCAGAAATTAATAAATGCGGATCCGAGATAAGCAATTGATAAAGGTATATGGTTAATGTTTGAATCTGCCTTCCATAGACAATGGGACCTCAAATTATTTATAATTAATCGGATAATTGTCGCTCGTAACCCACTTTCCACTGTACACTATCTTGTCCGACTAAATGTTTTTGGCCTTTTCTGCGACTTCTCCCAGTTATCATGAGCAACCCAAGAACACCCAACAGTCGTGTAATACACCACTGGAAAGCTTATTCATTCCCCTTTCCACTGACACTGGGTACTGCTGGATACGTAATGTGAATCAAATTTGAGGGGGGTATAACAAAGATAAGTGCTATCGTTTTCGAAAAGCGAGTTGTGTACCTTGTTAATATTTATATACCATTATGGGGCACGTCAGCATCGATTAAAAAATGCTATCAAATATCATTTTTCTTTCGATTTCACAGCTTGTGCCGAGTACCTGTGGTTCAAGAACATCACGATTAATCGTTGCAGCCCTACTGCATACATGTAAATGTGAGTTCTCCAAAGTTGGCAGTATAGGTTTAAACGATTGGTTAAACATGACTTTGTACCTGTGTTGTGGTCATAATGAAAATGACCTTGAAAACCAATAAATGCAAAACATCTAATCCCATTTGCCCAAGTGGGAACACAGTGGCTCTGTGTGCATAGGTGTACTGCATGTGTCTTCAGCCAATGCTAACCCTTCTCATGTTGAGTTACTAAGTTGAGAGTCTGACAATTACTTTCTGCTGCTCCGTGATTTTCAACAGGTATTCCAACTTCCTCCACCTGTAGAAGTCTCTAACACGACATGGACCTGGCTGTTGAAAGTGTTGTTAAACCACATTAAACAAATTAACCCTTTACCTAACATGAAAAGCAAACAACCCTTGCAAAAACAATTATTGAACAATTAATTTTTTTCATTTTTTGAGTCAAAACCATAGCTTATGACCCCTCATTGGAATGAGCTCATTCCAATGAGGAGTCATAAGCTATGTTTTTGATGCAAAAAGTGAAAAAGTAATGAAAATGTAATTGCATTTTGTGTGAATAGCGCTGCACATTTTTGGCTGTTACATTGGGTAATGGGTTAACAAACTAGTAAAATAGAACCTGGTAACCAATGCATGGGGTGTGACTCCTTCAAAAACAAGCCCTTATCTGAAAATATAATAAGTTTTCATTTTTGAAATTCACTTTAATAAAACGTCCACAATCCGTTAAAAGTATTTCCATTAGTTTCTTGAATCTGACTCCCTATATCATATGTATCTAACCTTGTGCATGTTTTATAGCCCAAGACAATGTATATTTTCATGTAGTGTGTGTTATGGCAGCCTAGCAACTAGTCATGTGCAATGCCTATTGTTAGTCAGTGTACTTTAGCTTACCATCTAACTCTATGCAATGCATAGGGTTAGTCACTTTTTTTTTTCTGGTTATAAATAAGATCACCTCTATTATGCGACTGACCTTGCACGTTGCACAGCCTTACTGAGTAGACATTTTCATGTAGTGTGTATTATGACAGTTAACCAATTTTTTTTATTACTAGAAAGTGTGACTAATCCCATGCATTGCACACTTTCTAGTCAAAGATTTTTTCAATACTATCTAAGAGTAACAAAGGCAATGCAAAGTGTGGACCACTGCCCCAACCTGCAGGCATGTTTGAAGTAGTCTTAAAGGTATTGTGGGACATAAAAATTTTCTACGTCAAAAGAGTAAAAAAAAACCAAAAAATAATAAAAAATTATTGGACAGAACCCATTCCTTGTGCATATGAGTTCCCCCATACACATCTATCACCATACCAAAGGAGATCCAAATCCGACTGATGGCTTTGAAGTTACAATGCAAAACATTTGTACGGACAGATGGACAGAAGAGAAAAAGGACCATAACTCTGGGAAAAATCATTGGATGGAACCCATTCCTTGTGCATATCTGTTCTCCCATACAGGTCTATCAGCATATCAAAGAAGATTCGAATCTGACCAATGGCTTTGGAATTACAATGCAAAATGTTTGTGTGGACAGATGGACAGACAGCTATATGGATGGGGGGGACGGATGGACAGACAGACAGAGGGCTTTACTATATACCCCACGAATCCTCCTTCGGAGGTCGGGCGCATAATTAACCCTGTGCACTGTACAGTCTTAAGAGTAAATCTCTTATAGATCAACTCTTTACCCAACGTAATGGCCAAAGCCAACCTGTCATATCATCAAGAAGCATTTAAACTCAGCTTATGACCCCTCAATGGAATGGATTGTGTAAAGGTTTTTTAGTGAATTCCAAAAATGAAAGCATATTCTAATTTCATTTAATAGCCTTTTGAAAGAGGGCTGCAAAGGTGTAAATGACTTGCTCAATTTGACTTTATACCCGTGTTGCAGTCATAATATAGCCATAACCATAAATGCTGAACTTCACTTCACATACCATAAACATACATATAATAATAGTAATGGGCTCTATTAAGGCCTCACAAAGTTTCTCAGGCCATTTTTTGTAATAGCATGTGGGCGGGCATTTTTTTATTTTATTTTTTGTTTTTGTAATTATTTCTTTGCCATCAAAAGTTCATGTTCTTGCTTTGTTTTATGTTTTAGGCCTGTCTCATAATCTACAGAATAGGATGGGTGGTGGTGTATTTCGTCCCTTGAGTGCAAGAAGACTTTGCAATGCTAAAGCATTGCAAAGCCTTGTTGCACTCACATGGGTAAATTATCAGACATGAACCATTTAATTTTAATTTTTTTTACGTTTGCATTGGTTATAAAAAGAGAGCATGTGGCAGCCAAAAGGACCATGTGGGAGAGCCTGAGAAACAGATTGCTAACTTTTTTAAGCCTAACCCTTAAGAACCCCCCTCACCCCCCCCTCCCCCCCCCCCCCCCCCCCCACACACACACATACCCCATACAGCCACAAACAACCCCTATCATACTGCTCTGAAAAAGCTGTCTCTAGTGTACTCTTCTCTTGAGAACTCGACTGGTAAGATGCATTTATCTTGACAGTGTTTTTACATCATTGCTGGCTCCCTGTACAAGCAACAAGAAATGTAGCGACACTGTTACGTCATCTGCAGCTGTGAACATGTATATACGGTTGTTTTTAACATAAAATTTAAGGACTTTATGGTTAAAAAGTGGCCTCATATTTCATGGATGTGCTTTACATTTTTTAAGCAAATATATTTTCTTCAAATAGATTTGCTGTGTTACAATTTACTGGAGGACATCTAAAGGCTTGCTCCAATAAATTGTAATAAGACAAATCCAAATGAACAAATACAGTCAATCAGAATAAATTTTCCATTTTCACAGTTAAACATATGTGTTAGGCCACACAAAAATTACTTAGATTTTTTTCATGCATATTGGGACATTTCATTGGTATTTTTCAATATCGCCATTGGTTGTGCCTTGAAAAAAGAAACATAAATGCGTAAGTTATTCATCAAGTAATTACATCAATTCTACATACTGCACTACAAGGAAATCAGCGAGAACTTCTATTTTTCAAATTTCCGTGTGCCATAGAATCAAGGATGCTGGTTTTGTTTACAATGGCACAGTGGGTGTTCAAACCCATGCCGAGAGTCTCCTACAGCATCAACCGCCTAGCAAAACTATACTGAACCACACACACCACTCAGCCACTGACATAGCCCAATAATAATGGCTGAGTGTTGTGCGTGGTTCAGTATAGTTTTGTTAGGCAGTTGGTGCCGTAGGAAACTCTCTTGGCGTGGATTCAAACCTCCGCTAGGCGACTGTAAATAAATGCGTAAAGTTTCAAATTTCTAGATTGATTTCAATGAGAGCTGGAGCCGAAAAGTGTGAATCTAAATAACCATGAACAAAGAGAAGATACGGCAGATACAGCAGAATTGACTATTGTTGAAAAGTTTGAGTAACAAATTCCACAGTTTCCAATAATAAGAAGTCATTGAATTGAACAAAAGGAACACATGCGTTTGTGTATACAAGTCTCCATGTGAAAATGTCACTGTTTGGGATATATTTCTAACTGAGTATACATGCATTGAATGACATCTTTATTTGAGAGGTTTTGTCGGTTTGTTCAACGTTTGTACAGTATTAAACCTCAAAATTTGAACCATCCTATCAGGTGGGGACGTAAACTGGCTGTCCACTGTGCGAGTAGAAACACACTCTGTGCAGGCTAAAGATCCCTTCGTAGTATTCGAGAAGAGCGAGGCCACGAAGTTGCCGCTATAAATGTCATCCCACACACCTGTGCTATTGGGACAAGGAGAGGTGTTAATATAAGTTGCATAACTTGTTTGCCAATCCTTGTAAAACAAAAAAGATTAAATATATAATATATGACAATCGGAGCTGGATCACCATGGCTATGTTCCTTACAAGACATAGTCCCGACAGTAATAAAAAATAAACATAAAATCCTCCCACACTCACTGATTTGAAAAAAAATTCTCTGACAAACAAGTTTTTTTTTCTGGCCTAACACAAGTATAGTAATATATGTTGATGAATAAAAAGTACTAAATTACCTCACATTCACCAAATCAGCAGGTGTGCCAACAAATCCACCAGACAACCCTGCAATTCCCGCCACACCAACTTTTTCATAAAACTTCATCTGTCTGCCATCTGCAGTTAAGTCTTTTTTAACAGTTTCGTAGATGGCAAAGCGAGTTAAAGAATATGTCAACTGGAAGAAATACAAAAAAAAAAATTTATATATTATATTATATATATTATATTTCAGAATTCAATTGTTTGGGCAGTTTATAAATTCTTTTCTCTTCACTACAGATTAAATATACTCATCCTCTGCTGGGTGGTACCCAAGCTTGCAAATAACCTCAAATCTCAGGCACTTCCTCACAAACCAAAGGCCCAGACTTAGCTGGTGCAACCTCAATATTATTAAGGGCCAAACACAAATTTTGAACCCCCCTAATCCCCCAAATTTATATACAATACTGAAAATTAAAAGTACTGAACTGACATCTGTGCAATAAATTCTCATTTTTGAAGATGCCAGATACAAATCAATGATGATTTTCATGGAATCAACAGTGTAGCAGGATGCTGGAAGTGAATAACGGTGGTTTTGGATGTTAAGGGCTGTAACTTTATAATTTTTATGTAAAATTATTCATGTTCCCCAATTTCGGGATATGCTTCTGAACGTCGTCATTATAATATGACTCCAGTTGTTTTGTTAGTATTACTTTCCTTCCCTCTCTTGAACCCTCCTGTTATACTCCCAAGATCTTTCGGCTTTTTTTTTGAGAATTTTTTATTAAAATTCTTGGGAGTTTAACTTGTTTTACGGAATAGGTATTCCGTTTATCCCCTGTGTTTACATCCTGTTTATTACTGTTCAGGACTTTTTGTATCTTTTACCAGATGCATCGTTTTTTTCTTCATATGAAGATCTAGCTTTGCATCAGATGGTTGTAGATCGGTTACTGACTTTGGGTCTTAGTTGTGCCTGTTGTTGGTTAGTTTCTGGTTTTTCCTCTTGACGGTGTTGTCTGTTCAATAATGTTTTGGATTCGTATTAATTCAGTGTTTAGTTAAAAACAATTATTGTTTTTTCTATTAGGATATATATTATATCTTATTCCAGTAGTTTAGCTTTAATTTGGTAGTGCTATCGGGATGCCCTTGGGCTCATGAGGTTACCTTGGGGCACTTAGGCTTCATTCAAAATTTAAAAAAAAATTTTTTTAATTTATTTCGAAAATTTTTGTGATTGTCTATGTTATGTATCCTTGCAATGTTTATTCTGTATTATTATTGAGAGTGCAACGGACTTATGTTTTTGACTTCATTATTATTGTATCCATTATAATAATTGGTATTTAGTGTAAGTCCAGGAATTAAAGGCTTGTTGTTTGCCGACAGTCGCGGCGCTCATTCAATACTTGTACTATGGGATGCAAACATTGGAAATGGGTGTCGACCTGTGTGGTGGGCAGTGAAGTTCCGATGTAGGAGCTTTCACCGCTGGCTAATACTAGTCTTCAGTCTCTTTTTCAGAGGAACAAGAACACGGTGATAGTACTTTGACACCTGTCCGTTACGTGCTGCTGCCGTCGCACTCTGATGAGCCCAGCTCTGATGTGTAAACAGAGCTAGCTGCCAAGGTGCTCATGATATTTAGCAGGGGATTGAGGTTTCTAGTCGTCCGTATGTGGGAGCCGGGATGCCAGGTAGGTCCATTGCGGTCGAGTAGTATAAACGTGGGTAGAGCGAGCACCTCATAAAATAAAGCTCACCCAGCGACGATGGCAAAAGGAGAAGAAGCCTGAAAGTTTCTCTACGGGATGCTGGGCGAGATCTGGGTCAGATCGCGAGTTGGAGATGCCTCTCCATCCCGTTAGCAGTCGGGGTCGACTGTGTCCGTTGCGAGAAACTATAACGAATCAGAACATGCGTCTGGATGTTCCTTCCACACTGTGGCCAGGGTCGGCTGTGGTTGTGGCTTCTTCTTACATGGAAGTGCAGGGGATTAGCTTACAAGTTTCTCAACGGGATACTCGGCGAGATCTGGAGTCAGATCGCAAGTTGGAGAGCATTCTCCGTCCCGTTAGCAGTCGGAGTTGACTGTTTTCTGTCATGAGAAACTTTAATGAGTTGGAGCACCCATCCGAAATGTGCGAGTCGGGACGCTCCTTCCACACTTCAGCCGGGGTCGGCTGTTGTTATGGCTTCCTTCTTTTTCCATGGAAAAGCACGCTAAGAGGTAGAAGCCTACAAGTTTCTAAATGGAATGCTCGGTGAGGTCTGGAGTCAGATCACAAGCTGGAGAACCCTCTCTGTTCTGTCAGCAGTCGGGGTCGACTGTTTCCACTTCAAGAAACTTTAGTGAGTTGGGACGTCCAATCATGCTTGCGGTCCGGGACGCTTCTTCCACACTGCAGCCAGAGCCGGTTGCAGATATGGCTTCTTCCTCTGCTTCATCGGTGAAGCATGTTAGACTGCAGACTAGCTGTTCATCTTCGCATGTTCATGCTGTTTCACGGAGGTGTTCCTAGTCATCACCACCTAAGTCAGATTAACCTGCAGCTAGTGGTTTGAGGCATTTTATACGGGACATCGAAAGATCTGGGGTCAGATCTCCATTCCATGAGCAGGATATGGTGAAGAAGCAGATAACCGTTGCTCCGCAAGCCTTGTTCACGGACCTGCTGCCACAGATTGTGCAGATTATCGCAGCATCCTAGTAATTGCAGGTTCAGCCATTAACAGTCTCCAGTAGTGAGCTGTTGGATGGTGCTGGGTTGGTCCAGTCATCTGTACATTCAGATGGTGTTGACCATGTTTTTCAGATGGAACATTCAGATGGTGAGAGGGCTACGGAGGTTGACTCTCAATCCCTCACTGAACAGCACATTAAGACGATGAATTTTATTCATAAGTTCGTTCGAATCTTGTTCCATCTGAACAAAAGTTTACATTTGTTAGGCAAAAAACAGCTTAAGGTACCAGGCGAAGGAAAGACGAAAATCTTTCCTTCACGGATCTTTCTGCTCAGGTGTTGAAGGCCTTTGGTCTGCTTAATGATGCCTCCCTTGGCCTAGCAATAGTATAAGAAAGGCAATGATCTATTCTTTACGAATAGAAGATCGATAACTTATAGTTAGGCTGAGATAGCTGTCTTGTTTGGAATAGAGCTGTTCAAAGGAATATGTACGTCTTTTCCTTCTCTGTGTTGTATTCCTATGCGTCAGAGGCATTTAGTTCTATTGTTGATGCCATAGTAGGCTTTGTACTGTTCGAGCGGACTTTTCTTATACAATAGCGGCTAACGTCGTAAGTCTCCGTTTAGTGAGCTGTCTAAGGCCGTAGGGTAACACATAGATATCTGTCTTCACCTATACATGACTTTTAGGCTGTGTTAGCTACGCTGAGACCGCTATCTTTTTGTTAAGTTTTTTTCCTTCTCGGTGTGGTATTCCTAGGTGTCAGGCATTTAGTTCTATTGTTGTCGCCTTAGTTTGTCTTATGTGAATTAAGAGCTGTTTATATATCATTAGCGGCTAATGTCATAGTAGCCTTATATATCTGACAGTGGTATTTTCTTATTCATTGCGGCTAACGTCGTAAGTCTTCATTTAGGGAGATTTCCAAGGCCGCAGGTGACACAGATATCTGTCTTCACAGGGATGAAGACTAATAAGCTGTGTTAGCTAAGCTGAGACTACAGTCTCTTTGGAATTACAGCCGTTAGAACAGCGGCCCTTTACTCCTTATCTTGAGCGACTAATGTTGTAAGTCTCCGTTTAGTGAGCTTTCAAGGTCGCAAGTTACACAGAAATATTTGTCTTCATGGAGATGAAAACTTCTTAGCTGTGCAAGCTAATCTGAGACTGCTGCCTCTTTGGAATTAGGGCCGTTAAAAGGAAAGAGTACGTTGTTTCCTTCTCGGTGTTGTATTCTTAGGTTCCTGAGGCTTTTAGTCTTTTTGATGCCTTATTAGTATAAAGTGCGGCCCTTTTTCCCTTAACTTGAGCACTAACGTTGTAAGTCTCCGTTTAATGAGCTTTCTAAAGTGGAAAAAATTACACTGAGGTATCTGTCTTCACAGAGTTGAAGACTTATAGCTACGTTAGCTAGGCTGAGACAGCTGTCTTTTGGGAATAGAACCACTAAAGGAAAGAGTGCTTTTTTTCCTTCTTGGTGTTGTTTTCTTAAGTGTCACAGACTTTAGTTTTATTGTTGACACTAAAGTACCCTAGCTGGAATTATGAGCGGTGTTTTTTCCCTATCATTAGCAGCTAGTGTTGTAAGTCTCCTTTAGTGAGCTTCTAGGGCCGCAGTTAACCATCATTTAATTGTCTTTATGAATAGGAAGACCTTTAGTTGCTTCAGCTAGGCTGAAACCTCTGTCCCATCGGACAAGGTACCGTTACAAGAGGAGAGGTTGTTCTCTCCTCAATGGTATTGTTTTTGTGTTAGTTGTCTGAGGCTTTTAGCCCTATTGATGACACCATATTAACCTAGTGTGATTACTGAGCGTTCTTTCGAATGCCTATAGTTAACTCCTTTTCAGGAATATATTTCCTGCTATAATCGGAACGAGGCGCAAGGAGTTCATCTTGGTTTTTATGATCGGGTGACGGAACATAGTTTTTGGTCATCCGCTTCATTTTAATCCAATCTATTGTTGTGGATTATATTTCCACTTGGTGGATGGGATATTATGTCTATATAGTGTATTATTTGGTGCCAGGGCATACTGTCTTGATTTCAAGGGATATGTCGACGCTGCTTCAGTGGGTATATTCCTTGCAATAGTGCCATGTTCATCACGTCCCTCTCCGTCCTTAGTGGCATTATGGAGTCGGTCAGACATGAGGGGGCCCTACGCTTGTTATACTATTCTAGATAACTAACACTAAAGCGTTACGAGTCGTGCTAGTTTAATTTGATTATGCTTGCTTTGACTAACTATAAGCTTTTTAGCTGTATTAATCTTTATTGAGAATAGCAGCAGCAGTATAGCTTTGGGAATGTAGCGTGAAGTTTCCTTCTCCTATACTGAAAAAGGAATTTGTCACTGTTCCAAGCTTTAGTATTACTGCACCAGCCTTACTTATCTTGCGATTCAAGTAATGCAGGTGAGGGGGATTCGTATGATTTATTCGTGGAACCCCCCCCACCCCCCATATGTTAAGAGGCAATTACAGGGCAGAACATAGTTCTCTTCCTGTAAGCCTCATATGCATTCAATTATATGCATGTCTTTCATTGCTCTTTGATTGGCGGGTGAGTTGTGGTTTAATGGCAACATAAGGTGCGCATCCGCTCTTTAGTTGGTTTGCTTCCTGTGGTTGGTCGTTCATAAGTTGTATACGAGAATATGATTCCTGAACAGTAACTGTTTTTGGATTCCGAATTCTTTCATGAATACATTCGGTTGATATTGCTAGCATTCGTGTACCTGTGTGCAGGCATGTCGGTTATTGGGACGACATTCTCCAAATGTGGCAATTAGTCCACTCTGAGAAGTTTCGCTCAGAGTTGTCTGCTTTTGTTACAACATATGATTCTATTCCTCAGGTTAATCGCATTAACGTCATTTTATTCTTTCAGTTTCCTGGTTAGATTTTGTATCGCTTGGTCACGCCGTTGATACAGGCTGTATTCAGACGAGGGTACAAATGCGGGATTCTGTTGATTGCGTGCATAATATGTATGTATTATTAGGCAGACATATTACTGAAAAGATTCTCTTAAATTCTTGCTCTGCGTTAGTATAGAGCTTATGGGAATTTTGGGGCTAGTTGGCTCAGTTATGGAGTTTCCTACAGGTCGTCTATAAATACATTCTCTATTTTTGGCTTCATTATTCGGAGTGGTATATTCTTTCTCCGAACAGTCATTGGTTTTAACAGACCTAGGGAACAATGAATTATTTGGGGACAGTCTGCGACAAGTTTTTTAATTGTATCCCTTCCAGGTTCTGAATCCAGTCTTCAACCAGAAGCGGTACACAAGGGGAATCCTATTCTCATCGAACTGAACTGTTACAGTTTGGAAGTTCATTATTGGAATAACTGTACACCTGAACGTGGTTGCCTGTTGGTTGGCTCTGAAGCATATAAGTTCTATCAGACAACGTTCCATTGGGATTCAATTGGACAAGTTTAAGGTTGTACATATTAATATCACCGACCTATCTACGTATTCCGGATGTGGCATACATTTGGAAGATTTCGATTTTAATAACCGGGATCGCCACAATATAGCCTTAACTGCTGATGTGGCGTTAAGCACCAATAAATTAATAATAATTAATAACCGGGTGCCTTTTAGGCGAATATATATATACTATTCTGTACCGCATTTTCACTGATTCCAGGCCACTTCCCTCTTTGTTTTGAAGATTATTCCTTCAAAAAAAAGATGGGGGGGGGGATTTCTCTTTTCTGGTCTTATATTAGCCCTTTACCCAACGAATCGCCCGCATCCACTCGCGCAATATGCAAATTCAGCAGTTGAAAAAATATTATTTTTCAAAAAATTTAAACAAAACCATATCATGTGACCCCTTGTTGGAACGAGCTCGTTCCAACGAGGTGTCACATGATATGGTTTTGTTGAAATTTTTTGAAAAATTTAAAAAAAATGATCTTCAAAATAATTAATTTTGATATCGTCTGCATTGGGTAAAGGGTTAAGTGTGTAACTATGAGTGAAGCTGTTATCGTCTGTAGATTATTCTGATCTTATCTACAGCTTGTTACATTATATACAGCGTGTGTTTATTGGGCATCAGTCTCTCACTCTCGGACACACTTTTCCTAATTTTAAGTGTCTTATTCCGGACTAGCCTTAAAATTGGGGGCTCGTTACACCCAATTAGAGTAATCATTTATGCTAAGTAATAGGGAATTACTTGGATATTGCTCCTTTTTTCGGTGGTATGTCTTCTCTATTGTTGTATAGAGAGACATATTTGTAATTCCTGAAAATTTTAATCACTTTTTCACCTTGAGAGTTCTAATGCAGGCTGAGGAACTGAATATTGGTCTGCTATTCCTTTAAGTCCTTGGTCCTCCTGCCTTTTTACGATTCAGCTAAGTATGGGACATTGGTTTTAGTATAAAAAAATATGATTAAATTAAATTTAAAGTAATTTGTATATTTTTTATACTTACCAATGGCCCAGATGGGGATGGCCCTCCCATAAGTGGGCACTCATACCTCCCCGCTGAGTTATAACGTTAGTAGGCACAACTAGGAAGAATGATGCTTGAGGCCAATTCCGGTCTCTTCCTGGGAACTGCGCATGCACAAGTACTAAAAGTATGGAGAGCTAGAAAGGACTTTTAATTTTTGGTATTGTATGCAAATTTTGGGGATTGGGGGTTCAAAATTTGTGTTTGGCCCTTAATAATATTGAGGTTGCACCAGGTAAGTCTTGGCCATTGGTGAGTATAAATGAAAGTGTCATTGACACTGTAGCTCAACTTGACAAACTTGAACTTGGTAAGTTATAAGTGAAATGGCAAAGCTGAAAATCATTGGTACCAATGTTATTTGGTGCAATTTCAACATAACAGCATCGTGTGTGCACTACGTCAGAGCAATCCATGCATTTTTAAATGTAAACTGTAAGACTGGCTAAATGAAGAATGTTGATACACAAATGCAGTAAGCTCTTATGTAAAGGTCTCACCTGATGAGCACACCAAGTTCAAAAGCAATCCTATGATAAATGTGGCCTGTTGGCCATGTTAAAGAAGACTTTTGATGCACAAATGTAATAAATTCAAAGATTGTTGCTAACAGCAACAGTTTTTGATGGAAATGAAAAGAAAATCGATACCTCCTACCTTTGTCACCCTGCATAAGCATACAAAGTTTAAAAACAACCTGATAATGAATATGCCCTCTGAGGCATGCCAATGGAAGATGTTAATGCACAAATGTACTAAGTTTGAAGATCACTGCTTGTGGCAATATTTTTTTCTCTCTATTTTTATGGAAATTCATAAATATACTCTGCAGAGAGTGTAAAAGGGGTAAGTTGCTGCATATAAGTTGCTGCACAAATGTAGTAAGTTCAAAAGCTGGTGATAACGACAATAATTTTTTATGGAAATGAAAAAAATCAATAGCTCACATCTAGAGATCACCCCGAACACACATACCAAGTTTCAAATTGATCCGATCATAAATGTGCCCTGAAGGGTGTGCCAAAGGGAAATATTGAAGCCTGACTAAACTAAATTCAAAGGTTTTTTCAAACATTTTTTTACAGAAATGGAAGAAAATCGATAACTCCCATGTAGATGTCACCCTACACAAGCACACAAAGCTTCCAAGTGACCCAATCATAAATGTGCACTGCAGGTTGTGTCAAAGGGAAATACTGATGCATAACTGCACTAAGTTTTTACTAAGTTCATCAGATGTCGTTGCAAATGGCAACTATTTTTGACATAAATAGAAGAAAATCGATAGCTCCCATCTAGAGGTCACTGCAAACAAGCACACAAGCTTCAAAGCAATCCAGTCAAAAATGTGCACTGTAGGCTGCGCCAAAGGGAAATACTGATGCATAACTGCACAAAGTTCATCAAAGGTCGTTGCCAGCGGCAACATTTTTTTAGAGAAATTGAAGAAAAACAATAGCTCCCATCTAGAGGTAACCCCAAACAAACATACCAAGTTTCAAACCATTCTGATTATAAATGTGCCCTGTAGGGCATGCCAAAGGAATATATTGAGGTCTGACTTAACCAAGTTCTAAGAATGCAACATTTTTTGATGGAAATGAAAAAAAATCGATAGCTCCCATTTAGAGGTCACCCCAAATAAGCATACCAAGTTTCAAAGTGATCTGGTCAAAAATGTGTACTGCTGGGTGTGCCAAAGGGAAATATTGATGCATAATTGCACTAAGTTCATCAAAAGTCGTTGTCAGTGGCAACATTTTTGATGGAAATTGAACAAATTCGATAGCTCCCATCTATAGGTAACATCAAACAAACATACAAAGTTTCAAACCGATCTGATCATAAATGTGCCCTGTAGGGCATGCCAAAGGAATATATTGATGCCTGACTAAACTAAGTTCAAGGGTTGTTGCCAGCGGCAACATTTTTTTATGGAAATGGAAGAAAATCAACAGCTCCCATCTAGAGGTCACTCCAAACAAAGCATGCCAGATTTCAAAGCAATCCGATCATAAATGTGCCCCGTAGGGTGTGCGAAAGGGAAAAATTGATGCCTGACTAAACTAAGTTCAAAGGTCATTGGCAGCAGCAACATTTTTTGACGGAAATGGAAGAAAATCGATAGCTCCCATCTAGAGGTCACTCCAAACAAGCATGCCAGGTTTCAAAGCAATCCGATCATAAATGTGTCCTGTAGGGTGTGCCAAAGGGAAAAATTGAGGTCTGACTAAACTAAGTTCTTAGAACGTTGACAGCGACAAACTTTTTTGACAGAAATCAAAGAAAATCGATAGCTCCCATCTAGAGCTCACCCCTAACAAGCGTACCAAGTTTCAAAGCAATCCAATAATAAATGTGCCCTGCAGGGTGTGCCAAAGGGAAATTTTGATGTATAACTGCACTAAGTTCATCAAAGGTCATTGCCAGCAGCAACATTTTTTGACAGAAATGGAAGAAAGCTCCCATCTAGGGGTCACCCCAAACAAGCATGCCAGGTTCCAAAGCAATCCGATCATAAATGTGCCCTGTAGGATTTGCCAAAGGGAAATATTGAGGTCTGACTAAACTAAGTTCTAAGAACGTTGGCCACGCGACATTTTTTCACGGAAATTGAAGAAAATTGATAGCTCCCATCTAGAGGTCACCCCAAACAAGCATGCCAGATTTCAAAGCAATCTGATCATAAATGTGCCCTGTAGGGTGTGCCAAAGGGAAATATTGAGGTCTAACTGAACTAAGTTCTAAGAACGTAGGCCGCGGCCACATTTTTTGACGGAAATTGAAGAAAACCGATAGCTCCCATGTAGAGGTCATCCCAAACATGCATACCAAGTTTCAAAGCGATCTGATCATAAATGTGACCTGTGAGGTGTGCCAAAGGAAATTGTGGATGTACGTACATACGTATGTACATACGTATGTACGTTCGCCCAGACGTACGTACGTACATACATGCGTATGTACGCCCATGTACGAGAAGTGATGGCAATAGCTCAGCTTGACTTTGTCAAGTTGAGCTAAAAATATACAAATTACTTTAAATTTATCATTTCTGTCAGAGACACACAATTAAAGAAATATAATATACATATTTTGAAAAAGAAATAATTAATTCTCATCACTACAATGCTATTAATTTTTTCATGGGTTGAACTCCTGACCTCAGTGAGGAAGCTATGTCAGAGGGACTAGGATGAATCATGGACTCAAAAATCTGACTATGCCCTCACCGACCAAGAACAGCCCACACTTCTCACCATATCTATATCAACTTAAATATGTGCAACTGGTGCCAAAAACAGCCTCTGGTAACAAGCTCACATGAAGGATTCTCACCCCAAGTCCCTGTAAGACTCCTTTCCACCTCAGGGCTACCTGGGCTCTGAGTCCAGGTGGGCTCGAAGTGGAAAGGAATGATACAGAGACTGGGGATCAAGGTGTGTCTTCCTGGGAGAGGTGATAAGGAGTCCAATAGAGACTACCCAACACCAACCTATGGAAGGGGGTGGGGGGGGGGGGGGGGACAGGGGACTTACACACTCAGGTACTGTCACAATTTCAGACACCCATACAGTGTTAGACATGTCGCCAATTTGGGTTGGACAATGATAGTGTCCAGATGCTTATTTGCAGCCTGGGTGGTACTGCCCAAAATACTGGAGCTCACCACCAGGGGTGGCTAATCCTAAAAAAAATGCCCTGATACAGCAATGAGAGTGGAAACTAGGAAAATTTGTAAGTTAAATGTCAATGTGACCTTGACCTTTGGCACAATGACCCTCATATTAAATATGGTTCTTTCTCTCATCATAACCAACCCACATGACAAATTTCATTTTCAATCAGTCTAGCAGAACTGTAATTCGAGAGCAGAAGCAGGAAAAATTAGTAAGACAATGGTGACTGTGACCTTGACCTTTGGTAAAATGACCCCAAAATAAATAAGGTTCTTCCTATCATCATACCCAACCCACTTGTCAAGTTTGGTTTCGATTGGCCCAACGGAGGGAGGGTAAACTAGGAGAAATTGTAAGGTGAAGGTCACTGTGACCATGATCTTCAGTATGTTGACCGTAAAATAAAAAAGGGTTCCTCCTCTTATCTTTCCCAATGCACATGACAAGTTCAGTTTCGATTAGGTCAATAGAATTTTAATTAGAGAACGGAAACCAAATCCTGGGCGAATTTTCAAGTTCAAAGTCACACTAAAATTTGATTGGTAATTTCTTTGAATTTCACTGGCTGTAGGTGTCACTGCATAAGGTTAAGGGCAAAATACAAGTGACTTTAGCTACATTATAATTCACAACTATGTAATAAATGTCAGGCATACTAACAAAAGAGCCAGGATGCCCTACAATGATTTTTTTAAGTGGATATAAAAAAGCCAAAAGGAATAAAGCAGCAAGCTGCTTAGTATAGGTTGATAATAAGCTGATGTAAAAAAATTGTTGAAAAAAGTTCAGAAATAAGTAATCACTAATGTGTTATGACTTGAAAAAAAAAATCTGTTCCAGGTATTCTAAAATTAATCTGAGCTGAGGTTTAATGAGGTTTAGGTCAATTTTAGTGAGCTGAGTTCAGAAATTGCATATCAAATTGTGATGAATTTGCGATTAATTTTATCGCATAATGTGTAATTTAACTCTTTACAAAATGTAATGACCAAAACTTAGTAGCATTCTTTTTAAAAAAATCGCTAATTTATTATTAATATTTTTTTTTTAAATACTTGTCCCAAAACATAGCTTATGACCTCTCATTGAACAACCTCATTGAACTCATTCCAATGAAGGGTCATAAGCTATGTTTTTAAGACAAAAAATGAAAACTTTCCACCTGTTTTTCCCATAATGTAACACGAAATTTAACCCTTTACCCAACGAATCAGCCAATTCCGCCCACATAATTTGCAAATTCAGCAGTTGAAAAAATATTATTTTTCAAAAAATTTTAACAAAACCATATCATGTGACCTCCCCTCCCCCCCCCCCCCCATTGGAATGAGCTCATCAAGCTCATTCCAACGAGGGGTCACATGATATTTGGGTTTTTAACCACAAACTTCAACCAAAACTGTAAAAAAGCATTTTTGAAGAAAGAAAAAAAAAGTGCCTAATTGGGGAGTATGTGAGTTTAAAAAAAGGTTCTGCATGTAGTGACTGTAAATAGTTCAAAATGCATATTGGAGGAAATAAAAAAAAAACAAGAAAAGGGGCCTTAATCGCTCACCGGGCAAAGTGATTCAAACAAAGTGGTTCAAAGAAGTATTTGGGGTCACATTCAGTTAGACATGGAATGAAGTCATGAGAGACAAATTTTATGGAACTAGGGACATGGCTTGAACAAACTTGAATCTTACTCCCCGAAGGATGCTGCATACCAAATATCAAAAGCATTCATCTGCTGGATCTGAAGAAGAAGATTTTTAAAGAAAATTCCTCATTTTGAACTAAGTTATAATTCGGGCTACCACAGAGAGCCCAGATATGAACCCAGGGACTTGGCTTGAACAAACTTGAATCTCACCCCCTAAGCATGCTGCATACCCAATATCAAAAGATTCTGCCTGCTGAATCTTGAGAAAAAGATTTTTAAAGAAATTTGCCTGAAATGCACTAAGCTCAAATTTGGTCTCCTATACTGAGCCCAAATATGAACCCAGAGGGTCGATTTGAACAAACTTGAATCAGATCCACCCCACAATGTTGCATACCAAATATCAAAAGATTCTGCCTGCTGGATCTGGAGAAGAAGAATTTTGAAGCAATTTGCCTGAAATGCACTAAGTTCAAATTCGACCTTCTATAGTGAGCCCAAATATGAATCTAGGGAGCCGATTTGAACAAACTTGAATCAGATCCACCCCACAATGTTGCATACCAAATATCAAAAGATTCTGCCTGCTGAATCTGGAGAGTTCAAGATTTTTTTTAAGAAATTTGCCTGAAATGCACTAAGTTTGAATTTGGGCTTCTATAGTGAGCCCAAATATGAATCCAGGGGGGGCCGATTTGAACAAACTTGAATCAGATCCACCCCACAATGTGCCATACCAAATATGAAAAGATTCTGCCTGCTGGATCTGGAGAAGAAGATTTTTTAAGAAATTTGCCTGAAATGCACTAAGTCCGAATTCGGGCTTCTATACTGAGCCCAAATATGAAACCAGGGGCCGATTTGAACAAACTTGAATCAGATCCACCCCACAATGTACCAAATATCAAAAGATTCTGCCTGCTGCATCTGGAGAAGAAGATTTTTTAAGAAATTTGCCTGAAATGCACCAAGTTCGAATTTGGGCTTCTATAGTGAGCCCAAATATGAATCCAGAGGGCCGATTTGAACAAACTTGAATCAGTCCCATACCAAGATGCTGCATACCAAGTATCAAAAGATTCTGCCCACTGGTTCTGGAGAAGAAGATTTTTTAATAATTTTTCTATAATTCATACGGTGCTATCAGAGTTATGCCCCATACAGAGCCCCCAAGGGACGTGGCCATTTCATTTGAACAAACATGAATTGCCATATAGTAATGAACATCCACATGAAGTTTTGTGAAAATTGGACCAGTGGTTTCAGAGGAGAAGTCGTTCGAAAAATGTTCACGACGACGGACGACAAGTGACAAGTTAAGCTCCCTTTGGTGAGCTAAAAAAAGCCCAATGGGGGGGGGGGGGGGGGGGGGGGAGGGGCGGGGCAGTAGGGGGGGGGGGTTGTCTGGGTTTTTAACCACAAACTTGGAGTCATCCTACCAAGCTACAATGAAATCCATTCATAATTATGGCCTGCGGAGTATTCTAAAGGTTTTCAGGCTTCAGGCCTCTATTGCCGTCACAGTTGCCCAAAAGGGGACGTTCTCATCTAGACATTATATGAAGTCAACCTATCAAGTTACAATGAAATCCCTCCATAAATATGACCTGTAGACTGTGCTAAAGGTTTTTGGGCTTTGGGCCCCTGTTGCCGTCACAGTTGCCCAAAAGGGGACGTTCTCATCTAGACATTATATGAAGTCAACCTATCAAGTTACAATGAAATCCCTCCATAAATACAAGAGGCCCCAGGGGGCCTGAGGGCGCTCACCTGACATGGTAGCCTAAATATCAACCCAGAGAATTGATTTCAACAAGTTGCATCTGCTCCTCCTAAGAAAAGCTTATACCAAATATCCAAAGATTATGACCAGTGGATCTAAAAAAAGATTTTTAAACAATATTCCTCATATTGAATTAAGTCATAATTTGGGCTCCCACAGGGAGCCCATATATGAACCCAGGGACTTGGCTTTAACAAACGTGAATCTCACACCCCTAAGGATGCTGCACACCAAATATCAAAACATTCCGACTGCTGGATCTGAAGAAGATTTTTAAAGAAAATTCCTCATTTTGAACAAAGTTACAATTCAAGCTCCCACAATCAGCCCAAATATGGACCTAGGGACATGGCTTGAACAAAATTGAATCTTACCCCCCTAAGGATGCTGCATAAAAAATATCAAAAGCATTCATCTGCTGGATCTGAAGAAGATTTTTAAAGAAAATTCCTCATTTTTAACTAAGTTGTCATTCGGGCTCAGATAGTGAGCCCAAATATGAACCAAGGGACTTGGCTTTAACAAACTCGAATCTCAGCCCCCTAAGGTTGCTCATGCCAAATATCAAAACATTCCAACTGCTGAATCTGAAGAAGAAGATTTTTAAAGAAAAATTCCTCATATTGACTAAGTTATAATTCCCCCAAGGATGCCACTCACCACATATCAAACCATTCCGACTGCTGGATCTGAAGAAGAAGAAGATTTTTTAAGAAAATTCCTCATTTCGAAGTAAGTTACAATTCAAGCTCCCACAGTGAGCCCAAATATGGACCTAGGGACATGGCTTGAACAAACTTGAATCTCACCCCCCCTAAGGATGCTGCATACCAAATATCAAAACATTCCGACTGCTGGATCTAAAGAAGATTTTTAAAGAAATTTCCTCATTTTGAACAAAGTTATAATTTAGGCTCCCACAGTGAGCCCAAATATGAACCCAGGGACTTGGCTTGAACAAAATTGAATCTCACCCCCCCTAAGCATGGTGCACACCCAATATCAAAAGATTCTGCCTGCTGGATCTTGAGAAGAAGATTTTCAAAGAAATTTGTCTGAAATGCACTAAGTTCAAATTTGGGCTCCTATACTGAGCCCAAATATAAACCCAGGGGGCCGATTTGAACAACCTTGAATCAGATTCACCCCACAATGTTGCATACCAAATATCAAAAGATTCTGCCTGCAGGATCTGGAGAAGAAGATTTTTGAAGAAATTTGCCTGAAATGCACTAAGTTTGAATTCGAGCTTCTATAGTGAGCCCAAAGATGAATCTAGGGAGCCGATTTGAACAAAATTGAATCAGATCCACCCCACAATGTTGCATACCAAATATTAAAAGATTCTGCCTGCTGGATCTGGAGAACAAGATTTTTTAAGAAACTTGCTTGAAATGCACTAAGTTCAAATTTGGGCTCCTATACTGAGCCCAAATATAAATCCAGGGGGCCGATTTGAAAAAACCTTGAATCAGATTCACCCCACAATGTTGCATACCCAATATCAAAAGATTCTGCCTGCTGGATCTTGAGAAGAAGATTTTCAAAGAAATTTGTCTGAAATGCACTAAGTTCAAATTTGGGCTCCTATACTGAGCCCAAATATAAACCCAGGGGGCCGATTTGAACAACCTTGAATCAGATTCACCCCACAATGTTGCATACCAAATATCAAAAGATTCTGCCTGCTGGATCTGGAGAAGAAGATTTTGAAGAAATTTGCCTGAAATGCACTAAGTTCGAATTTGTGCTTCTATAGTGAGCCCAAATATGAATGCAGGTGGCCAATTTGAACAAAATTGAATCAGATCCACCCCACAATGTTGCATACCAAATATCAAAAGATTCTGCCTGCAGGATTTGGAGAAGAAGATTTTGAAGAAATTTGCCTGAAATGCACTAAGTTCAAATTCGAGCTTCTATAGTGAGCCCAAATATGCATCTAGGGAGCCGATTTGAACAAAACTGAATCAGATCCACCCCACAATGTTGCATACCAAATATCAAAAGATTCTGCCTGCTGGATCTGGAGAACAAGATTTTTTAAGAAACTTGCTTGAAATGCACTAAGTTCAAATTTGGGCTCCTATACTGAGCCCAAATATAAATCCAGGGGGGCGATTTGAAAAAAAACTTGAATCAGATCCACCCCACAATGTTGCATACCCAATATCAAAAGATTCTGCCTGCTGGATCTTGAGAACAAGATTTTCAAAGAAATTTGCCTGAAATGCACTAAGTTCAAATTTGAGCTCCTATACTGAGCCCAAATATAAACCAAAGGGGCCGATTTGAACAAACTTGAATCAGATACATCCCACAATATTGCATACCAAATATCAAAAGATTCTGCCTGCTGGATCTGGAGAAGAAGATTTTCAAAGAAATTTGCCTGAAATGCACTAAGTTCAAATTTGGGCTCCTATACTGAGCCCAAATATAAACCCAGGGGGCTGATTTGAACAAACTTGAATCAGATCCACCCCACAATGTTGCATACCAAATATCGAAAGATTCTGCCTGCTGGATCTTGAGAAGAAGAGTTTTGAAGAAATTTGCCTGAAATGCACCAAGCTCGAAATCAGGCTTCTATACTGAGCCCAAATATGAACCCAGGGGGCCAATTTGAACAAACTTGAATCAGATCCACCCTACAATGTTGCATACCAAATATCAAAAGATTCAGCCCGCTGGATCTGGAGAAGAAGATTTTTTAATGTTTTTCCCATTGCCCACAGTGTTAAAAAGTGCTGACTCAGCACTTTTTCAAAGTCCCGAAACTGTACCCTATGATAAAACCGATGGCAATTTTTTTTTACCAATTCTTTCTGTTGGTCCTGAGGAAGCTTCACACCAAATAAAAATTCTCGGTGCCATGCAGTTTTGGAGATATGGGCGTTTTAATTTTTTTCTATTTTTAGCTCCTGCGGTTCCCACGGGGCTACGGGAAAAACAAAATCGGCATAAATTAGGTACTTATGACCCAATAAGCCCTCACATAAAATTTGGTTCAAATCAGCCTCTCGGTTCGGAAAATAGAAATTTTGGGCGGGGCCAAAAATTTGGCCCCTCCCATAACGACGCCAAGTATAGCCCCAAAAACTGCTCTTGAACAAATCTGAGTCTACACCTCAGAAGGAAGCTGCACACCAAATATCAAGTCTCTGCTACTGCTGGTTCATGAGAAGAAGATTTTTTAAGATTTCAGCACACTTTTTGGGTGTGGCCCTACCCACGGGCGAGGCAACTTGATTTGAACAAAATTGAATAACGGTTTCGCTCCACTACACATTGATCTGCGTAGCGTTCGTTTCGACGTCTGTACACTCTCTGGCGGCCATCTGATGATGAAAGATGGAAACGACATTCATCTGTGAATAAAACACGTTGCCACCAGTGTAAGGGATGCCTAAGATGTTGTCTACACCACTGCAGTCGAGCACGACGATGACGTAACGTCAAAATCGGACGAATTGCAGGTCTTCGAGGATGTAAGCCGTATTCTCTCAGCCGGTTCATTACTGTTTGAGGATGTATCCGTCTCAGGTTAGGGATGTTCCTGGCTGTCGTCGTTGCCGTTTGTTGCCGGTTCCGGAAATGGACGACATGGATATACCGATCTTGTGCAGGGGTGGTAACTCGGGGTCTCCGCGGAGCGGGGTCGGTCTCGAACGTCATCATGTTGTGCATGTCGATGGACTAGCCTGTCTACAGTGTTACGGTGGCAGTTCAAATGCTGGGCAACCTCTCTGTGTGTTCTGCCAGCTCTAATCATACCCAGGGCAAGGAGACGTTGATTCATTGTCAATCTTGGCATGCTAATGTGGAGTCGTTTTAACAGCAGCGCAAGTTTGAATGTGAACGATAGGAAGGCCTTACTTTAGTGTTTAAATACCCAAGGATTCACACTGCTGCGTGAATTTTCAGACTCTCCACGTGCAAAACATGCCTTTTCACAAACGTGCAGCACGTCATTTAACGTTAATGCAATTTTAACGGGGAAAGCTGTTTTTGTGTTCAATATAACTTATTCATGAACAGGTTAACACTCTTTACACCTACAAAATTATTTTTTTGGAGTTTGATCAATTTCTGCAATGCACACTTTCTTTTTTGGGCAAGTATAGTTTGCATTAATGCAACAATCCATTGACGTTACTTCAGCATTTCCATGTAGTCGCACGTTACTGAAAACTTACCAAGAGTTCTGTTATCTTGGCAGCCGACAGCACACAAACATACAGATTAGTTTCAATATTTAAGAATTAATTAGAGGATTTTTCTTAAATTTTTTGCAAACGACTATTAATATAAACCATCGATTAACACTGATGATTAACCGACTAAAAAATTGATAGTCATGACAGTCTTGATCATTATCATATTTCAAAAAACCTAAAACAAGTTCAAACCGATATCTGGGTATTCCTACTGATTGAACTAGAGGTACTGTAAGCAAGCTCACAAAGTGATACCCCCCGCGCCTGTCAGAACGGAATTATATTGCTTCATGCACATCTTCATATGGAGTTCTTCCATTGTGTAAAGTTTCATGAAAATTCTTCAAACGGTTTAGGGGGAGTTGAGCTTATAAGGATGGACAGACGGATGGATGGACGGACGGACAGGGTGATTCCTATATACCTTCCCAAACTTTGTTTGCAGGGGGTATAAAAATTGTAGAAACAATTTTTTACTCATCATTTACCTGCCTGCACAATGATGCTGACAGACCATTATATAATCCCATAATACCATCATTCTTTACAACTCTCACAGCCATCTTTACTGCTCCAACCTTTTCTCCTTGCTGTGTTTGGAGATGCACCTGAAAAAAAAAGAATTTGCAAATTAAAATTCATTGGTAATAATAATTTTTTCTTACAAGAATTTCACCATTAAGCAACAAAATGAAGTTGTTTAATCTTTAAGTAGAATGTTGTTTAATTTATTGTTCTCACACTTTTCTCTGAAACCAATATTCAATAAAGTTCTATTTATTGAACAATCACGTTACCTATAACCAATTTGTCCTCGTAAAGACACAAACTGTCACTTTTATATAGCTTTGAAAAAGTTGCCCCCAAGCCTATTTTTCCTTGAAAAATCTACTAATACCAATAAGCTGCATTTGGCTGGGCAATGTTTTTACATCATTGTTTGCTGCCTGTAAGGCAGCCAACAATAATGTAGAAACACTGTTAGCACATCTGTGGAGAAGCGGTGGCATTCCACCTATATGCTTTACCAATGTTTTTTAACGGTTCTCATCCAATCACCGAAGTTAAGCAACGTCGAGCCCAGTTAATCCTCGGATGGGTGACCGTCTGAGTGATCACTTCGGACTCCCACATTGTGTCCTTGGGCAAGGCACTTAACCCTGATTGTCCACATGAGGGCATGATGACGCCATGTACTAAGGCATACAGCACATCGATGACGCACGTCTTCAACCAATCTAACCCTGCCTATGATGCATTGAGGAGTTACGATGTTGGGGAGCTGGCAGCTGCTCGTCATTGCTCGGTGGTTCTCTCCAGGTACTCCAGCTTCCTCCACCAGTAAAACTGTCATGGTCATGATTAGCCATTGTGCATAAGTATGTGACCTCAAATACCAATAAATAAATAAATAGCTCATTTGTGGCTGTGTACAGATATATATGGTAATTATGATAAAAAATAATCTAGCGGTGTTAAGGGTTAACATTATGGCTATAAACTCTATAATTGATAGGGTTATTTCCCTTCCATTGGAGTACCTCCTCCAAATTTGATGAACATGTGTTAAAATGAAGTCAAGTTATTGCCCAAACAGTATATTCTAACAAATTTCTGTATTATAACAGCCTAAAGACCTTTGGCCTTATGATTAGAGGCCCCCAAAATTACTAGGATTCTTCTCCTTCCATATGCAACACTTTTGACAGTCTTGTTGATCTGTGATAAATTTTAGTAAAGTTTTTGCTAGAGACCCTGAGTGTTATTTTAAGTAATGGTGACCTTGACTTTTTTCTGACAAGCCTGACAGCACTAGGGTTCTTCTCTTTCCATAGGGTATCCATCCTGTATGTTTTTGGACAGGACATGTATTAAATAGAACTAATTTTATTGCTCCGAAACAAATTGTTTATGCCCATGAGGATGCCCACCAAGCCTGGAAATAAGCCATCTGTCATTTGCAGAATGATGTCCACAAAGGGTGAATTTACTAATATTATCCCATACAGTGGGGTAGAATTCCCCAATTTATCTGCTGGATACTTCTTTCTGTTTATGCCTGAAACCTTGATTGAAGTTCAAAGAGGGTAAATTTGGTAATGCTACCATGCTGTGCAGGGTGGCATCACCAAATTCACCCTCTGGGGACCTCTTTCTGCAGATTAGAGTCTGCTCATTTCCAGGCTTGATGCCCACCTGCCCATCCACTTTCATCAAACTATGAGTCCAGTTTACTTTGTCAAAGTTTGACTAAAAATAACAGATTGACAAGATCCTGTAAATTGATAGCAAGATGAGACAGCTGTTTCCATTTCAGAGCATGGAAAGGTAACCAGCTATGAAATCAATGATCGGTAGGTGTGATCTGGTAATCAAGACATAGTCTGGTTGTTCTCCAAAAGGATATAAAGTCATTATCCATCTAACTGTTCTGCATTTTCGAAGAGGTGAATGTTGTTTTTCAAACATACGAAAAAAAACATCATTTCCTCATATACAAAATGTGTTTTGAGATTTAAACATGTCACTGTGATCAAATTTATTACTGAATGCTACAAATTCCAATTGTAACAGACCATTCAGGAAGAGGCTGATCCCACATGAAAAATAGCACAAATTGCCATAAGGGTTCACTAAAGTAAGGGTTAACTAAAAAATATATGAAAAATATAAAAGAAATATTGGAGGTGGCCTTATTTATGGATTTATTTGTTTATTGTGTTGAAGGTCACGTATTTCTGCACAATGGCTTATCATGACCGCAAGATTCAAAGATTAGTGTGTAGCTATAATGGGAATGGAGGCACCATGAGTTGTTCCTAATGATTTTGACCATAACTTTGATTGGGTCATTAAGGTCATGACCTAGTCATAGTGGCAGCTTCCTCCTAGAAGGTGTGCCGGTGGCTCCTTTTAGAGTGGGTTAGATGGCTGACAGAATGAGGTTTCCTTAGGGTTAAAACTGGAAGAGAATTTGCTGTAAGAACTCCCATAAGTTCTTTGCTAAATTGCAAGATAGAGATGGGTTGAAAGTTGTATGTTCTTTATTTTTTTTTTGCTGCATCTGTGGTAGATCAGGGGTGGTGGAACCGAGGAGGCTGGGGGCTTCAGCCCCTCCACTTTTTTTGCCGGGCCATGTTTTTTTGTATGCATATATTTTAATACAACCAACTGATGAAACAAGGGGCGGATCCAGAGTCTCCTTTATATTTTTACCAGCTATGTTTCTCTCATACTGGTTTAGTTTCGATGGATTATTTTTTGCAGTAAGTGGCAGAAAACGCTAAAATGTATTCAGTCTGTTAATAAATTGGTTAACTAAAATAGATCGTAATCTTACAGACATACAAGTACCAAATCCAGCCCCAGACAAGATAATCCACAGACAGTATAATTGCTGTTAACGTGTGGTAAAGCAAATGGGTGAGGTCTATTTATCAGCTTTGGTCGTTACGACCAAAGCTGATAAATAGACCTAACCTATATGCTTTACCAATGTTTTTTAATGGCTCTCAAAGTGTGAAATCTTTCAAATACATCTCCTGAAAAATCTCAAAATATCCACTCAGATGCATGGAAATGGGAGCTTTGGGACACTGGAATTTAAAATTTTCATACCAACGACCATCCATCGCCCGATCCAGCGCCCCCACTTTGAAAATCGTTCCACTGCCCCTGTAGATAGGAGAGGAAAGGTGAGGAGGGACCTATTGAACTATACTATTTGGAGAAATTCAACACTTCACTTCAACATCACAACAACATCATTAACCCTTTACCTAACATTGGAAATAGCTCAAAAAAGACAAAAAATGAAAGAAGAATGAAAGTTGAATGGAAATTTTTGTGAATAGCACAGGCCAGTTTTAGCTGTTACATTGGGTAATGTGCTAAGGCATTTTCAGCCTATTTAAGAATAAATAGTGCACCTCTGAAACTTCAGTGTGCACAAACAACTAAGTAGGGGATGTCATTTTTTATCTATTCATCTTCAATTAGTAAAGGACAGCAGTACAGATGAGCCCATCTCAATGGATATTGCTTAATTAAAAATATAACTTCCTGGATACAATAAAAAAAATGAAAGTGTCAATGACACTGTAGCTTAACTTGTCTGTGTGTTGCGTTTGATGAAAAGGATAATGTTCAATGTTTATGAAAGGATTATGAAATAAGACAAGAATTGTGATAATTGGGAATATGTTCATTTCTGTTCCCTGTATGCTATGTTTTTAATAAAAATAATATGAGGTGTAGACTGTACTAAAGAACTGAGGGGTGGGTTAATGTGGCCCTCACAGTTAATGTATGTGGCCTCACAATTAACGTATGTCAACGAAAGTTACCAAGTTACAGTGAAATTATTCCAAAACGAGTCATCCTATCAAGTTACATTGAAATCCCTTCATAAATATGGCCTGTAGACTGTGCTAAAGTTTTTCAGGCTTCAGGCCTGTGTAGCCATGAAGGTTAACCGATTACTACGATTACTACTAAAAGAGGACGTCCTCATCTCGACATTATCCTGAGTCATTCTACTAAGTTACAATGAAATCCCTTCACAAATATGACCTGTAGTCTGTACTAAAGTTTTTCGGGTTTTCGGGATCGGGAAGCCATCATGGTTGAATGATCGCGACCAAAAGGGGATGTTGTCATCTGGGCATCATCTGGAGTGATCCTAAGAGGTTACGATGAAATCCCTTCATAAATATGACTGCAGACTGTGCTCAAGGTTTTCGGGCTTCGGGCACTTGTAGCCGTCACAGTTGCCCAATCACGACCAAAAGGGGATGTCATCATCTAGGCATTATAGAGTCAACCTAACAAGTACCAATGAAATTCTTCCATAAATACGACCTGTAGACTATGCTAAAGGTTTTTGGGCTCGGACAGCCATAAAGGCTGAATGATCACGACCAAAAGGGGACGTTCTCATCTAGACGTTATTTGGAGTCATCCTTCCAAGCTACAAAGAAATCCCTTCATAAATATGACCTGTAGACTGTGCTAAAGGTTTTCGGGCTGCAGGCTCGAGCAGCCATCATGGTTGAATGGTTGCAACCAAAAGAGAAATTCTCATCTGGGCATCATCTGGAGTGATCTTACAAAGTTACAATGAAACCCCTTCGTAAATATGACCTGCAGGCTGTGCTCAAGGTTTTCGGGCTTCGGGCACCTGTAGCAGTCACAGTTGAGCAATCACGACCAAAAGGGGATGTCAGTCACGTTGAGTTTCAAAACATTTTGCCTTGTAGTTTCAAAGAAGATTTCTTGAAAATTCACACATTTATGAATTCTGTTTCAATAAAAAAAATCAATAAAAGAAGGTTAAATGTTTTAAAAATTACTATTTTTTCAGACAGTACTCTTTTTCAAATACCTTTGGATAGGTAAAGGGTTACAGGAAACACAACATTTTAATCAAATAATTTGTCATATCTTAAATGATATCATAACTGACTGGTCAGCTCTACATGATGGTAGACAAAATAAACAAAAACTTCTTTGTTTTCCAAACACCTGTCATCAATCAGTATTTCTGATAAGTAACTCGAGAGTAGTATTACAAAATTACAGCTGGAAACTTGGTTTTACACAATATTTTTGTGTTTTTTTCCAGTTCTCAGTTTAGAAAACTGAAACCAACCCTTACCAGATTCTCAAATGAAAGTGTCAATGACACTGTAGCTTAACTTGTGTGTTGTGTGTGATGAAAAGGATAATGTTCAATGTTTATGAAAGGATTATGAAATAAGACAAGAATAGTGATAATTGGAAATATGTTCATTTCTGTTCCCTGCATGCTATGTTTTTGATAAAAATAATATGAGGTGTACACTGTACTAAAGAGCTGAGGGGTGGGTTAATATGACCTCACAATTAATGTATGTGGCCCTCACAGTTAACGTATATCAACAAAAGTTACCAAGTTAGAGTGAAATTATTCCAAAACGAGTCATCCTATCAAGTTACACTGAAATCCCTTCATAGATATGGCCTGTAGACTGTGCTAAAGGTTTTCGGGCTTCGGGCCCCTGTAGCCGTCAGTTTCCCAATTGCGTCCAAAGGGGACGTTCTCATCTAGACATTATATGAAGTCAACCTACCAAGTTACAATGAAATCCGTTCATAAATATGACCTGTAGACTGTGCTAAAGGTTTTTGGGCTTGGGGCTCGGGCAGCTATAATGGTTGAATGATCACAACCAAAAGGGGACATTCTCATCTGGGCATCATCTGGAGTAATCCTACGAAGTTACAATGAAATCCCTTCATAAATATGACCTGTAGACTGTGCTCAAGGTTTTCGGGCTTCGGGCCCCTGAAGACATCACAGTTGACCAATCACAACCAAAAGGGGATGTCATCATCTAGGCATTATATGGAGTCAAACTAACAGGTTAATATGAAATCCTTCCATAAATATGACCTATAGACTATGCTAAAGGTTTTGGGGTTTTGGGCTCGGACAGCCATCAAGGCTGAATGATCGCGACCAAAAGGGGATGTTCTCATCTAGACATTATTTGGAGTCATCCTACCAAGGAACAATGAAATCCCTTCATATATATTACCTGTAGACTGTGCTAAAGGTTTTCGGGCTTCAGGCCCCTGTAGCCATTACAGTTGCCTAATGGTGTCCAAAAGGGGCTGTTCTCATCTAGACATTATATGAAGTCAACGTACCAAGTTACAATGCAATCCCTTCATAAATATGAACTGAAGACTGTGCTAAAGGTTTTCAGGCTTTGGGCTCGGGCAGCCATCATGGTTGAATGATTGCAACCAAAAGGGAACATTCTCATCTGGGCATCATCTGGCGTGATCCTACGAAGTTACAATGAAATCCCTTCATAAATATGACCTGTAGACTGTGCTCAAGATTTTCGGTCTTCGGGCACCTGTAGCCATCACAGTTGACCAATCACGACCAAATGGGGATGTCATCATCTAGGCATTATATGGAGTCAACCTAACAAGTTACAATGAAATCCTTCCATAAATACGACCTATAGACTGTGCTAAAGGTTTTTGGACTCGGGCAGCCATCAAGGCTGAATGATCGTGACCAAAAGGGGACGTTCTCATCTAGACATTATTTGGAGTCATCCTACCAAGCTACAATGAAATCCCTTTGTAATTATGCCCTGTAGACTGTTCTAAAGGTTTCTGGGCTTCGGGCCGCCCCTGTAGCCGTCACAGTTGCCCAATCGTGTCCAAAAGGGGACGTTCTCATCTAGACATTATATGATGTCAACCTACCAAGTTACAATGAAATCCCTTCAAAAATATGACCTGTAGACTGTGCTAAAGGTTTTTGGGCTTTGGGTTCGGGCAGCCACCATGGTTGAATGATCGCAACCAAAGGGGACAATCTCATCTGGGCATCATCTGGATTGATCCTACAAAGTTACAATGAAATCCCTTCATAAATATGAACTGTAGACTGTGCTCAAGGTTTTCGGGCTTCGGGCGCCTGTAGCCATCACACTTGACCAATCACGACCAAAAGGGGATGTCATCATCTAGGCATTATATGGAATCAACCTAACAGGTTACAATGAAATCCTTCCATAAATATGACCTTTTGCCTATGCTAAAGGTTTTTGGGCTCGGGACGTTCTCATCTAGACATTATTTGGAGTCATCCTACCAAGTTACAATGAAATCCCTTCATAAATATGACCTGTATACTGTGCTAAAGGTTTTCGGGCTTCGGGCCCTTGTAGCCGTCACAGTTGCCTAATCGTGTCCAAAAGGGGACGTTCTCATCTAGCCATTATATGAAGTCAACCTACCAAGTTACAATGAAGTCCTTTCATAAATATGACCTGTAGACTGTGCTAAAGGTTTTTGGGCTTTGGGCTCGGCAGCCACCATGGTTGAATGATCGCAACCAAAGGGGACAATCTCATCTGGGCATCATCTGGAGTGATCCTACGAAGTTACAATGAAATCCCTTCATAAATATGACCTGTAGACTGTGCTCAAGGTTTTCGGGCTTCGGGTGCCTGTAGCCATCACAGTTGACCAATCACGACCAAAAGGGGATGTCATCATCTAGGCATTATATGGAGTCAACCTAACAGGTTACAATGAAATCCATCCATAAATATGACCTTTTGCCTATGCTAAAGGTTTTGGGGCTGTGGAACGTTCTCATCTAGACATTATTTGGAGTCATCCTGCCAAGTTACAATGTAATCCCTTCATAAATATGACCTGTAGATTGTGCTAAAGGTTTTTGGGCTTCGGGCCCCTGTAGCTGTCACAGTTGCCCAATCACGTCCAAAAGGGGACTTTCTCATCTGGATATTATATGAAGTCAACCCACCAAGTTACAATGAAATTCCTCAATAAATATGACCTGTAGAATGTGCTAAAGGTTTGGGGTTTTGGGCTCGGGCAGTCTTCACGGCTGGCAGATCACACCCAAATGTGGAAATTCTCATCTAGACATCATAAGGAGTCATCCTACCAAGTTACAATGAAATCCTTCCATATTAAACATGACCTGCAGACTGTGCTAAAAGTTTTTGGGTTTCGGGCTTGCGCAGCCATCATGGTTGACAGATCATGCCCAAAAGGGGACGTTCTCATCTAGGCATTATACAGAGGCATCCTACCAAGTTACAATGAAACCCCTTCATAAATACGACCTGTAGACTGTGCTGATGGTTTTCAGGTTTTGGGCTCGGACAGCCATACCAGTTGACCGATCGCGACCTAAAGGTGACGTTCTCATCTAGACATGACCCCAAACCTGCATATGAAATTTCGCGACAATCAGACAAGAACTGCGGGGTGTAGCCCGTGCTAAAGGAAAATGTGAACAGACTCACAGACTCAGACTAACAGACTTCCGCACATGTGATGGCAATAGCTTATCTTGACTTTGTCAAGTTAAGCTAAAAACAAGTATTTTGATAACAGTACTGATCTTCATGCAGACAGGAGAGGCATTGGGTTAAGCATTAGAATATATCCTCTGGCGGCCATGTATTTCCATCTGCTCACAGACTATTCCTGTCAAGTTTTGGTTCACATCAGCTCAGTGAGGGGGGTCCCAATCATCGACCATCTGAAGTTTCAAAACATTTGGCCTTGTGGTTTCAGAGGGGAAGATTTTTTCAAAATCCACCAATCAGAATCAGAGAATGCCTCTGGTGGCCATGTTTTCCAACCAATGGGAACAGAAAGAGGTTTGTTTGTAGAGGACCTCCCACGGACCATTCCTGCGAAGTTTGGTTCACGTCGGCTCAGTAGTTCCAGAGAAGATGAAAATGTGATTTCCCATAGGGTTTCTATAGTAATTATAAGCTGCAATTGTGGCCATGTTTGCAAACCAATCAACATTAAATGAGGATCATTGGTAGAGGACCTTCCATAGACCATTCCTGCAATGTTTGTTTCACGTCGGCTCAGAAGTCCCAGAGAAGAAGATGAAAATGTGATTTCCCATAGGGTTTCTATAGTAACTATAAGCTGCAATTGTGGCCATGTTTGTAACCCGATCAACATTAAATGAGGATCTTTGGTAGAGGGTGTCCCAGTCATAAACCATGCAAAGTTTCAAAACATTTGGCCCTGTGGTTTCTGAGATTTTTCAAAATCCACCAATCAGAATCAAAAATGCTTATGGCAGCCATGTTTTTAGATGCACAGTAACAAAATGAGGAGTGTTTGTAGAGGTCCTCCCATAGACTATCCCTGCCAGGTTTGGTTCACGTCAGCACTGTAGTTCCAGAGAAGATGAAAATGTGATTTCCCATAGGGTTTCTATAGTAACTATAAGCTGCAATTGTGGCCATGTTTGCGACCCGATCAACATTAAATGAGGATCGTTGGTAGTGGGTGTCCCAGTCATCAACCCTGCAAAATTTCAAAACATTTGGCCCCGTGGTTTCAGAGAAGATTTTTCAAAATCCACCAATCAGGCAAAACTCTTCAAGGTGTGGCATTAGAAAAGTTAAAGAGTTATCTTTCAATCCAAAGATAAAAATGTTGCAAGATCGGCCAACCTCATATATGGTTCATAAAACTTCACAGAAAAGTTTCAAAATAAGATTGGCTTCACAATAAAGATAAAACTTGCACTTTGTATTTTGATGTAACACACAGATGAGTCAAGTTTTTAAATTTTAGATGAGGAGATGAAAAAAGAACTATTTGTACTGGTTTCAGGGAACACTGTTATTGTGAAGGCCACTTGAGATTTATTCTGAAGTACAGGTACAACAGCTTGCAGGCTCATAATAATTGCATGTGCTTTGTATTATCTTTGGAGTGATATTATTTAATCTGTAAGGGTTTGCCTTGTAACAATTTATGGAAAAGTGCCCATAGGTAACAAGGCTAAGACATGTGTACAAGCTTTGTTGGCCAAAAATAATTTAGCACTCTGCCAGTTATCCCCTAGCATTCTGGTAGAGCAACAAAATTTATCCAATCACACTCTTTCTTTCATATTTAACTACAAAGTTAATTATATCTTGCTTGTCAGAGCTAACCAAGCCCTGTCAAACAAAGTATATTTGGTTAAATATCAAATTGCATTATGGGAAGTATTTGCTGCTGAAAACTTTGTCATTTTGACATCAGAGTGCAGAGGGTTAATTGGATATCTCTAAACTGAATAACCTTGTTAATTCAATATAATTTCCAAACACAAACCATTTACCGTACTTTCAGTACAAATTTGACCTGTTAATTGCATATAGGTTATGGAGTAAAGTCCTGTTAATTAAATAAATCTTGTAATCTGTCAAAGAATTACTCCGACACCCACTGAATTCTCCACATTTACTGACATTATCGGCCTCAATACATCCAATAAGGGTATTTAATCTATTATATCTTGTTTGACAAAGCTCAATGAAAGTTGATCAATCTCTGTCTGCATATCTACTGATTTCTGATTGTGTGTTCTTACACCCTCACAAACAGGTGGAATTATTAATGAAAACAGAACATTTGTTTGAAAGAAAATTTGTTTTTTTATCAAACATTAAAATACTTTGACTGGGCGATGCAAAGGAGAAGACTTTTAACTCCTTGCATGCTGCTGGCAAATATTCCTGCCAGGACAGGATTCCTCTTGCCACTGAAATAAGTATAATTTGGGTACATTTAATCAAATTTTCCCCCTGTAAATTGCATCGATTTTTGCACCAATGATTTCTTGATATAAATTTAGATGAATTTTTCATCAAATATAGTCATGGCTGCTTCAGAGCAGCCATGACTAGATTTGATGAAAAATATCTTGAAAATACTCCCTGGGTTAAGAGTTAAAGAATTGTCCTCATTTTGCACTAAAAGAAATTTGGGCTCCCATAAAGGACTCGGATATTGACTTGATTTGAACAAACTTAAATCTGATATTCCTGAGGATGATGAATACCAAATGTGAAAAGATTCTGCCTGGTGAATCTGAAGAAGATTATACTTAAACAATTTTCTTCATATTGTACAAAGTTAAAACCAGGGCTCCCATATCATAGGGAGCCTAAATATGAACCCAGGGACTTAGTTGAACAAATTGGAATCTGATCCCCCAAGGATGTTGTATACCAAATGTCAAAAGATTTTGAGGGATGAAGTGGATTGAAGAAGTTTTTTAAAGAATACTCCTCATATTGCACTGACTTTTAGGGAACCAAAATATGAATCCAGGGACTTGATTTGCAACCACCCCTATCACACCCCATCCTCCCATAGGGAGCCCAAATATGAACTCTGGGACTTGAGTTGAACAAATTGGAATCTGATCCCCCTAAGGATGCTGTATACCAAATATCAAACAATTCTGACTTGTGGATTGAAGAAGGTTTTAAAGAATACTCCTCATATTCCACTCAGTTTTAGGGAGCCGAAATATGAACCTAGGAGATTGATTTGTGCCCCCCCCCCCCCCTCCACAGGATGTTGTATACCAAATATCATAATATTTTGACTGATGGAGCTGAGGAAGAAGATTTTTGAAGAATCTTACTTACATTGTTGCTTTGAGTTAAAATTTGGGCTCCCATAAGAATCCCAAATGAGAACCCATGGACTTGATTTGAATAAACTTGAATTGGATCTCCCTAAGAATGTTGTATGCCACATATCAAATCAAAAGAGTCCGGTTGGTAGTTCTTCAGAATACAACTTTTTACAATTTTTGAATGTGTGACTTGGCATTTTTTTCATTGCCCCCCACCCCCACCCAATGGTACCATCTGATACAACCTTGGTTTTTTTGCTAATTCCACTGGTCCAAAGGATGCTTGATACCAAATAATAATTCTCTGTTCTGTGCTGTTTGAGAAATATGCTTATTTGAACTTTCTGTTTTTACCATCTGGTGTTCCTATGTGGGGTTTTTCTGGCATTAAGCAAATACATGTACCCTACTACTACTGCATACTAAATTTGGTTCAAATTGTATAACCGTTGGAAAAATAAAAATTTGGATGGGGCCAAGAAAGAAGTTTGCCCCTCCCACCACAAGCACAAATATTGTCAAGAAACATTCTTTGAAGAAACATGAGTCATGAGCACACAAGGATGTTGCATGCCAAATTTCAAAGCACTGTCACTGGTGTTTTATTAGAAGAAGATTTTTATAGAATTTAGGATTTTTTGGGCACTACCCTCAGCCCATTGGTCTTAGCAACTTCTATCAAACAAACTTGATGTCCCCCAAGAAAATTGTGCCCAATTTGTTTGGGGTTGGTTCAGTGGTTTTGAAGAAGACCCATATGAAAAGTAATATGCTCTTAAAAGGGTGCGACAGATTGATTTGATCAAAATTCTGTTGTCCCAACTTTGGTTAAATTGGGTCCAGTAATACAGTATTTAGCCTGTGATGCGATACAATGTGATGCAATGCAGTGCAGTATGGTGCAATGCAATGCAACCTGACCTGATGTGACATAACAAGCATAACAGGTGTGGTTCCCATAAACTCTCCTATCGGTGGTATAAAAAATAAATAAAATTATAAAGATAAGCTGTCATTCTTTCATTCTAGTTCTAACAAAATCACAAATGAAAGTGTCAATGACACTGTAGCTCAACTTGCCAAACTTGAACTTGGTAAGTTATAAATGAAATGGCAAAATTGAAGATCATTGGTACCAATGTTATTTGATGAAATTTCAACATAACAGCACTGTGTGTGCGCAACGTCAGAGTAATCCATGCATTTTTAAATGTAAACTGTAAGACTGGCTAAAGGAAGAATGTTGATACACAAATGCAGTATGTTCAGAGGTTATTGTAAATGGCAACTTTTTTCACAGAAATGAATGCTAATCAACAGCTCTTATCTAGAGTTCTTGACTAATGAGCACACCAAGTTCAAAAACAATCCTATGATAAATGTGGCCTGTAGGCCATGTCAAAGAATGCTGATGCACAAATGCAATAAATTCAAAGATTGTTGCTAACAGCAACAGTTTTTGATGGAAATGAAAAGAAAATCAATAGCTCCTACCTTTGTCACCCTGCATAAGCATACAAAGTTTCAAAACAACCTGATAAATGTGACCTCTGAGGCATGCCAAAGGAAGATGTTAATGCACAAATGCACTAAGTAGAAGGTCATTGCGTTGTGGCAATGGTTTTTTTGAGGGGGGGGGGGGGGGGATGGTTTTATGGAAATTCATAAATACACACTACAGAGAGTGCAAAAGGGATAAGTTGATGCACAAATGCAGTAAGTTCAAAGGCTGGTGATGACGACAATAATTTTTTATGGAAATTAAAAAATAGCTCACATCTAGAGGTCACTGCAAACACACATACCAAGTTTCAAAGTGATCCGATCATAAATGTGCCCTGAAGGGTGTGTTAAAGGGAAATATTGAGGTCTGACTAAACGAAGTTCAAAGGTCAGCAGCAACATTTTTTGACAGAAATGGAAGAAGATGTCACCCCACACAAGCACACCAAGTTTGCAAGCGATCCAATCTTAAATGTGCCCTGCAGGGTGTGTCAAATGGAAATATTGATGCTTAACTGCACTAAGCTTTTACTAAGTTTATCGAATGTCCTTGCCAGTGGCAACATTTTTTGATGGAAATCGAAGAAAATCAATAGCTCCCATCTAGAGGTAACCCCAAACAAGCATACAAAGTTTCAAACCGATCTGATCATAAATGTGCCCTGTAGGGCATGCCAAAGGAATATATTGATGCCTGACTAAACTTAGTTCAAAGATCATTGCCAGTGGCAACATATTTTGACGGACAGAATTGGAAGAAAATCGATAGCTCCAATCTAGAGGTCACCCCAAACAAGCATGCCAGGTTTCAAAGCAATCCAAACATAAATGTGTCCTGTAGGGTTTGCCAAAGGGAAGTATTGAGGTCTGACTAAACTATATTCTAAGAATGTTGGCTGCTGCAACATTTTTGGACAGAAATGGAAGAAAATCGATAGCGCCCATCTAGAGGTCTCCCCAAACAAGCATACAAGGTTTCAAAGCAATCCGGTCAAAAATGTGCCCTGTAGGGTTTGCCAAAGGGAAATATTGAGGTCTGACTAAACCAAGTTCTAAGAACATTGGCCGCGGCAACATTTTTTGACTGAAATGGAAAAAAATCGATAGCTCCCATCTAGAGGTCACCCCCAAACAAGCATACCAGGTATCAAAGCAATCCAATCATAAATGTGCCCTGTAAGGTGTGCCAAAGGGAAATATTGTGGTCTGACTAAACTAAGTTCTAAGAACGTTGGCTGCGGCAACATTTTTTGACGGAAATTGAAGAAAATCGATAGCTCCCATCTAGAGGTCACTCTAAACAAGCTTGCCAGGTTTCAAAGCAAATCGATCATAAATGTGCCCTGTAGGGTGTGCCAAAGGGAAATATTGAGGTCTGACTAAACTAAAGTTTAAGAACGTTGGCCGTGGCAACATTTTTTGACGGAAATGGCAGAAAATCGAGAGCTCCTATCTAGAGGTCACCCCAAACAAGCATGCCAGGTTTCAAAGCAATCTGATCATAAATGTGCCCTGTACGGTGTTCCAAAGGGAAATATTGAGGTCTGACTAAACTCAAGTTTAAGAACGTTGGCCGTAGCAACATTTTTTGACTGAAATGGCAGAAAATCGAGAGCTCCCATCTAGAGGTCACCCTAAACAAGCATGCCGGGTTTCAAAGCAATCCAATCATAAATGTGCCCTGTAGGGTGTGCCAAAGGGAAATATTGAGGTCTGACTAAACTAAGTTCTAAGAGGGTTCGCAGTGGCAACATTTTTTGACTGAAATGGAAAAAAATCGATAGCGCCCATCTAGAGGTCACCCCCAAACAAGCATACCAGGTATCAAAGCAATCCAATCATAAATGTGCCCTGTAAGGTGTGCCAAAGGGAAATATTGTGGTCTGACTAAACTAAGTTCTAAGAACGTTGGCTGCGGCAACATTTTTTGACGGAAATTGAAGAAAATCGATAGCTCCCATCTAGAGGTCACTCTAAACAAGCTTGCCAGGTTTCAAAGCAAATCGATCATAAATGTGCCCTGTAGGGTGTGCCAAAGGGAAATATTGAGGTTTGACTAAACTAAAGTTTAAGAACGTTGGCCGTGGCAACATTTTTTGACGGAAATGGCAGAAAATCGAGAGCTCCTATCTAGAGGTCACCCCAAACAAGCATGCCGGGTTTCAAAGCAATCTGATCATAAATGTGCCCTGTAGGGTGTTCCAAAGGGAAATATTGAGGTCTGACTAAACTCAAGTTTAAGAACGTTGGCCGTGGCAACATTTTTTGACTGAAATGGCAGAAAATCGAGAGCTCCCATCTAGAGGTCACCCTAAACAAGCATGCCGGGTTTCAAAGCAATACAATCATAAATGTGCCCTGTAGGGTGTGCCAAAGGGAAATATTGAGGTCTGACTAAACTAAGTTCTAAGAAGGTTCGCAGTGGCAACATTTTTTGACGGAAATGGCAGAAAATCGAGAGCTCCCATCTAGAGGTCACCCCAAACAAGCATGCCAGGTTTCAAAGCAGTCCAATCATAAATGTGCCCTGTAGGGTGTGCCAAAGGGAAATACTGAGGTCTTCTGACTAAACTAAGTTCTAAGAACAATGGCCGCAGCAACATTTTTTGACGGAAATGGAAAAAAATCAATAGCTCCCATCTAGAGGTCACCCCAAACAAGCATACCAGCTTTCAAAGCAATCCAATCATAAATGTGCCCTGTAGGGTGTGCCAAAGGGAAATATTGTGGTCTGACTAAACTAAGAACGTTGGTCGCGGCAACATTTTTTGACGGAAATTGAAGAAAATCGAGAGCTCTCATCTAGAGGTCACCCTAAACAAGCATGCCAGGTTTTAAAGCAATCTAATCATAAATGTGCCCTGCAGGGTGTGCCAAAGGGAAATATTGAGGTGTGACTAAACTAAGTTCTAAGAACATTTGCTGTGGCAACATTTTTTGACGGAAATTGAAGAAAATCGATAGCTCCCATCTAGAAGTCACCCCAAACAAGCATACCAAGTTTCAAAGTGATCTGATCATAAATGTGACCTGTGAGGTGCGCCAAAGGAAAATGTGGACGTTCAAAGTGATGGCAATAGCTCAGCTTGACTTTGTCAAGTTGAGCTAAAAACAGTTAAAAGCACTCCAGATTCAAGACATTACAGGGTGTTAGTTTATCAAAACTCTTTATCACAACTGTCCTATTTCTGAACTAAAAAAATTTACAGCCCACTTGCACTAATTGCTCAAGATTACAAAATAGTGCAGTAAATATATGATCAGCTATTGAGATTTGTATTACCTGTCACAGTTGGCCATATTTTATTTTTTGGAAATTCAACATTGAGTCACTTCAAATTCTTAAAATGCCTGATTCTCAAACATTTTATCATCAGGACCTCAAATATTTATATAGAAAAAATACATAGATATGATGTAGGACATTTGCTACAGAATTTCCTCTTTAATTTTTTTATGACAGATAATACCTGCAGCCTGCATCTCTACCTACTGAGCCATCGCGCACACTCTTAATGAAGTAATGGCGTGTCATGTTAATAGACTGAAAAAGCAGTCTTTCACTCCAAAGGGTTAAATAAAAAAAAAACTCAAAAGAAAAAGACAAAAACAGGTCTTAAATCTGTCCTGAGAATCAATTTTCAGTTCTTAAATAATTTAGAATATGAGAATACTCTTATACCCTTGTGAGTGTAACCAGTACATTTTCCATAGTTAAAATCAAACCAAACCTTATATTTATATATTTGCTAGAGTTTAAATCCTTAACCCTTTGAACCCGATCCGTCGCTTTTTCGTCCAGGAACATGATTTTTCATAATTTCATTGAATAGGATGGATGCTAAATGCATGTGTGTGGTAAACCAATCAATACTTTCAACATGCAGCCCTAAGGCTGCACGTTGAAAAAATCAATTGGTCTACCCCTAAATAATGAATACAGACTTGCTGTCATTCAACCAACATATAAGATACCACCGGGGTTCAGAGGGTTAAAAGCCTTCTATATTTGGTGAGTTTCTTATCTGATATATACATGTAGAACACTCTTCCAACATACTAGGGAGCACGATGGCTCAGTGGACAGGCAATGAACTTCAAACTGAGAGGTCCTCGTTTCAATCCCCACCAGGGGTAACTGCATTGTGTCCTTGGGCAAGGTACTTAATTCCGATAGCCCACATGGGGGCATGGTGGAACTGTGTACTAAAGCATACTGCACGTCAATGGTGCACCTAACTTCAAGCACGTCAATGATGCACCCGACTTCAACCAGTGCCCTGCTTGTGTGGATTTAAGACATCGGGGAGTCTGACAGTTGCTCGCAATTGCTCAGTGGTACTCTCCATGTACTCAGACTTCCCCCACCTGTAAAACTGTCCGACATGAGGTGATCCTGGCTATTGAAAGTGTTGTTACATTCCAATAAATAAATAAATCCAACATACTGGCTTATGGTGGTCTAATGGATGGAAGCTACAGTGCCTTGGCAGTGGTTTCTAGCAAAGTCTTGACTGCCCAAATAGGCAGCTAAGATTTCACTAGACACGACTGCTAAGACACAGTGTTAGCTTATTTCGAGGGAACAAAATTTAAGGTGAATTCTCCAGACCAATATGGACCCTTTCTGAATCTATGACGGGAATGAACATTTTACAGAATCAAAGTTGATTCTCAGTGTTCTCTTTGTGAGAACCTTTCAAGAGAACCGATTCTGATTCCCACATCAATTTTAGGCTGAAAAACAAAACATTCAAGTACAATTTTGATGACAACCATCCAATCAATTTATAAATATAGAATACATGCATAGTGTGTCAAAATTAATTTTTTAGGTTTTTAGATTTTATTGATCCCATGTGATAATCATGTCTATCGCAGTGACTCAACTCATGTCATTTGTTGTTGCACCACCAACCCTGTACTGCTCCCGTTATACTGAAGTTACTGTTAGGTAAATCTTGGTTGAAGAAAAGTCATAAAGTGAAATAGAGCCACTGAGGAGACCACCTACCCTGAGTGAAGTTAATTTCCGACAAATTAGCAGCAAATAGCATATGGTTCATCCCGAACCTCTCACACAAATAACTGGTGATGATATTATGCAGTAAGTTGAGAGATGTTACTGGAAAAGAAATGGAAACATCAAAGATTTAGGGCTTTCAATTGCCAGTTGATGGCCTGGGTAGAGTAAGGGCTGGTTCAATATTTCTTCAACCCTTTACTAGGGTTTGCATGGCTCCCGAAAGTTCACATCCCGGAATTCAAGAGTACCTGTTTCTCGTTATCGCTGAAATCCCAGGATTCCTGGGATCTGAAAATAGATCAGAATTTGAGGAGTATACATGCGACCGGACAGATGAACTGCATTGTTTTGAACTATCTGAGAACAAAACTGTGTGGTTTGTCCACCTGGTCACTTGTATACTCACTTACTCAAAGTGTTTACTGAAGGCCTAATTAGTGTAAAGCTGTACTTATCACACACATCCTAAGTTCACAACAGTTCTATTTTAATCTATTACCGTTCTGCTAGAAATGCAGCAGACACTGCCATGTAGGAGTGCCCGGGGACAATTATAACATTTTTAACATTTTCAAAGATTTCCATGTTATTAACATGGTAATCTTTGAAAACGTAAAAAAATGTTATAATTGTCCCCGGTCTCCTCTACTATTGAGCGGAGACCCCCAATCAATTTAACATTTCAATTCACAGGCTGTGAATCAAAATGTTAAATCGATTGGGGGGGGGGGGGGGGGGTGGGGCTCCGCTCAATAGTACACGGCAGTGTCCGGCTGTCTGCTGCATTCTAGTAGAATGGTCAGCCAATCAGAGGCTTCAGAGCATGCTCTTTTGTGAAGTTTGCCAGAGTTTTCTGATTTGAACATTGCCAGAATGACTTCTCATGTGTCTCAATTTCTATTTTTGAAGCCAGAAACACTGCGGAACGAAAACATGACAACTCTTATATGAAATTATGAGTATGGTTCATGTATCTCATGATTATACTCTCATGGTCGCTAAAAAAATAACAAAAAACAAAATAAAATTCAACAAATGGAAAATCCAACAATACAGTATTACAGTTCAATGAATATTGAATAGGTGGACGATTTGGCGATTGCCGTATGAAAGTCGAAAGCACAGTACATGAATTTGGCCAAAGAAACTTAAATGGTATACTGACTGGTAAAGGTATTACTATTCGATAATATGACATGTCATGATGTCACAGTTGTCATCACCATTGCACTTGAGTGTAGGAACACTAGGAAGTCATTTTTCTAATCATCTTCTCTCTGGAAATGTTTTTTAACCCTTTAACCAACGAATTGCCCACATCCACTCGCGTAATATGCAAATACAGCAGCTGAAAAAATATTATTTTTCAAAAAATTTCAACAAAACCATATCAAGTGACCCCTCTTTGGGACGATCTCATCCCAAAGAGGGGGCACATGATATGGTTTTGTTGAAATTTTTTGAAAAAATTTCAAAAATGATATTTAAAATAATAAATTTTGATATCGTCTGCGTTGGGTAAAGGGTTAAGAAAAACAAGGGCACTAAGTGCTCGGTCACTGAGGTGAGAATGAATTTTGGTTGCAAAATTACCGGCACTCAAAAATGCTCTCTCGGCTTCCACTGACGACGGCATAATGGCCAATAATGCATTGTAAATGAAGTCAAGTCATTTGGTTTAGCTGACTCTCGTATAGCTTGAAGTCATGCGCCATAGAGCGAACTACATCTGTTTGTTCTGCAGCAAGAACACTGATTGTTGCTTCTGATATGGCTCAATTCAACTGCTCCTCGAAACTAGGAGTGTACTCTGTACGCTCTTCTTCAGCTTTCGCGGATGCATCGGTTTTTCGAGTTTCGAATCCGATCTTTCTATTTCTAATGGGAGTGGAACATCCGTGCTGTCAATGCGAAGCCGGTTGTAAAGCTGTAAAGCATATTTCTGCATAGACATTTTACTACTCATTTGTCCAAACTCCCTACTTGGCTTATAGTGGGGACTGTGGAGATTTACTGAGCAAATCATTCAGAACAGGATTCCGTCTTTCTTGGATCCTTCCCATTAGTGATGCTTGAAGCCTAGCGCAGACAGGGTTGTCCTCGGCCTGACCAAGGGATTTGAGCAAAAATCCTAATGCTGCATTGGTAGAGAAGAGAGTTGCATCTTGTTGACAGAGGGCATCACTGGTTGCTTTCACCGGATGAAGAGCGGCAGCGACTTTCTCAACTGTGGCAAAGTCTTCATTGTTGAAATTTGAGAAAGATTTTAGATCAATCGCAGCCTTCAAAATGGCTTGCCCGAGTTTCGCATATCGCGTGAGTATCGCTTCTAGTGAATTCCACCTGGTGCAGACATCCAAAATCAGGGCTGATTCTTTCGATTCTTTACTGCACTCCTCTTTGACATATTTCTGCAAGACCTCGTTACTCTTTGGGCTTTTTCTAAACTTTTTGACATCTTTTCTAATGCATGCAATGACAGCGTTGACATCATCGTTGTATCCGCTCGGTCCAGGTATAACTGTCACGTCTGTCCCACTATCATCTTCATCCTCAATTTCATAGTCATGCTCCTCCACTTCAACATCCAAAATTCCCGACTCTCCGCCAGCTTTCTGATACAACAAATCACATATGGCTAAATGAATTGCATGTGTGAAACAACCTTGGTATTCTGGTGCAGATATTCTTCCAAATTTCACCATAATGGAAGTTCCGTCTGCAATGCTGCTAACACACTTATCGAAGTCGATGCCGAACTTGATAAGTGCTGCCTCACGCATTCAACAGCTTGCTCTGCAGTGAAACTCCCAGTTATGTGGACGAGCCCTGTATTAACCATGGACATTTATATTTGCATATCGCTTCAGTGAAACACTGGTCCACTCATCTGCACTTATTGAGAATCTCTCTCCAGATTCAATATGGGCTGTTAGGTCTTTTTTGATATCGGAGCGAATGGCTTCGGCATATGTCAGTACGAGGTTCCTCACCGCATTTGGGCTTCTTGGGAGTTTCTGACCCTCACTGACAAAAGCTTTCCAAATGAAACCGCTTTTAGCGTTGGCGTTAATAGATACGCCGTCTTTGGCTGCTAATCGAGCTACATTTTCTTCAAGTGAACAGTTATTCGATTTAGGGAAACTCAGCTTTGTCTGGAGAGTCATCTGTTTCATAGCTCCATCACTTGGGCGTTTTGACATGCTCAAAATAAAATTCAACAAATGGAAAATCCAACAATACAGTATTACAGTTCAATGAATATTGAAGAAGTGGGCGATTTGGCGATTGGTACACGAAAGTCGAAAGCACAGTACATGAATTTGGCCAAAGAAACTTAAATGGTATTCTGACTGGTAAGGGTATTACTATTCGATAATATGACATGTCATGATGTCACAGTTGTCATCACCATTGCACTTGAGTGTAGGAACACTAGGAAGTCAATTTTCTAATCATCTTCTCTCTGGAAATGTTTTTAACCCTTTACCCAACGAATCGCCCATATCCGCTCGCGTAATATGCAAATACAGCAGCTGAAAAAATATTATTTTTCGAAAAATTTCAACAAAACCATATCATGTGACCCCTCTTTGGAACGAGCTCATCGAGCTCGTTCCAAAGAGAGGTCACTTGATATGGTTTTGTTGAAATTTTTTGAAAAAATTTCAAAAATGATATTTAAAATAATAAATTTTGATATCGTCTGCGTTGGGTAAAGGGTTAAGAAACACAAGGGCACTAAGTGCTCTGTCACTGAGGCGAGAATGAATTTTGGTTGCAAAATCACCGGCACTCAAAAATACTTTCTCGGCTTCCACTGACGACGGCTTAATGGCCAATAATGCATTGTAAATGAAGTCATTTGGTTTAGCTGACTCTCGTATAGCTTGAAGTCATGCGCCATAGAGCGAACTACATCTGTTTGTTCTGCAGCAAGAACAGTGACTGTTGCTTCTGATATGGCTCAATTCAACTGCTCCTCGAAACTAGGAGTGTACTCTGTAGGCTCTTCTTCAGCTTTCGCGGATGCATCGGTTTTTTCGAGTTTCGAATCCGGACTTTCTATTTCTAATGGGAGTGGAGCATCCGTGCTGTCAATGCGAAGCCGGTTGTAAAGCTGTAAAGCAAATTTCTGCATAGACATTTTACTACTCATTTGTCCAAACTCCCTACTTGGCTTATAGTGGGGACTGTGGAGATTTACTGAGCAAATCATTCAGAACAGGATTCCGTCTTTCTTGGATCCTTCCCATTAGTGATGCTTGAAGCCTAGCGCAGACAGGGTTGTCCTCGGCCTGACCAAGGGATTTGAGCAAAAATCCTAATGCTGCATAGGTAGAGAAGAGAGTTGCATCTTGTTGACAGAGGGCATCACTGGTTGCTTTCACTGGATGAAGAGCGGCCACGAATTTCTCAACTGTGGCAAAGTCTTCATCGTTGACATTTGAGGAAGATTTTAGATCAATCGCAGCCTTCAAAATGGCTTGCCCGAGTTTCGCATATCGCGTGAGCATCGCTTCTAGCAAATTCCACCTGGTGCAGACATCCAAAATCAGGGCTGATTCTTTCGATTCTTTACTGCACTCCTCTTTGACATATTTCTGCAAGACCTCGTTACTCTTTGGGCTTTTTCTAAACTTTTTGACGTCTTTTCTAATGCATGCAATGACAGCATTGACATCTATCATCTTCACCACCTTCATCCTCAATTTCATAGTCATGCTCCTCCACTTCAACATCCAAAATTCCCGACTCTCCGCCAGCTTTCTGATACAACAAATCACATATGGCTAAATGAATTGCATGTGTGAAACAACCTTGGTATTCTGGTGCAGATATTCTTCCAAATTTCACCATAATGGAAGTTCCGTCTGCAATGCTGCTAACACACTTATCGAAATCGATGCCGAACTTGATAAGTGCTGCCTCACGCATTCAACAGCTTGCTCTGCAGTGAAACTCCCGGTTATGTGGACGAGCCCTGTATTAACCATGGACATTTATATTTGCGTATCGCTTCAGTGAAACACTGGTCCACTCATCTGCACTTATTGAGAATCTCTCTCCAGATTCAATATGGGCTGTTAGGTCTTATTTGATATCGGAGCGAACGGCTTCGGCATATGTCAGTACGAGGTTCCTCACCGCATTTGGGCTTCTCGGGAGTTTCTGACTCTCACTGACAAAAGCTTTCCAAATGAAACCGCTTTTAGCATTGGCGTTAATAGATACGCCGTCTTTGGCTGCTAATCGAGCTACATTTTCTTCAAGTGAACAGCTATTCGATTTAGGAAAACTCAGCTTTGTCTGGAGAGTCATCTGTTTCATAGCTCCATCACTTAGGCATTTTGACATGCTCGACTCACCCTCTTCTTTCACCTTGTCGGTGTGTGAAGTTACCTTTATATCGTGTTTGTTTTTTAAGTGACGAATCATGCCACTTGTTGAGCCACTTTTAGTTGAAATCAACGTGGGACATTTCATACATGCAGCCGAATCTCGGCCTTTTCTTTCAAAGTAAGCCCATGCTCCAGACTGTCCTTTGCGACCAGAACCTGAGGTTCCGGACATCTTTCCAAAATCTAAAATTTAAAACCTGGATCTTCTCTTACATCCACATTGAGCTGTCGGCACACACGAGAAGGAATTGCCAAAGGAGAGAGACATGGTATCTAAATGTCCCCTCTGTGTCGCTAATACTCGCTATTAATACTGATGACAAAATTGACTTTGTAAGTTCATATCGCCCACGCCCACAACAAAACTGTCACGTACGATCGAGGAAAGCGCTGATTGGCTCTCACGCAGAATTGGAATTGAATAAAAGGTTGATGCCAGAACATTTTGGGGAATCGACAGAGATGAGGCTATGGTAGCCGATCCCAGGATCTCGAAATGAAAATCCCGAGATGCAGAAATAATGAACGGGATCCCGGGAAATCCAGGGAAATCCGGGGATCAAGAATCCGGGAGCAAACCCTACCCTTTACCCAATGTAACAGCCAAAACCAGCCAGTGCTATTCACAAAAATAACCATTCAATTTTTATTATTTTTCAATTTTTTTGTGTCACAAACATAGCTTCTGACACCTTCATTGGAACAAGCTCATTAAGGCCATTCCAAATGAGGGATCAAAAGCTGTTTTTGAGACAAAAAATGAAAAAAATTAGTTATTCAAGAATTTTGTTTGCAAGTGTTGTCAACATTTTGTGTTAGGTAAAGGATTAAATTTAACCTGACAAATCTGTCCAGTGCTAATCATAAAAAAAACTCATTTACGGTTATTTATTGGTGTTTTTCGTTTTTTTTGGTCATTTTCAGCATGTTTGGCTATATCATGACCGCAACATAGGTATGAGATCAAGTTTAACTGATCAGTTATACCTGTGATCCGAACTTTAGAGGACTTCCACCCCCGGTGTTGGTTGTGGATCCTATTTTACCAGTAGAGCAGAACTTGTTTACCCCTGCAGAACCATTATTACCACGCGAGAACCATGAAAAGATTTATTTTTTTCTTTTCAATTTTGTCCTTTTCACATCCACAATATAAATTATGCCACCTCTAACACTAGAATGAGTTTGAAAGCTTGGTTAATTTCCAGTACTAACCATTAAAACAGATTTTTTTTTCAATTTTGCCTTTTTTATATCCACAATATAATTATAAAACCTCACTAGAATGAGTTTGAAAGCTGCTACCTTCCAATTAAGAGGCATGAACTATGTTTTGGAGGGAAAATATTCAAAATATCATTTTTTGAGTTCTTTCCCAGCTAACTGTGTGTGCTACCTGTATCAGGTAAAGGGTTAAAATGGGGATACCAATGCATATTGCACTGCATGTTTATAAAACACATGACACTGATCAAAGCGACCCAGATTTGTGCTCTGTAGGTGTTCAGAACAAATGATACTAATTCAATAGACAGAGGTTCTTTAGGGATACTTTAACCCATTCTACCCAGCAACACTGTACAAATTAGAAATAAAGGCAAACCAAAAAATGGTTACCTTAATATTTTAGGCAACCTATTTTTCAAGCAACCCTTTTTCATGTTTTTAACCTTCAGCACACTGAGGTCAAAATATTAAAATTTTAAGCAGCAAATTTTTCCCATAATGCAACTAGGTATTGATCTCTGTCAAACAAGATTGTATTGGTTAAATTCCTATTTGTATTTTGAGAAGATTTTGATGCTTGGAAAAATTTGCTGCTTGAAATTCTGGTATTTTGACATCAGATTGCAGAGGGTTACACCAAAAGAAATTACAAAATAATACCAGTACTGGGGGTGTGGTGGCTTGGTGGTTAAACTGAAAGGTCCATGGTTCAATCCCTGCCAGAGGTACTGCATTGTGTTCTTGGGCAAGGCACTTGATTCTGATTGCCCTAATGGGGGCATGCTGGCACTGTATACTAAAGCATAGTGCACATCGAAGGTGCACTTGTCTTCCACCAATGCTAACCCTGCTTGCCTGGGGTAAGTATGTTGTGGAATCTGACAGTTGCTCGCTGTTGCTCGGTGGTACTCTCCGGGTATTCCAGCTTCCTCCACCAGTAAAACTGTCTGACACGAAGTGACCCTAGCTGTTGAAAGTGTTGTTAAACTCCAATAAATAAATAAATAACTAGAAACTGTTTAGCACACTAAAACATATGTCTCCCCTTCCTTTCTATTTAATGCACTGCAAATTATATACACATGAATAATATTGACAATCATGCCAAATATCTAAGATCTAGGTTAAAAGACAAAAAAGTTCTGGTCCGGACGAAGTTTCCATTAAAAAATCACATAAATCTGACCTTCAGGTCAAAGGTCAAGGTCACATGAAGGTCACTATGGTACACGACACACCAGCTCATGGTGATACATCCACGTGCCAAATATCAAAGGTCTAGGTCAAAAGACAAAAAGGTTATGCCCCGGACAAAGTTTCCATTAAAAAGCACATAATTCTGACCTTCAGGTCAAGGTCACATGAAGGTCACTATGGTACGCGACACACCGGCTCATTTTGATACATCCACATGTCAAATATCTAAGGTCTAGGTAAAAAGACAAAAAAGTTATGCCCCGGACAAAGTTTCCCTTAAAAAGCACATAAATCTGAACTTCAGGTCAAAGGTCAAGGTCACATGAAGGTCACTATGGTACGCGACACACCGGCTCATTTTGATACATCCACATGCCAAATATCTAAAGTCTAGGTCAAAAGACAAAAAAGTTATGCCCCAGACAAAGTTTCCCTTAAAAAGCACATAAATCTGACCTTCAGGTCAAAGGTCATGGGCACATGAAGGTCACTATGGTACGCGACACACCGGCTCATGGTGATACATCCACATGCCAAATATCTAAGGTCTAGGTCAAAAGACAAAAAAGCTATGCCCCGGCCAAAGTTTCCTATAAAAAGCACATAAATCTGACCTTCAGGTAAAAGGTCAAGGGCACATGAAGGTCACTATGGTACGCAACACACCGGCTCATGGTGATACATCCACATGCCATATATCTAAGGTTTAGGTCAAAAGACAAAAAAGTTATGCCCCGGACAAAGTTTCCCTTAAAAAGCACATAAATCTGACCTTCAGGTCAAAGGTCAAGGTCACATGAAGGTCACTATGGTTTGCGACACACCGGCTAATGGTGATACATCCACATGCCAAATATCTAAGGTCTAGGTCAAAAGACAAAAAAGTTATGCCCCGGACAAAGTTTGTATGGAAGAAGAAGAATATGCACTAAAACATCATGTCTCCCTTCTGTGAAGGGGAGACATAACTAGTACCACTGTCATTTATTTATTTATTTAGTTATTTATTTGGGTTTAACAACACTTTCAACAGCCAGTAAGTGTCACCTTGTGTCAGAGTTTTATGGGTGGAGGAAGCTGGTGTTCCCAGAGAGAACCACCCAGCAACAGCATGCAACTGTCAGACTCCCCAAAATACTAATGCCACACAAGCAGGGGTAGCATTGGCTGAAGACAAGTGCAACATTGACATGCAGTATGCCTTAGTACACAGCACCACAATGCCCCCACATGGGCAATCAAGATTAAATGCCTTGCCCAAGAAGACAGCGCAGTTACCCCTGCCAGAGATCAAACCATGAACCTTTCGGTTTAAAGTCCAATGCCATAACAGGGAGGGTTTTTTTTTATTAATCCTCTGAACACTGATGTGAAAATACAGAAATTTGATAGAGAAAATTTTCCACATAATGCAACTAGGAAGTTAGCTAATTCAATTTTGTTTGACAGAGCTCATGGGTTAAATTCCCAGTTGCATTATAGGATAAATTTTTGGGTCAAAATTTTGATATATCGACATGCATAGGGTAAGGTAGAGTACACTGATGGAAAAGGGCATTTCGAACAGTGTCTTACATCATAGTATTCAGGGTTTATTCTACTCCAATTTGGCCCAGGCCATTTTCCATAGGGAAAATTTGCATCAAAGAAGAGGAATCAAGCTTGCTGCTGGATCCATTTTCGAATTCAAATTCTTTGTTGATGTTGTGCAATCACTGTTCTGTACTTTACATATTTTTTTTGAAATGAAATATTGTCACATCAAATCAGTCAAATCAAAGAAGAGGACCAGAATAGTCATTGGGAAAATTTGCATCGAAGAGGAACTAAGCTTGCAGCTGGATTCATTTTTTAATTCACAATCTTTGTCGATGTTGTGTAATCTCTGTTCTGTACTTTACATATTTTTTGGAAATAAAATATTGTCAAAGCAAAGAAGAGGATCAGAATTGGGAATATCTGTCAGTCACATACTGCACTGATTTTCTAAGCACAGAAACCTTCCCTTTTTTTCAAACCTTCTGATAACAATGAGCATGCATGTGTAGGCATGCTCGGTGGTTTAAAGTCTGGAGGTTTTTCCAAGGACAAAGTCATTATATGAGCAGGATACTTGTTTGGAGATAATGTGATAAGCACTTGTTGATGTATTTACATTCATTTCTCAATGAGAAACAAGAGACATTGCCATGTCAAAGCAGTGTTGAGTGCTACACTTCATGTTGTCTCCTCACTCAGATTTTTCACAATTCAACTGCCAACAGTATTTGCACGCTTGTGTGTTTAATTAGAATTACTGCAAATTTTGGGGTTAGTAATTTGAAAAAATCACACTCACCTGACATTGGAAATGGGGCCCCCTCACCACCCAGAAAATCCCTGGTATTGCATTGTCCTACAGGGGTAGTGCCAAAATGTTCCCAACAGGAGGGCTTGTACACAATAAAGTAGGCAGTTCTCCTGATATGGGGTGAGTGTGGGGGTGATGGGGGCTGTCAAGCCTCCCCTCAATGGAGGGATACTGCTGCAGCCTACCAGCCTTAAGCCACCCCACCCCCCCCCCCCTTATTCCGCCCTTTTTGTCCAAATCAGGCCAAGCTAAACTTGGCTGTATTATAAAATAGGTCATGGTTCTGGAAGAGTTAACCTTTTACCAAACGTAATGATAAAAATCAGCCAGCGCTATTCACAAAAATCACCATTCAGTTTTCATTATGTTTTTCATTTTTTGTCTCAAAAACATAGCTTATAACCCCTCATTGGAATGAGCTCATTCCAATGAGTGGTCATAAGCTATGTTTTTGCACCAAAAAAAATTAAAACAATGGATTATTCAAGAATTTTGTTTGCAAGTGTCTTCTGTATTTCGTGTTAGGTAAAGGGTTAACAAACAAATATCAAGGACAATTCATGTAAATTTATCACTATTTGTCTAGTAATCTAGACAAATCAAACATAGATCACCCTCATTCTTTTTAAGATGAATGATAGGCAAACAAAAGGACCATTCACCTAATTTGGTCAGGTCTGCCCAGCAAACTTAATCATCTATGGCAATACCATGATTGTAGCACAAGTGGGAAGTCAAGTGTATCGAATCGTTTTTGCAATGACACACAGTGTAGAGGACACATACATATATCCCAGGCATTGGTTACTTACTAGCGAGAATTTGCCGGCGAAAGTTCTCGAAGTGTCAGAATACTCTCTGCCAGCATCAATTGTGGGGTTGATGCTGTCACAGCATACCGTCCTATTGGGTGAGGATGTAAAATGGCTGTCCTCCTCTGTGCGAAGAGAGACACACTCCATGCAGGCTAAAGATCCCTTCGTAGTATTCAAGAAGATGGAAGCCTCAAAGTTGCTGCTACAAAGCTCATCCCACACACCTGTGCCATTGGGCCAAGGAGAGGCGTCAATATAAGTTGCATAACTTGTTCGCCAATTTTTGTAAAAAAAACTAAGATTAAATAAAAACTTGTTTATCACAGTACTCATGCATTCATGATTTTTACTACTGACCCTTTACTTTAGGCCCTTACAAATATTCAAATATAACCAAATTGAATACCAAATGAAATACTGAACACTATTTGTGAATTAAATCGAATATCAAATCATGTACAAAACAATCATTTTGACAAATAAAAATCATATTTAAATCCAGTGTGCATAGTTAACCCGTCACAAAAGACATTTCATTATGTCAGGGCTTATATTTTTTGAATATCCGAGAATCGATCATGCAAAGATTCACGCAACAAAACCAGCGAGAATCCATGTAGATTCTCGCTGCACCTCTCCTAGGAATCGCGTAAAAAGAATTGAGTCAATTTAACCCTTTACCTAATGCAGCGGCAGCAAATTAACCAGTACAAGGCAAACATGACCTGAAATATCCTGCCGCTTTGTCAATAAAATTGAACAAATTTGTCTGTCATTGGAACCGGCTCAATGAGCCGGTTCCAATTACAACCATATTTGTAAGGTTTTATTGGTAAAATATTGTTTATTTTTTTTAAATTATCAAATTTAGTTTATATTTTAAAATTTAAAAAGCTCTGTTGGGTAAAGGGTTAACATGTGTTATCAGTATACATCAGGGGTTCAACCATGATGGCTTCATGGGATCCTGGAGCACTCATAGAAGGTATGGATTCTCGCAACCATTTTCACGAGAATCCAAATCCAAATGGATTCTCCTAAATTTAGGTGAAATATAAGTCCTGTGTGTTGCCTTTTCCACCTGGGCAGACCAGTAATTGATAATGCGATTCCTCCAATGGGCAGATTGACACAAACATTCTGCAGCTGGAGCCATATTTACTACACAAATAATCAAATTCTCTGTGCATCTCAGTAAGTCTGGGTTTATTTAAAACACAGAACATATGGCTGCCAATGGATGTCTGAAACAAAACTCTAATATTTCTTATCTTTGCTGTTGCTGAGAAAGGCCACTATATGCATCAACAATTGTGAACTGCCAACAAATTACAACACATAGCATTAATTCGTAATCAGTTCAATAATGGGACCTGAATGATGAATGCATGTTGGTATGAACCCGGTCTCTTCAAGTTGCTGTAGACAATACACAGGAGATAGCTTGGTAATGTAGGTTGTGTAGCAAGCATTAACTGTTAACTGGTAGAGTGCTAACATTTTTTTGTTAGCAAAATTTGTTTACATGTCTTTGGCTTGTCTCGATTTGTGGGAGAGTGCCTGTAAACAGTAACAAGGCAAATCAATAAAGGCCAGATAATTTCACTTTGAAGTTAATATGAAGCACACCCTCAGAAAATGAAGCTTTTAAGTTGCAGTAGCCACATTTTATAGTAAAGCCCAAATTTGGGCTTCCAGCACTCAACCAGTTAACAGGCACTGGAAATCAGAAAGTACTCAGTGATTAATGATTAATCACTGATACTTTCAGATTTCCATCGCATGTTTTTCAGTGAGTTAATCAGTTTTAAACACAGATTATCTCGTTCCGAGTTGATATACGTTCAATTCCGACCATAAAAGCATTGAAGAAAGCATTATTTATTTATTTATTTATTGGTGTTTAAGGTCGCATATTTCTGCACAAAGACTAATCATGACCACGACAGTTTTACAGGTGAAGGAAGCAGGAGTACCCGGCGAGAATCATCAAGCAACGGCGAGCAACTGTCAGCTCCCCAACATACTAACCCTACACAAGCAGGGTTAGCATTGGTTGAAGACAGCTGCACCATCGACATGCAGTATGCCTTAGTACACAATGCCACCATGCCCCCAGATGGGCAATGGGGGTGAAGTGTCTTGCCCAAGAACACTCTGCGGTTGTGCATGTGGGATTCGAACTGAGGACCTCTTGGCTTGCAGCCTGCACCTCTACCTACTGAACCACCACGCTCCCCAAAGAAAGTATTGAAGATATTTGACAGATATTCGGCATCAATTGTCGATTTGACTTCAAATTGAATATTGAGATCGAATTGAATATCGAATATCATATCGAATACCGAATATTCGCAGGGGCCTACTTTACTTTCTCCAGCTTTAACCCCCTCCACAGTGATATCACAGTGGTATCAAAATATCTAAATTTAAAGCTGCAAACATTTCCAATTATGCAGCCAGAAATTTAACCAATTCAGTCTTGTATGACAGAGCCAAATAAGATTGAATTGGTTCAATTAGTGGTTGCATCATGGGAAAAATTAATGCATGAAATTTTGTTATTTTAACATCAATGTCTGGGATTAATTTGACAGTCCAAACATGTATATATATACTCGCCCAAAAAAGAAAGTGTGCATTGCAGAAATTGATCAAACTCCAAAAAAATAATTTCGTAGGTGTAAAGAGTGTTAACCTGTTCATGAATTAAGCTATATTGAACACAAAAACAGCTTTCCCCGTTAAAATTGCATTCACGTTAAATGACATGCTGCACGTTTGTGAAAAGGCATGTTTTGCACGTGGAGAGTCTGAAAATTCATGCAGCAGTGTGAATCCTTGGGTATTTAAACACTAAAGTAAGGCCTTCCTATAGTTCACATTCAAACTTGCGCTGCTGTTAAAACGACTCCAAATTAGCATGCCAAGATTGACAATGAACAACGTCTCCTTGCCCTGGGTATGATTAGAGCTGGCAAAACACACAGAGAGGTTGCCCAGCATTTGAACTGCCACTGTAACACTGTAGACAGGCTAGTCCATCGACATGCACAACATGATGACGTTCGAGACTGACCCCGCTCCGGGAGACCCCGAGTTACCACCCCTGCACAAGATCGGTATATCCGTGTCGTCCATCTCCTAAATTACAAAAGTGTTTGTCCAAAAACACCCAATAGAATAAAGAATATTGTAACTTTGTTAGTTAATTTTAAAACTGAATGTGAAATGGACAGTTGTTGAACAGTTTTCATGTACTCATCATTAAACAGATGCAGCCACATTGCAGGCCTGATGTTTTCAAAATTTTGCATAACTCATTTATTGTTCACCTGGTCGGAACTTTGGTAACTTATCATTCGTTCCCCTGTATTTGATTCAGGTAACCCTTTAGGTAGCCTAAATATATATGTATCGCAACTATGTTGATATATGAACTGGAGTATTATAGCCAAGTTCTTGCTCCTATAGGCAATATCCCAATGAATAGAAATGAATTCTTAGGAACAATAATGAGGCTGCGTTGCAGCAATTCAGATACAAATTAGTTGCAATTATAGCCTAACCTGGCATGGGCTACCATGCTGCTGCAGGAGTATGGCATCCATAATCAATATTTGTGGCACAGACATGAATTATTGCCATTTCCTGATTTTGTACCTAACTTACATCTTGAGATGATCAACAGTTTAAAATGATGTTGAGCATCAACTAATCATCGATCAGCTTAGGTGTTTGCAATAATTGGCCACAGAGCAGCTAAACTTCAGACAGCTGCAAACACCTGTGCAGCTGATGACTGCTTGATGCTCAACACCATTCATTTGTACTACATGTAGGTCATTCAACTTGACGAAAATTTTGCGAGACCTGGCGTCAATTTGGCATGACCCGTTTTTCGTTCACATGTTTTTCATTTAAACGGTCGTTCACCTCAAATTGATAGGCCTGCATTGACATTCAGAGGATTAATTACATGTAAAATACTGTGATCACAATAACGGTCTTGACTCAATCAGATCACAATCCTGTTGCAACACACTTACTTACACCAGATAGTCAAGGTTTCAAAAATAAAATATTGTGAAATCAAATGATCAAAACTAAATCAAGAAAGACAAAGGAATTGGAGATTATATTTTTGGGCATTTCGTTTGAGATTCTAGTGTTATGGAGAAGAAAGCGGACAGAGAATTTTGATCAGCTCATGATCAAAATTCTCAGTCCACTTTTTAGATCACAGAACTACCTAGACCTCCTCATAACAATGCTGGGGCATGGTGGCTCAGTAGGTAGAGGTGCAGGCTGCAAGCCAAGAGGTCCTCGGTTCGAATCCCAACTGCGGCAACCGCGTTGTGTCTTTGGGCAAGACACTTCACCCTCATTGCCCACATGGGAACACAGTGACACTGTGTACTAAGGCGTACTGCACGTCGATGGTGCACTTATCTTCAACCAATGCTAACCCTGCTTGTGTGGAGTTAGTATGTTGGGGAGCTGACAGTTGCTCGCCATTGCTCGGTGGTTCTCTCCGGGTACTCCGGCTTCCTCCACCCGTAAAACTGTCATGGTGATGCTTAGCCATTGTGCAGAAATATGTGACCTTAAACACCAATAAATAAATAAATCATAACAATGTTGTCTATATTTGTCATAGTTTTAGACTGTCTTGTAATTTTATTTTCCACACTTGTCACACCACAATGCCCCATACAACACAGTTATGGTTTACAGTTCACTTACAGGTCAAAGCAGATTAATTGCTTTTCCTTATCAATATGTACATTTAGTGTAACATATATTAGTGGAGTCATTATTAACCCCCTTCTAATGGCAATGGACTGACTAATTCAACTGTATACACCACAGGGTGAGCAGGTAATGACTAAAACATCCAAACTGAATATTCCAAGACCACATATCTTCAACTTCTGAGACATAATATTGGAAGCACAAGCAAATTTGAGGTTCATGGTATTTATTTATTTATTTATTTATTTATTTATTTATTTATTGAGGTTTAATGACACTTTTGACAGCCAGGTTCACCTCGTATCTTACAGTTTTACGGTGGAGGAGGCCAGAGTACCCGGAGAGAACCACCGAGCAACAGCATGCAACTGTCAGACTCCCCAATGTATTAACACAAGCAGGGTGAGCATTGGTTGAAGACAGGTGCACCATTGGCGTGAAGTGTGCCTTAGTACACAGCGCCACTGTGCACTCACATGGGCAATCGCAATTAAGTGCCTTGTATTGCAGTTGCCCCTGGCAGGGATCAAACCGTGGATCTTTCCATTTTAAGTCCAATGACACTAAACCACTAAACCACCATGCTCCCTGCCAAGCAGAACAAGCCTGGAAATAAGTAGTCTGTCATTTATAGAATGAGGTCCCCAGAGGTTAAATTTGCTGATGCCTTCCCATACATTGGGCCAATTTATTCTCTGGGTGCCTCTTTTTGTTTAGGCCTGAGACCCTGTTCTGATTGAGGTTCACAGAGGTTACATTTAGTGATGCAGGGTAGCATCACCAAATTCACCCTCTGGGGACCTCATTCTGCAGGTGACAGTCTGCTAGTTTCCAGGCTTGAAAAAGATAAATGGACCATGAACTAAAGGTCTCCTAGTGCTTCCTTTAACATTGCTCAATAATTATAAATTATAATGATGATTAACCGTAGCCCTAACACAATGTCCACACACCCCAGGCATCAGTTACCGGGTCCTATTATACCAGTGAAAGAGAACATGTTAACCCTGTACCATAATAATGCACATGTCACATGACATAAAATTTATTACTGTAATTAATATTTTTTTCAAATTTTTCAAAACATTTCAACACAACCATATCATGTGACCCCTCCCCTCACTGGAACGAGCTCAATGAGATTATTCCAACTGAGGGGATTACATGATATGTTTTTTTTAAATTGTTTGAATTTTTTTTTTAACTGCTCAATTGGAAGCGCGGTGGCTCAGTGGTTATGAAATTGGACTTCAAATCAAAATGTCCACAGTTCGATCCTCGCAGGGGAAAACTGCATTGTGTCCTTGGGCAGGGCACTTAATCACAATTGCCCAGGGGCATGGTGGCACTGTTTACTAAGGCATATCGCACGTTGATGGTGCACTTTTCTTCAACCAATGCTAACCCTGCTTGTGAGGAGTTAGTATGTTTGGGAGTCTTGACAGTTGCCCGCCATTGCTCTGTGGTCTCTCTGGGTACTCTGGGTTCCCCCACCCACAAAACTGTCCAACAAGAGGTGATCCTGGCTATTTAAAGTGTCAATGAACCCCAATAAATAAATAAATAAATAAATAAATAAATAAATAAATAACTCCTCGAGACTGTCCCTCCCCTCATTGACAAGTTTAGTCTGTCTCTGGAAGTTAAAGATCATTACATGGTGATGATTCTTGGAGTGGGCTTTGTTGTTCTTCAGGCAAGTATAATCTGCCACCTGTAGTTGTTGTTATGACCCTGATCAAACCTTCATAGACAAAGAGAGACAAAATACACAGTCCTGTTATTGTTAACTGGTAGATTGCTGGAAGCCCATGTTTGGGCTGTATTCAAAAGTTGCGAAAGATTCTGCACTTGGGGATGCGACATGCATCCCTTGGTGGATAGATGTCGGTGTTTCTCGTACACAAACTGCTTGTAGTGGACTGATGGATGCTCGGCTGGTCTTTTTATTTATTGTGTTTCCTCCGCTTCTTCTTTGGAGGTGGAGGTGGCGATTCCTTGATTATTGGCGATGCAGTTTGTGGTATCGCCCTGTTTTGTCGTAAAGATGTTGCTGAAGCAACGTTGACACATAGTTCAGCTGCTTTCTTTCTGAGTTCAGCTGGTTTCTCATGATTTTCATGTCGTTCGTGCGTTCGATTTCAGAACATTCAAGCTGTTGAAGAGTGGCTTTTGCCAAGTCCTCTTCTGTTTGTTTAGGTTATTCTTCAGTGCCAAGATCTGTTCTTCTAGTTCGTGGGCAAGCTTACTTATTTCTTCGTCATCTCCCTGCTTAGCCTGAGGGTCCAGACTGGAGATGGTACTGGAGAGAGAGATGTCTGTTGTAAGGGTTGTGTCTGTTGGAGGTTTCTCCTGCCGGCTAGAGGCGTGGACTTCCATTTCCTCTTCCTTCTCTTTGCGGGATTCTTCTGCTTTCTTTTTTCTCCAATCCTCTGAGCGCTTGGCATCTCGGTGCATTGAGGGCGGGTTTTTCTTCTTTTTCTTGCACTTAGTTTTCTCAGCGTTCTCCGGGTGTGGACCAGAGCCCGGCTGTGCAAAGTCCTACCACTCCCCAGAGAGGCCGATGGGCTGGCTGCTGGCTTCTTTTGTCTCCTTGTTGGAGCCATTCCAGGTGGTATTGGAAAGTCCAATATCACCTGGCAGGTATCACCAGAAACATGGATGGTCCAGTTTCTGGTGTTACCCACATGATAACATGTCAGATAGCTTCTGTGGTAGATTCATTCTGGCTGTAATTAGTGGTGGTAACGGAGAGTCCAGTGAGCATCCGAGCTGATCAACAGTCGATCGAATCGTGTCTGACAATCGTGTAATAGTATTCAAAAGTAACTTAAATGCAACTTAAATGCTTCATATTCAGTGCGTGGATATGTTTCGAATTACACGTCATTGAATACTACTCACGAAGAGAAGAGAATTTTCTACTCAGAACTGTTTATAAGTATTTTTTGAGTATTAGTTTTATTTCAGGGAAGTTTTTATATATTTAGTTTTGCATGTGTGTTTGGGGAGGATCGTAGGGTCAAATAAGGAGGTTTAGTTGATAGGTTTTTCCAATTTTGTTGTTTGTTTACATTAGTTACCCTTTTTCGTGTGTTTGGTGCCTTGGTGTTTTGTCGTTTTCGGTCATTAGATTCTATATTTATATATTTGTAATCATGAATGGTAAGTGCATGACGGGTGTCCAGACAGAGGTAAGTATGGTTATTAAGGAGGGGGGGGGGGGGGGGTCGGCCAATGGAGAGTAGTGGGGTATGTGCGAACTGTAGGGATATTTTACAGTTGTTAGAGAAGTGTGTTGGATTCGAGCGGGAGATTGCAGAGCTGAGGGGGAGGTTGGGGAGGCTGGTGTATCTGGAGTTACCCCATTGAAGGTTACCTATGATGGTAAGGTGGGTGGAAGGTTGTTGTGGACTCAAGGAGGAAACTGGGAAGCAGAAAATGTGGGGGAAGAATGCTTGATGTGGGAGGCGTAACTGAGGAGGGGGATTCTAGTAGGAAAATTCGGAAGGTGGCATCAGGCCAGGGCTGCGTCGAGTCCGGTAACCAGAGTCGGCGTAAGGCTGCCAAGGTTGCTAGGCGGTGTTTAAAAAACGGGTTTGGTGTTTTAGATTCTGATACCCCTGGGGACGAGAGTAAGGGGGAAATTGTGGGGGCGAGATGGTTGTTGATGTTGATAGGCCAGATGGTGTAAGGAGGGCGGTGAAGAGAAAGAGGGGGCCCAGGGGCATGCAAAATGAGAGGAGGTGTAGATGATATAGGAACTGGGGCCAGAAGAAGAAAATTAGTTGTAGCGGGGAGCAGCATTGTACGTGGGATTGACAATGTGGTTTGTGGTCCTGATAGTTCCAATCGAACAGTCTTGTGCTTTCCGGGAGCGAAGGAGGAGGATCTGCGGGACCGGGTAGATGGCATTGTGGCAGGGTCAGGGTCAGGACCGGAACCGGTAGTGGTGGTCCATGAGGGGACCAACAATATCAGGGAGAGGAGGTCAGTAAGTCTGGTGGAGTCGTATAGAGGCTTAGTCAGCAAACTGCTAAGTAGGAATGCAAGGGTAGTTGTATCTGGGGTCCTTCCTGTCCTTGGAGGTGGGGACGAACGTAACTCAAGGATTTTGGCGCTAAATGAAGATTTGGAGGACTACTGTGTTGACCTGGGAATACCCTTTATCGACCATTGGGACACGTTTTGGGGCAATGGGAGCATGTACGGGCATGACGGGCTGCATCTTAGCAAGGTGGGGAAACGGGTATTGGGGGATAAAATTCTACGGGTAGCAGAGCCTTTTTTGGAGAGGAGCGGGGTGGCAGGTCAGAGGCAAGTATAACTAGAGTGGACATAGGTGGGTGTGAACAAGAGTGAGGGGGACAGAATAAGCTTACCAAGGCTAGCGCCAGAAAACAATGGGTCCAGTAGGCGGAAGCCAATGAATCTTGGTACCTTGAAAGTGGGTTATAACAACATCCAGGGTCTCCACCGGAAAGTAAGTGAAATTGCTACATTGATAGAGGCAAAGGAGTTTGATGTCATGGGCTTAAGCGAGACGTGCGCAAGACACGAGGAACGGGCAGACCAAGTAAGCGGGTGCGTGTGGATAGGTGTAGGGTGAACGGAAGGCCAGAAAAAAGGGGGAGGGGTAGGCATGTACATTAAAGAGGATTTAAAACCATTGCTGATCACAGATCTGGAAGATGCCATCACCTCAGCTGAGGTATCGAAAGAAATTGGATGGGTCAAGATCAATCTGAGAAACAAAAGTATTGCCCTTGAGATTGTGTACTGTGCGGTGGAGGGAAGTAAACCCGAGTGGAATGACTCGATATACTCAACACTAAGGTCCAATATCACAGAACTAGAAAACAGGGGGGCTTGGTATAATTCTGATGGGCGACTTTAATGGACACATAGGTGATAAAGAAGAAGGCATAGAGGGTGGGACAAGAAAGTCAACAGGAATGGAAGGAAGCTGTTGAACTTCACAAATGAGCTCGGTCTGAAGATTCTGAACAGGGATGCGAGGTGTAAAGGGAAATGGACCTGGAAGAGAAACGATAGAAAATCAATAATTGACTACATTCTCACAGATATTAATTTATGGAGGGAGGTGATAGGGGTAGAAGTGGATGATGAGGGCAAAATGGAGTTGGATAGTGATCACAACTTGATTACAGTGACGATCACGGCCAAAAACCTAGATAAAAGCAAAGGAAGCTTCAAGGAGTTTTGGGAACTCAAAAAGGATGCTGACTGGGCGAAGCTCGAAGAAGAAAAACTGAAACCAAAGCTTGCAACCATAGACAAGGGGGGCAGTGTCCAGAAGATGGCCGATGCCATAGTTGCGAGCCTAGTGGAGACAGGGAAGGAAAGTGTAGGAAAGATTAGGGTGCCAACACAGGAACTTGGGTACAGAGTGAACGAAGAACTGAAAAGGGCCATAAAGGGTAGAAAAGCTAAATGTGCTGCATACAGGAGAAGTAGAAAACTTAAGGGGTGGAAAGCAATGAGGCCATGGTAGCAAAGAAAGAATACCAACAAGCACGAAATAAAGTAAATAAGATTAAAGACGACAATCGGAGAGTGCAAAATAGCAGTCTTATTAGGACGATTAGAACGACAGGGGGGTCGAGTTTGAACGTATTTTGGAAATGGGTGAACAAACGTAACAAAGGAAGTAAACCACAGTATTAAAGTACATGGCAGAATTACAGAAGAGCAAGATCAAATCGCATTAGAACTAGTCAAGCACTGGGAAAAGGTAAACGATAAGTGATGAGGCATGGGGAACCCACCAGAGTGTCCGAAACAGGTCGAGGAAAATCTATCGAACTTTGTGTGCAGCGAAATCAAAACGGAGGAGGTGCGAAGGGTGATCTCAAAATTGAGGAATGGAAAAGCGGGAGGGGTGGATGAAATTCCAAATGAGTTTATCAAAAAAGGGGGAGAGGAACTCTTGGAAAGCCTAACTGCCCTATTCAATTTAGCCATTGATAAACAAGAGGTCCCAAAGGAGGGAAGGGAAAGTAAAGTGATATTTATTCACAAAAAGGGGGAAAAAGACGTCTTGGATAACTATCGAGGGATCTCTGTCAGCAGCAACATTGGAAATGTCTTTTGTAAAGTCCTGTATGGGAGATTAGACGAGGTGATTGAAGAGAAGGGTTTTTTGGGAGAAATCCAGAATGGCTTCAGGAAGGGAAGGAGAGTCACTGACCATCTTTTCACACTATCCGAAATGATAGAATCCGCAAAAGCAAAAAAGAAAAAGATGTTTATGGCCTTTTTGGATGTTAAAAAGACATACGATAGAGTATGGAGGGAGGGTATGTGGCGCAAGCAGGAGGCTCTGGGCTTGGGAGGCGAGTTTGTTGGGATTATGAAAGCATTATATAAAGACGTACAGAGTGAACTTAGCCTCGGAAACATTACAACAAAACGTGTGCCTATGGAGATAGGCCTAAAACAGGGGTGTATCCTTTCGCCAATTCTTTTTGCATTGTACATCAAAGGTATAGGAGATGAACTCCTGCATAGCGATGAGGGGGTCGCAGTTGGGGACTTGAAGATCGCAGGGCTATTTTTTGCAGCCGATATGGTGCTAGTGTCAGAAAGCGAAGAGGGGTTAGCGAAGATGCTGGGGATTGTTGGGAAATATGGGAGCAAATGGAGACTCGAACTTAATGAAAGCAAGAGCAAAGTTATACCTGTGGGCCACAAAGTGGACCCCACTCGAAGGTGGAGAGTGGAGGAGTTCTGCCTTCCGGAAGGTAACAGCAAACTTCTTAGTGTACGAGAGACTAGTGACTACGAGTATCTGGGAGTAAATATAAACATCACAGGAAGAGGCATCTACCGAAACCACACAAATCAATTGATTCTGAAGGGGAAGCGAATCCTTAACCAAATGAAACTTATAGGGAGAAACAGTTTCAATAAGGTTTTCGTGGGGAAAACCATTTGGGAAATGGTGGGTTTGCCAAGTATAACATACGGTACAGAAGTTGTACCCCTAAACCAGACGGCTGTTAAGAGCTTGGAAATCCTGCAGAATGATGCAGGCTGATGGATAACAGGGTTGAGTAATGCCGCAGCGCTAGAAGCAATCAGGGGTGAGCTTGGGTGGATGAGGATCAAGGACAGGATAGACCTATTGAAACTCGGTTATCTTAATTATTTGGTAAATCTCCCCGATGGCCGATGGTGTAAAGTAATGTTCCTGAGAACTTTCAACTCAAATATCAAGACGGGTGGATGGTCCAAGTGAGGGAGCTAGTAGAGAACTATTCATTGGAGATCTCGGATCTAGACGTTTCGGCAAACCAGGGTAAAAAGATTGTCAGAGAAAGGGTCATGGAGGATTGTAACCATAATTGGATAGAGGGGGTCAAATCAAAGAGATCTTTGGGTGGCCTGCATGATAAAGAGAAGCCTGGTTTTGAAGAGTACCTTGATGGCACCTTTGGGGGGTCACTGTTGTTCAAGCTGAGGTCGCGGTCCCTGGAGCTGAGGGGAAAAATTGGGAAAAACAGTGAAAAGAATTGCCAGATGTGTAATTTGGGCGTGGTGGAGACCCTGGAACACTTTCTTCTAGAATGCCCAAAATACCAGTCTAAAAGAACAAGATTCACTGGGAGTATAATAGGGAAGTGGGATGGGAGAATGAAGGACATGTGGTTGGGGGCGACTCAAAGGAGAGGGTTAATATGCTAATCAGAGAGATTGGGAAGAATGGGGAAAGGGATGTCATCAAGCAGTTCGTCTCCGAGTGTTGGGAGGAGAGAAGAAGCGTGGGAATAGGGAGGCAGTTGGTAGAACAGGGGTAACCAAGGCCTTCTCATATGAGAACCGCGACAAATCAGTCGCCGGCCAAAGTGTTATTATTATTATTATCCTTGAAGTGATATTATTATTTAATGATTAATGATTTTAATCTGTAAGATTTGCCTTGTTACAAGGCAAATTGTAACAAGGCAAAGACACATTCTGACAACCATAAATAATTTAACTCTCCACCTGTTAAGATTTGTCTTGTGATTCATTAACAGCTATTCAATTTGTAACTGTATGCACCTAACACAAGGTGATTAAATGACAGCCATAATTTTAACAAGTTCTTGACACCTTTGAAGTTGAGCAGCATGTTGCCCACTGAACACATAATTGACACACCTGATGAGAACAAATGAAGGTAACTTGAAATTGAATATTCACCTTTCCATTCAGCTGCAACATATCAATAAACCTTGCTTTCAGCTTTATTGCAAAGTGCTGACTGTTTAGTACAATTAAAGAATAATTCATGTGGGCAAAAAAAAAATTCTATTATTAAGGCTCACCACTTATTTGTTTGTTTGTTTGTTCATTTTTCCACCTCGATTTTGTACACACAAATCTCCAAAACTGGTTGTACAAAGTTGCTGAAATTTTGCTAGCCGATAGCTTTCACCCTGATTTATTTCTGTCCGACATAAGGTGACTCTGGCTATCAAAAGTGTCATTTCAATGATAACACTTTTTGGGCCAAAGCCAGGCCAAAATATAGTTAAAAATATTTTTTTCTAAAAATTCTCAGAACTTTTCACACATTCACTGGTTGAGCATAATATGACAAAATAAACGTACATCTTTTTTAACATTAACCAGCGACAGCCAGAAAGTGCCAATATGTAGTGAGTTTCTGCAAAATTGAACACTTCAAAAGGCAATTTATCTTACTGTGAGCATTTTGTGACATCAAGTTTAATATGGATAGATGCAGCAATGATCAAAGGATAAAGAAACTGTAACTTTGGTCACTGTTTATACAGTCTTGAGAGGGTTAACTTCAAACTCTTTGCACTGCTGTGTGTAGAACTGTATGCTAAAATATTTTGCTGTCATAAGTTTTGCGGCATCTGTTAACACAATATCTGCTTTGGCTGCACAAAGAAGAGCACTGTCATAAAAACATTGATTTTTGGAGAATTTTGCACTATTTGGTACTTACTGTTCCAAAATGGAAAAGATTTGGCTCTTATTGGTTTGAGTAGTTGTATTTAGTATTGACAGAGCACCAACTGTTCTATTTTAGGTTGTGGTGTACGACTTTATTCAATACCTATTTAGCTACATAAAAGTACTGACAAAAAAAAATTGAGGTGTGAATTTTGCTTTTTATTGTATTCATTTATTCCCTAATGAAAAATCATATAGCTTTGAATGAAATCAAATATTTAGCCTTTATAATGAAACAACTTTTCATTTGTATGTTTTGGTATCTTGCCTTATCCAATACCTGTGTTGGCTGCATAAAAATGAAGGCTGTTAAAAACACACAAAATTTTTCTCAAAATTCTCAGTCAATTTCAGTTCATATTTTCTACACATTTCGAGAATAATATGAATAATAAAATCACAAAATAACTTTTTCAATATTCAGCCCCATCAGTCCAGAAGGGGTCCAAGTGTTGTGATATTTTTATACAACAACCAATGGCCCAGACTAGCTGGTGCTAACTCAAAAATTAATCCAGGGCCAAACACAAATTTTGCCCCCCAATCCCCAAACTTTGCATACAAAACCGAAAATTGAATGTCCTAACTGGTCCTCCATACTTTTGCGAACTGCACATGCGCAGTATCCAGGAAGACACCGAAATTGGCACCAACCATCATTCTTTGTTTGGCCCTCCAGTCAGTAACAACAAACTGATATCTGTGCTTTTAAATCTCAGTTTTAATGATGCCAGACACAAATCAATGGTAGAATTGGTGGATCCAAGGCCATAATTGGATAATGGAAGTGAACAACGGTGGTTGGAAACATTCAGGGCTGTAACTTTATAATTTTTATCAAAATTATTTCATGTTTCCCAATTTTGGGACATGGGCCTGATGTCATCATTCTTGCTAATGATGTATCCACTATCTGTTAAGTGTTCCTTCCCAATCCTTCCTTGAAGCCCTCCTGTTAAACTCCCAAGCTTTTTGGCTTATTTTATTAAAATTTTTTTTATAAATTTCTTGGGAGTTTGACGTCTTATACAGAATGTTTATTCTGTATATCCCCATGGTTACGTCCTCACCCTAGGGGTGTTTAGGCGTTTGGGTCATGCATCTTGTATCCAATGTATCGTTTTTTCTTCAGCTGAAGATCTTGCTTTACATCAGATAGTTTAAAATCTGTTACTGACTTCGGGCTGTTTTATTCAGTGCCTGGGGTCTTGTTTCCGGTTTTTCTTGTGACGTTGTTTACATTAGCAACGTCTTATAAATATATGTAGTTTCCTATTTCTTTTACTGTAGGATTGTTGTAAGGTACATATTATGTTATTCCGGTAGTGTAGCAATTATTTTTGGAATTTTGTCCACACTTAGGCTCTATCGGGATACCTTTGGGCTTGTCTTGTTCCCTTTGGGAACTTGGGCTTTTGTCAAAATTTTTTCGAAAATTTTTTTGAAATTAATTTTTCGATTTGTATTTTGAATGTTGATTATTATGTATCTTTATCATATATTTAATGTGAAATTGGTAGGAGAACGGTCGACTTTGTTTTGATTAATTATGAAAGCATTTTGCTCAGAATGCAAGGCTAGGAAATCTACTTCAGATTTACATGCTTGTTGCCTTACTTGTTGCCTTGCTTGTTGCCTTGCTTGTAGTTGATGTACTCCCTCTAATTCTTGTCCTACATGTGTCGGATGGGATGACAAACATTGGACATGGGTGTCACTGTATTTTGTTAGTGACGAGAGGCCAATGCCGGTCCTCTCGCCACAAAGTCAATCAAGTTTCTCAGTTTCTTTTTCAGAGGAACAAGAAAATGGTGATGGTTATGTGACACCAAGAGAAAGTGTGCTACCATCGTCGCGCTCTGATGAGCAAACAGAGCTAGCTGTCAAGGTGCTCATGAATATTAGACAGGGGATAAAGCCACTGGCCGGTGGTTTTGGTCCCTTGTCTGCAGCTAGCTCACCCGGTGAAGCGGTTACTCCATCCATGGGTAGCGTGACACCGGGTGTGTCTGTTGCGGTCGATAAAAGTGGATTGGGTGGAGCGAGCACCTTAAAACATAAACATGCTCACCAAGCAACGACGGAACAGAGGAAGAAGCCAGCAAGTACCATGGGAAGCTCGGCGAGGTCTGAAAGGGCCGCGAGCGTGAGAGGTCCCTCTCTTTCCCAGCAACATCTGGGGCCAGATATTGTGATAAAAAACTTGCGTGAGTCGGAGCATACGTCTGCACCTTCCATCTGGGACGCTCCATATAGTTCGCAACCGGCCTCGGCTATAGTTATGGCTTCTTCCACGTCATCTACAAAGCACACATGACCACACCCTAGCTACCCGACTTCGGATATCCAGCCTGCATCGCCAAGAAGGGACCACTCATTGACTGCTAAGTCGGACCATCCGGTAGCTAGGGAAACGAGGTGTCGTTCATCGGGCCGTTCGGAGAAAAGAGCCATCTCTGACACACCATCCCAGGAGCAGCAAGCGGCAAAAAACCAGAAGACCGCTGCTCCTCAGGCCTCCGTAACGGACTTGCTGTCGCAGATTGCGCAGCTGATTGCAGCATCCCAGCAAGCGCAAGAGCAGCCTATTACAGTCGCAGAACCTGAGCTGTCGGACAGTGCTGGGTCGGTCCAGTCACCTGTTCTTTCAGATACAAGGGACCCAGAGTCACAATTGATTCTCTCGGATGGTGAAAGGGATTTGGAAGAAGCTTACCCTTCCCTTTTGGAACAACACATGGTTGCGATGGATTTAATCCATCAATAATACCCTGAATTTGTTCCAGTGAATCAGAATGCTTCGACGACTAGAAAGAAACCGTTGGGTTGTTGGACGCAGACTTTATCCGGAAAAAGGAGGAAGTCCTTTCTCTTCCAGTTCAGTCTAGGCAGGTGTCGCATGCCTTCGGCCATTTAGACGACACTGTATTTAATCTCTCCAGTGGTAAGTAGAAAGGTGGTTTCTTGACATCATCTTCCATAAATTTACCGTTTCTTGCACCACATTCATTTAATACAGTTGGGGAAGATGTTCAGAGAGTTCCTCTGTGTTTGGATGAGCAGGCCGAGGATCTAGAGGTATCCTTGCCTGGTTCATTTACAATTCGCTCAGACACAATTGAGACGGCAATTTCTTCTAATAGAGCGAATTTGGACGCTACGTCGAACACAGATCACCTTACAAGAGCTATGGCGCAATGTCTCAACAGAAAGGAATTTGAGGATGTTCGTACCTCTCTAAGAGTTCTTTCCAGGGCAATTATGTATAGCACGCCACCCTAACAGTGGCTAATCTGGAGTTAATCAGACGTGATGGTGCCCTTGCGTCGTCATCTTTGATAGATGACAAGGTGAAAAACTCTCTCCAAGTCACTCCGGTTTCCGGACATACTAAATTTGACGACAAGCTTTCATTAGTCTTTGATCAGGCTATTAAGAAAGTATCTAATTCTCTGCTTCTAAAGTCGGCGTCAAATCGACCCGCTACAGCAGAAAAGAGTAAAGGAGGACGTCCCAGCCAGAATACGTTAAAAGGGGACTCCTCACGAGGGTATAGGGAACCCTCCTATAATTACTCTAGAGGTCGTCAGTGCAGCGACTCGGGAAAGGGGCGTAGGTCTGATCGAGATTACCGGTCAGATGCCCCTAAGCCGATGGGTCGAGGCACTTGGCGGGGAGGACGTGATTTCTCCTCCCGTAGGCCTCGCAGGTCGTACAGGTGATGGTCAGGACCTCTATTGCTTGCCAGTTGGCGGAAGTTTATCAAGCTTCACGAAAAACTGGATAACAATTACAGAAGATCAGTGGGTGAGAATTGTAGTCTCGGACGGCCTACGGCTAACATTCCGAGCGAAACCACCACTAACAAGATGTCCGCGTTGGACAAATCTTCCGTCAAATCCTTGTAAAAGAGAGTCTCTCCTAGCGGAGGCTCTCTTATCAAAGGAAGCACTCGAGGTCGTCGAGAATCAAAATTCTCAAGGTTTCTAGTCACCTGTTCTTCATACCGAACCCAGACGGCTCGTTCTGACCGGTAATAGACTTGAGTTGGATAAACAAGCTTATCATGGCTCCAAAGTTCTATGTGGAGACCATTCGGTCAGTAAGGGTGAACGACTATGCGGCAAGCATAGATCTAAAGGATGCGTACTTTCATGTCATGGTACATCCAGCATTCAGAAAGTACCTACGGTTCACCGTACAAGGGAAAGTGTATCAGTTCCGAGCAATGTGTTTCGGTCTGAACCTGGCTCCCTGGGCATTCACTCAAATAATGAACTCGGTAATGTCTCACTTCCAAGCTCATTCGTCTGCGGTAACGTTGGCTTACTTGGGCGACATTCTTCAGAGATATGGCAACAAAACTGCTCTTCAGAACGATGTTCAGAGTCAGTCTGCTTCAATTGCTCGGACATCTCGGTTTTATCGTAAACGAGAAAAAGTCGGATCTAGCTCCGTCCAAGTCGTTCAATCACTTGGGAATGAGCTTCGAGACTCACAACAATCTGGTTCGTCTGCCGTTACCCAGAGCGAAATTAGTAAGTTGTTATGCTCGCTTTTGTCTACACTCAGACGCATTAACAACGAGGGAATTCATGCGACTAATGGGGTTGTGCGGAGCGGCTGCGGATCTTATTCCGATGGGCCAACTGTGCACGCGTCCCCTCCAGATATTCTTTACGCAGAACTGGAGTGCGAAGACGCATTCGCTCGAGACAAAAGGTCCAGATTTGGGCAGATATTCAGTGGTTAACTCAAGGAGTTCTACTGCAACTGCTGGATCCGGTTTTCATGATTATGACGGATGTGAGTCAAGTGGGTTGGGGCGCGACCCTGAGCCCCGCAGACTTGAAGTGTCAGGGTCTTTGGGACCCTTGGTTCCTAGAGAAACATAAACATCAAGGAGATGATGTCAATATGGTTAGCGCTACAACATTGGATTCACATTCTAGCAGACGCTCATGTGCATAGCATATGAAAAGAATAAAACAACTAAAGACAGTACCTTGGCCATCTTCCTCGACTTATCCAAAGCGTTCAATACAATCAATCATGAAATCCTCCTGGGAAAATTGAACCACTACAGCATCATGGGTCTCAACAATAGTTGGTTTCAGGACTACCTCAGCGAGCAAACACAGTTAGTACAATGCTCAGGATATAAATCAAACCCAACCTCCATTAGTTGTGGCGTCCCACAAGGCTCGATTTTAGGCCCAATACTGTTCTTATTATATATTAATGATATATCCAATTCAACTTCCCTTAATCTATTGTCATTTGCTGATGACACGACAGTGTACTCATCAGGTCATGACATTGATGGTCTGTCTGAAACAATTAACGCCGAACTAGAGAATGTCCACATATGGTGCTCCACAAACAAATTAAAATTAAACGCAAACAAAAGTAAGTTTATATTGATTAACCCCCCCACAACATAAAAGTATCAACTTAAGAATTTTCCTTAATAACGACCAAGTAGGAAAGGTGGGATCAACAGAAAATGAGAACGCAGTAAAATTTCTTGGAATACATATCGACGACAAACTGACCTAGAAATTACATATATCACTACTCCGCTCTAAAGTTTCCAGTTCTCTTAATGTAATTAGCAGAGTTAAAAACGTATTGCCCCACTTTCTACTTTCCTTATACTATGCTCTTGTACATAGTTATTTCCTATATGGAATACAGATATGGGGGCACTCAAAAGCTATCAATAAATTATTTCTCTTGCAGAAACGTGCACTCCGTATTATAAACAACAAAAAATACAGGGCCCATACCGATCCTTTATTTCGAAAGGATAAAATTCTAAACCTCAAGGACCTCCACATTTTGCATATTATGCTATTCGTACATGACTGGAAACACAAGCACCTTCCGGCAACATTTGATCACTATTTCAGTGAAAGGGCCACGCCAGGACTAGCCACTAGACACTCTGGTGGCCTCCAAGTAAAGAACACAAGAAATAAATCTTTAGATCTACTCCCAGTTAGCCTCTTTCCCAAAACATGGAACAATATGGACAAACGTATAACTAATTTATCAAACAGAAATGAATTTAAAAAAACTATAATAAGACAAATGTTGGAAGAATATCCCAGTGAAGTAAACTGTAATGATACTAACTGCAAGGACTGTAATCGCTATTACTAAACCACATCCTACTTTGTGGAGCCCCACATATAGGTTCATTCCGTATACCTCGATGCTAATGCATTGTGTGTATGTGAGCACGGTTACATGTGTGTATGTGTATACATAAATTAAATTCAAGCAGTTGCATCTTTACGGATCTTCCATTAATTGATATTCCTGTGTTTAATAGGTGAGACCATAGGCCATTACATATATATACTTGCTCACTTCTGCACACTCGTATATATGCAAAAATATATGAACATGTGTGTCTATGAATGTTTTCATATGCACTTTTGTGGTCGATGCTGGGTGGAAGGACGATATATATATATTATCTTTTCATCCATTATCAATAGCACAAGTGTGAAACGTCCATTCTACCTCGCCACGCCCTCATCACCAACGTGTATACAAGTCGTTCATCAATACCAATTTCTTATATTTACTTGTAAGCATTCGTGCAATCCACAAACACACCACACGGAATGACAGGAAGACAGTCAATCTGGCTAGGCCATTCCCTGCAGAACAGGTATGCTGAATATCTTCTTATAATGTATAAATACTTCATAAAATGATTAGTACATTCTTGTAGAACTTAGTCTTATGTAAATACATGTGCTGCAAATAAAGTATTCTCTCTCTCTCATGTGCAGATTTTGTCGAACAACTCGACAGTCGTAGCTTATATCAGGAACCAGGGCGGCACTTATTCGATTCCGTTCAGCGATCTAACGGAGAAGATTCTTCTATATGACGTGTATCATCATGTTCAGCTTTCTGTCCGTCATATACCGGGTCGTCTGAACGTATTAGCAGACTCACTATCTCGAAAAGGTCGCCTGTTGCCATCGGAGTGGACACTCAACAAGCGAGTATTCAGACAGATTTGCTACCAGTGGGATTGACCCATGATAGATCTTTTTGCGACACACCTGAACAATCAGTTACCGACATTTGTGTCGCCATGTCCAAACCATCGAGCCTACACAGTAGACGCTCTGTCAATCTCATGGGATGGAATGATAGGATATGCATATCCTCCAACTCGGTTGACCAAACAGTCTTGTTACAAAATTCTTCTAGTAGCACCTCTGTCATCACAGAAACCGTGGATCAATCTTCTCAGGTGTCTGTTATGGGACGTTCCCCGGAAGCTTCATCCGCGAGAAGACCTTCTTTATCAGGGCAAGTCATGCACACTGCATCACAACCCGGAAGGTCTCAACCTTCACGTATTTCCGTTGTGCGGTCCTTCTTCAACGGCAAACAGTTTACAGGACAAGCAGTGAACATAATTTCTAACTGCAGGAGGTCCTCCTCTTCATTGATTTACGCTGCGAAGTGGAAGGTTTTCTTCCGTTGGTGTAAGGATCAGTTAATAGACGTCTATGATCCGTCCATACCGGATATTGCCAACATTCTGGTCTACTTGTTTGACGATCTCAAACTGCAGCCCATCACTATTAAGAGCTATAGGTCTATGTTATCAAGACACTTACGCTCATCATGATAACTTGGCAATTGGATCTAATGCTTCACTGTCCAAACTGGTTAGAAATTTCTCTATTAATAGACCTAGAACCCTCAGATTAATTCCTAAGTGGAATTTGGCTTGGGTTCTGTTGAAGCTTAAAGAAGCTTCATTTGAGCCGTTAGACGTTGTAAAGTTCAAATTCTTGACCTATAAAACGGCATTTCTCTTAGCCTTTGCATCTGTTTGAAGAGTCAGTGAATTTCATGCTCTATCTGTTAACAAATCTCACTATCGTAGTGTGGGTAATACCATTACTCTAACTACGGAAGTGGGATTTGGGGCTAAGAATCAGGCTTCAGATAAACGGCCTGAGCCTATTACCATAAAGGCCCTGCCGTCTATGGACAATGACAACCGCAAACTTCTGCTGTGTCCAGTCAGGGCTATGCGCATGTATAAACGTCGATCAGATTTTATAAGAAAAGGAAGGAAACGTTTCTTTCTTACATTAATTCCTAACAGAAAAGATATTTCTGTTCATTTAATTGCTAGATGGATTCAGTTGGCAATATACGCATTGCCTATGAAAATCTATCTTCGGATCAACGTTCTGTAAATAAGATATCAGCACATGAAGTTAGAGCGCTGTCCGCTTCCTGGGCTTATTCTAACAGAATAGCCATTACAGATCTCATGAAGGCTGCGTACTGGACATAGCCTTCTACATTTACCAAGTTTTACCTGAGAAATTTAGAGTCCATCTCCGGTGACCTTAGATGTTTAGGTCCTCTTTCAGTTGCTCAGAATGTCGTCCATTAAAGGTTACATCTACAGTTATTTAAGCAGCCCGTTCCAGCAGTGACACTGTTCCGCTGCCCTCTTCGTTCTGAAGTCATGTACTACAGAACAAGGGGAAGGGGGGGGACAGTTTCTTATGATCATCTGGCTTTATAGTGAAAAGAAAGGGAAGACCTCCTCAGGTGTCAGTAGTCCTGAGTCGGTGCTGGGATGGTTTTAATGTGTAGCTCTATGTGAAGAAAATAATATGTCTCATTTATGTATTGTTTTTAAAGTGTAGCTCACTGTGAAGCATTTGTATATGTCACGTGTCAAACGGGCATTATTATACAATCCTCGGACACTTTTAAATGAGTATAAAGAGTCTCATTCTCTGGACTGTCTTTATATTTTGGCTTTCCTTCTCCGAATTAGCATAATGGGTTATGCCAGCATTAAATGGAGAATTATATATTACCGTATGTAATGCTCAATTACATTTTTGGTGTTATGTCTTTCTCATTTCTAGTAAAGGAGAAAGTCATATATAATTCCTTTCTCTCCTATTCTCCTGTAGGAGACATCCTTGATGAAGTGATTGAGTAATTAGCTTTTCCTTTATGTCCTAGGCCCTCCAGCCTTTTAACGATTCAGCTAGTCTGTGCCATTGGTTGATGTATAAAAAGATTATAAATTCAAAGTAATTTGTATATTTTTTATACTTACCAATGGCCCAGACGGGTATGGCCCTCCCATGAGTGGGCACTCATACCTCCCAGCTGTTTACAACATTTAACAGGCATTATAGAAAGAATGATGGTTGGCGCCAATTTCGGTGTCTTCGTGGATACTGCGCATGCGCAGTTCGCAAAAGTATGGAGGACCACATAGGACATTCAATTTTCAGTTTTGCATGCAAATTTTGGGGATTGGGGGGCAAAATTTGTGTTTGGCCCTGGATTATTTTTTGAGTTACCACGAGCTAGTCTGGGCCATTGGTAAGTATAAAAAATATACAAATTAGTTTGAATTTATAATTTTCTGCAAATTTGTCCAACTTTCTTACTGCAAACAAGATTGAATTGGTAAAATTAAATTCCCAGTTGCATTATGGGAAAAATTTCCTTCTTGAAAATGATATATTTTGACAAACCTGTGTTGGGGGTTAAAAGTAGGCTTGTTTGTTTATGGAGATTTAACTTCTTGCATGCTGCTGGCGGATACTCCTGCCCAGGACAGGATTTCTCTTGCCACTGAAATAAGTATAATTTGGGTACATGTAATCACCCCCTCCCCCTCCTCCCCCAGTTAATTTAATAGCTTTTTTGAGCAATAATTCCTTGGGTAAGATTTAGATTTATTTATTTATTTATTGGGGTTTAATGACACTTTCAACAGGAAAGGGTCACCTCGTGTGGGACAGTTTTATGGGTAGAGGAAGCTGGAGTACCCAGAGAGAACCACCAAGCAAGTGTCAGACTCCCCAACGTACTAACTTCACACAAGCAGGGTTAACACTGGTTGAAGACAAATGCACCATCGATGTGCAGTACGCCATAGTACACAATGCCACTGTGCCCCCATGTGGGCAATGGAGGTGAAGTATCTTGCCCAAGGACATGACACAGTTGCCACAGGTGGGATTCGAACTGAGGACCTCTCGGCTTGCAGCTTGTACCTCTACCTACTGAGCCACTGGGCCTCCAAAAAGATTTAGATTAATTTTTCATCAAATCTAGCCATGGCTGCTTTGCATCAGCCTTGCCTAGATTTGATGAAAAATATCCTGAATATACTCAGCAGGTTAAGAATTAAGGTCATTTTCTGGACCCATCCCTATATTGTGATGACAAGTATTTAAAGTAAAGCTGAGTCAATCGTTCCCAGTCATGTACTTCAGAGGAGCTCCACTGTATGTAGCAGTGAGGGGTCCTATTATGTCAGCAGAGCAGAACATTTTTACCACAGCAAACAATCACTCCTAACTCCTGATGTATTTACAGGCAACACAAGTGGCCTACTATATTAAAAGAATACAAGCAGACCTGTTAACCTCTGAAGGAGGCTGTCAGTGAGATTTTGATGAGCTCTCAGTGAGATTTGGACGCTTGTCAGTGAGATTTTTGTGCACCGTCAATACATCAATATTTTCCTTGTTATGCAAGAGAAAAAGAAATATCTGTGTACATTACATGTCTTGTTTGACACTTTTATAGTGTCACTGGATGCCCATGTAATCTTCTTAACCTTAAGAAAAACAATCTACCAAATCAATGCAAATGTAAACACTGCCTCCACTGCTTCCCAGCTTTCCCTGACAGAACAAATCTTGTCATTTACACATAAATTTTCACCGCCCCTGGAAATACGCATAAGTGAACTTTGTACAAGAAAAGATACTGATAAAACTGCTATGCTTCCTCCCATTTCACTTTTTAAAATTAATAAAATTTGAGTAAAAGGCGGCCCACTAGATGTTAGCGACATCGACAGCAAACTTGATTCGATTTTGTACTCAAAATCGAAATCCAGGAATCTGCGAGCTTCCACAACGTGCAGTACGCCATAGTACACAATGCACACAGTACACAGTACCTCTGTAGCCATTGAATCCATGTTTGACCTGTTGCCCCCAAATTAGAAGTTAGAACAATGTAAAGCGTCACAGTTAGTCAAGTGACACCAGTGAATAGTGTGCATTTCAAAAATCAAAGCTACAAATTAAGCAGCTGACAAAACTCTGACTGATGTATTGTGTTACGTCAACCTGCTATCACATTTTCAAAACACAATCAAACCAAAGTTTTAGGCAGTCATTTCAGAGTTATTTTTCAGTCCAACAAGCACAGAAATTCAAATTTGACCCTGTTATCTTTTAACCCTTTGCACACTGATGTTAAAATACCAAAATTTCAAGCAGAAAATTTTTCCCATAATGCAACTAGAGTTTACGCAATTCAATCTTGTTTGACAGAGCTCAATGAGCTCTGTCAAAGAAGACTGAATTGGTTAAATTGAATAAATTCCTAGTTGCATTATGGGAAAAGTTTGCAGTTTCAAAGTTTGATATTTCCACATCACAGAGTGAAGGGCTTACAACAATTTAAATGTCTGTAAAATGCTTTTGAGCGATCTATTTGGGTTCATATTTTGGCTTGCTTCAAATCAGACAGAGGATTTTGAATCAAATCAAATCTCAATTCAGATCTTACAGGTCTACAAGTTGTGAATACTGCACCTTCTTGCAACCGTAAATATTACCAGTCACCACTCAAGTACCGTATTGAACGCAGAGACGTGGCTAGAGGTTTCTGATTGGGGGGGGGGGGGGGGGTAAAGTAGTGAATTTCCAACTAGGGGGAGTAACTCAGGATAATTTTGTTGAAGTGCATTTCGAGGATTTTTTTATTACAATAAGTAAATGTACTATAGAAATCTCATACCGACTGACATCATGCATACTTCTGAAGCTCGATATTGCAAACACTGTAGTTGTAAATGGTAACACTTGGAATTTTTGCCGAGTTGAAACCAAGTTTGAATTTTACGAAATAAAGAAAACATCACCATCACCAAAGAAGCTCTAAAATCCAGATGGTTGGAATTTCCAACTACTCATGACTTGCCCTCCAAATTTTCAACTGTAGGAAATTTTGGCCAGGATTGGGGGGGTGAACTACCTCTCTTAGCACTTACCCCTCCCCCACACCTACAATAATTGTCTCTCTTTACAGCTAGGGCATGTGACTTTTTTGAACTGGAAATTATGAATTTAATCCCCTTCCAGTAATGCCTGCTACTTTTTCACTGCATTACGACTTTCATTGGAAATTCAGAAATAGTAATGGTTTGGCAACATTAGTTGCTTTGGATTTGTCAGTATCTCAAGTTAGTGTTAGCACAGAAGCTGGAAGATAATCTTTGTTGGTGTGCAGTCCCCCCCCCCCCCCCTCCCCCTCCACCCAGGGTGAACAGGTGATGTGACAATAATGTGATCTATGTTATCGTTAATAATAATAATAATTAATGGAAGCAGCCACATCAGCCTGCGTAATTTAGAAATTAAGCAAATAAAAAAATATATTTTTCAGAACATTTCAACGAAACCATATCATGTGATCCCCTCATGGGAATGAGCTCATTGAGAGAAAGAAATCTCGGCACAATGTGTTGAAATATCAAAATTTCAAGCAACACATTTTTCCATAATCAGTCCTGGACTTTTGAAAACTCTAGAGGTGCTACTACGGCTCCCCTAAACCTCTGCCAGGAGAGCTATTCTATACTTAAGTCTGTTATTACTAAGGGAACTGAAGGTTTAACGAGAGCTATTACAGCTTTTAAGGAGAGCAATTATGACTCTTCTTAAATTGATTTTGCTGAAGCCATGGAGGGCGTGAGCTATAGCTCTCCTCAAAAGATCAGGCCTGTATAATGCAATTAGGAATTTAACCAATTCAATCTTGTTTAAAAGAGAGCTCATTTCAATCTTGTTTGACAGAGCTCCTGGAACTCTGTCAAACAAGATTGAATTGAAATTTGGTTAAGTTCCATGTTGCATGATGGGAAAAATTTGCGGCTTGAAATTTTGGTAATTTATTAGTCGAATGCAGATCAATTCAACTTGATCCTGCTTGATAGAATATCCATGTTAATTGCATATTTTTCAGCTGTTTTTGCATGTTATTTTATATAGAAGAAATTCGAGTAACTGAATATATTTTGTGTTTTCTGAAAATTTGTACAGAAATATAAAATTTTCTATCTTCCAACAACATTCGGTGAAGAATTAAAGTTTAATTCATAGTTATAGTATCGTTTGACAAAGCTCTCAGTGCTCTGCCAAACAAGATTAAATAGATTGAACTATTTTATTTATCAACAGAAGAATATGTAACAAATAAAATTCTAGGCAACAGAATATCCCTTCTATACTAGTACTGAAATGGTTAACCGTATAACTGGTTTGAAACCAGTTACCTACCTAACCGATTAGAAAAATCGGCAACCAGTTATCTGAAATATCGATAGTGAACATAATTCCATGGTTAAAACATAGTAAATCTGCTGCTTCTCCTCTGGGATAGATTATACCATGAAGCCATGTTGTATATCAGTATATGTCAAGAAATAATCGACTTTGGCATTCAAGACATTGTTAATGATCAGCAATTTCCGTGAGTGATAAGTAATTGCAGAAACTATTCCGTAGTATGTATATAAACAAACACTGTCAAGAACTCAACAATGTTCGTTAGTAAACACACTTCGGAATAGTTTCTGTGACTACTGCTTTCCAATCCCAAGATTTTTGATCCCATATTTGGTGAAATAATGGCCATGGATAACCGGATATTATCTGATTATAGCCCTCGGTTAGTCGGTTGTGAAAATAAGCCAACTGTTTCAGCCCTATCTTATACAAATATTTATTCTGGCCTTAAAACTCATCCCAATTCGCTAGAATTAGTTTTGATTCTCACAAACTCTCACTGCGAGAATCAATTTCCAGTAAATAAATAATTAAGAATTTGAGAGTACTGTTATACCCTCATAAGTGCAACCAGCATATATTCTATAGTAAAAAATAAGCCTCATATTTACACAGGGCTCCATTTAACTGGATTCGCATAGCAGTTTTCGAATCTCTTTTTAACAAAATCTGATCAATTTCAAATGAAAAATCATGTAAATAAAAGGAAATGCTAATCGAAATTTGTCCAAGTTTGAAAACTGCTATTCAGTTTTTAAAAATTAAATTGACCCCTGTGTTTATATATAACTAGAGTTTGACTCTTAACCCTTTACCTAACATGAAAGGCAGACAATACTTGCAAATAAAATTCTTGAATAACTAATTTTTTTCATTTTTACGTCAAAAACATAGTTTGACACCTCATTGGAACGAGCTCAGCAAGCTCGTTCCAATGAGGGTCATGAGCTACGTTTAACAGTTTTTGAGACAAAAAATTAAAAAAATAAAGAAAATTTAATGGTGATTTTTGTGAATACTGCTGGCCGGTTTTGGCCATTACGTTGGGTAAAGGGTTACGAGCCAAGTTCCAATTTTGGTGAGTTTTTTGTCTTACATCTACGTGTAGAACACATGTTCGAACAAACAGGCTTTTGGTGTGTTTGCTGATGGAAGTTACAGTACTTTAGCCCTGGTTTCTAGTGAGGACTTGACTGCCTGTAAAGGCAGGGGGTTCTCATTTTGCCGGCTTCTATTGTTTTTTAAGAAGGAGTCAGTGATGCATGTCGATTGTTAAAACAACATTTGTTATGGAACTTTAACCTTTACCCAATGCAGACGATATCAAAATTTATTATTTTAAATATCATTTTTTTTATTTTTCCAAAAATTTCAACAAAACCATATCACATGACCCCTCACTGGAATGAACTCGACGAGCTCGTTCCAAAGAGGGATCACATGCTATGGTTTTGCTGAAATGTTTTTGAAAAATAATATTTTTTCAGCTGCAGAATTTGCATATTACGCAGGCAGATGTGGCTGATTCATTGGGTAAAGGGTTAACACGGATTACTGTTATAGCCCTATAAGTGCAATAAATTATAAGAAGAAACTTCACTGATAAAGGTTTCATTAAAATATACAGACAAAAAATCCATATATTGAAATGGTGATTGGACAGAAGGAAACAGGACACCCAAAATACATAGATAATACGAAGCACATGGATAGAATGTGAATCCTTTAAGTTGTGTTACCTGCACTCCAGAATATAGTGCAAACTATGTGTTAATGAAGTAATAGCTTTAATAAATAGTAATTATTGGTAATGGTATATTGTTCACTTATTTAAAACAAACTATAGTTAGTTAGTTACACTTTCTATGAGCTGTGTGCGAACTGAGAAAATATTTAATTAGCTTGCGGGCAGATTGAGAATTTTTAAAAGTCGGGCAGCCGGCAAATCAAGACATAACCGTAAAAAGGCAGCCAAGACTTCACTAGACATCACTACTAATTCAAAGTATTACCAAATTATGAGGGAGAAAAAATAAGTGAAATTCTCAAGCCCTTTAAGGACACTTTCAAACAGTGTTCAACCGATTACTAAAAATGGTTAAAATTTTAAAAAAAAGAATTCAACAAAACCATATCATGTGACCTCTCATTGGAACGTGCGCAATGAGCTCGTTCCAATGAGGGTTACATATGGTTTTGTTGAAATATTTTGAAAAATGTATTTTTTTCAACTGTTGAATTTGCAAATTATGCGAGCGGTATGTGGGGCAATTGGTTAGGTAAAGAGTAAGCTGCATATGTTTCCCATAATGCAGAATTTGACCAATTCAATCTTATTTGATAGAGCTCAAAGAAGACTGAATTGGTCAAATTCCCAGTTGCATCAATTATGATAAAAATTTGCTGCTTGAAATTTCAGTTTATTTTTTTTTACATCAGCATCCAGGGGGTTAATTAGAGGTTGAAAATTTTGGTCAGATCCTTTTCTCAAAACTCAGTCAAATCAGCAACTGGCCACAACTATTATTACAGAAATTCCACATGTGTGGTTAATTTGCTTTTCATTCATATGACCATTTACTGGTCCAGTTAACCCTTTACCCAACATAACGGCCAAAACCGGCCAGCGCTATTCTCAAAAATCGCCAGTTAATTTTATTTATTTTTTCATTTTTTGTCGTCGAGCTCGTTCCAATGAGGGGTCATAACCTATGTTTTTGAGACAAAAAATGTAAAAGATTAGTTATTCAAGAATTTTTTTTGCAAGTGTCGTCTGCTTTTCATGTTAGGTAAAGGGTTAAAGAAGTCTACATATGGGCTTTAATTTAATAAGTTGGTGCTATCGAAATGTTCTCATACTCATTGCATGTGCTGTACTTATCCAGAATAAAATATATTTGTTAACCCTTTACCTAATGAAATGGCTAACACTGACAAATGCTATTCGCAAAACTGCAATTCAATTTTCATTAATTTTTTCATTTTTTGTCTCAAGAAACATAGCTTATGACCCCTCATCGGAACAAGCTTAATGAGCTTGTTCCAATGAGGGGTCATAAGCTTCATAAGCTATGTTTTTGATGCAAAAAAAAATGAAGAAAATTAGTTATTCAAAAATGTTTGCAAGTGTTGTCTGACTTTCGTGTTAGGTAAAGGGTCAATGTAGATTTGTTTTGTTAGAATTTATTAGATGTGCCATAAGGCATTCCCCAATAAACTGCAACAAAACAGTCAATGATGGATTAATGGATAAATTTATTAAACTCAAGTCCATGTGACATAATCAATTTGCATTGGGTATCAGGCCCAATTAATGTCTGAAATCATTAATGATTTTCATTTCAAAATTTTTCAAAAGTTTGGCTTTACACCATAAAAAAACTTAAATCTGATGTTGAGAAAAACAAGGCAACTGGTGTATTTTTTCCAAAAATATTTAAGAGGCTGGTAAAGCTTCCCCCCCCCCCCCCCCCCCACCTCCTCAGTTTACTGAATTGCCTATAGGCTGTGTTCATTTAGTCTCAACATTACTGCTTACAAATTATATTTTGGGCAAAATTAAATGCTTTGTCCTAAGGTCCCAATCAGCATCAGGAACGATGTCACTAGTTCAGAAACGGTGTCACTATTATAGTTCTGAAACTGTGAAAGTTATTAATTTATACGAATACATGTGTTGTTTTAAAATACTATACACAATACAGTCAGTTGCAAAATGATTATTAATACTAATATAGGATTAATTATTGCAACGTAAACAATAATTTCCGCGCTGCCTGTTTTAAAAGACCAATTAACTCAATCAATCATGTATACCTTCAATAAATCTAGTGGGTGGGTGCAGCAAGCGGCGCCCGCACTTGCTAAACCTCCGAAATACCATCGTCCAACTCTTTTAGTTTTGTCTATCATATGTGCAGCGTCAGAATGCGGACCGGTTTCGTGCACTACTACAATCTCTGTATGAGGCATGATTTCGATCGTTCGGTATTTATCTTGCGTTCGATAAATGTAGACCAATCCGAACAAGCTGTTAATTCACACGAACAATACACCCTGCGTTTGCAGGCGTTTGTTGACATAAATTATTGTTCGATAAGTGGCTACGAGTCTCCAGGAACAGAGATGCTTTTTACGGTGTTTACGATGTGTGACCTACAACTTGTGCAAGGCTGCTTGGATGATGTTGAGGTGAAGCAAAGGTGGAGGACGTTGATTTGAGTGCGATGGACGGAATTGATTTACCTCCCTTCTCCCCCACTGCCCTTGTGAACCTCTTTGTTCTACAGCATGCCTATATCATGAGGCAGCGCGTCTTTGACGAACCCTTCTCTTAAAAAGGTCTGCCGAGTTACACGTTGAGCGTAGTGATAATCAATAATACTCTTCAGTTCACCGTGTACCATCGGTATGAAGCCCAAAACTATTGGAATGTGGACTCTCCTTAAGGCTGCAATGATGTTTGGCGCGGTGTGCCCTTGGCCGGTTGTACATGCTATCTAGAATTAGAAGGGGTGAATCGATGGAGGTGGGGGGGGGGGGGAGGTAGTCTTTGTAAGACTTGACCCGAGGCCCTCCTGGCCCTCACAGTCTTTGAGAGACCTGTTCAAATCTAGTCTGACTAAAAATGAAAGAAACTGACCGCATTTGGGTCGACTCAGTTCACGCTTCATATCGAAGACACAAATCACATAAATCAACATTCTACTTGTCGTACTCAGCCCAAATATAATTTATTTACGTGTCTGCATAATTTTTTAACGCAAACACAGCATCAAATTCAAGAAATGTTGGAAAATATCCGACTTCAACACGTCAAAAAACACCGATTTCAAAGATATACAAATTGTACTACACATGCGCACAGTATCGGTGCGCATGCGTAGTACAATTTGTTTATCTTTGAAACATGATGTTATTTTACGTGTTGAAGTCGGATATTTTTCAACATTTCTTGAATTTGATGCTGTGTTTGCGTTAAAAAATGATGCAGACACGTAAATAAATTATATTTGGGCTGAGTACGACAAGTAGAATGTTGATTATGTGATTTGTGTCTTCGATATGAAGCGTGAACTGAGTCGACCCAAATGCGGTCAGTTTCTTTCATTTTTAGTCAGACTAGATTTGAACGGGTCTCTCAAAGACTGTGAGGGCCAGGAGGGCCTCGGGTCACAGTCTTACAAAGACTAGGGGGGAGGGGGCTAGTCCGCCACGGTATTGTCCTCGAATAGGGTGATGTACTGGTATGCTCCGGTTTTGAGGGCGGAATATTTCTCATGATAAGTTAGTATTTTCTCATTAGAGTGGATGGAAGAGTAAGGGCGAGGGTGTGCCAGCATTTAACGCATCGAGTACCATACGCTTATCGACAGCTAGGACAACATTCGTACCTCCCTGAGAATGTACAAAATTTGTTGTTTGTGTATGATGTCTTAAATTAATCTAGGCTACATGAATCATCGAGTTTAGCCAGACCAAATAAAGGGTAGAGGACCTAATATCGCAGCAGAAATATTTTTGCTCTCCTCCCCCACACCCACTTCATTTCAACGGCTACAGAAAAAATGTTAGGTCCTATCTTCCCCCACCTCGTGTTGGGTGAAGAGTATATACACCTCTATAGGTGAAGGTCCAAGGTCCTTTCTGGGAACAACAATTAACGTTAATGCCAGTTGGAGCACCATGAGAAGGCCTGTATGCCTTAATTTTTAAAAGCTTATAAGTGCGGCACCCAAAAAGTGGCGGCAGTATAACTTTAGCAAAATGACCCACTTGAGTAGCATTAGGATGAGCGTACATGAACCAGTTTTGAGATTTCATGCATATATAGGCCAATGTAGGCCAACACAAGGTTGACATTTTATAGGAAAAGTATGTGGGTGACTACGCCAGCGATTTAATATTTAGCCTAACCTATTAAACAACTTAAGGCAATACGACATTAGTAATGTTCAGAGGTTTCTGTTCACCGCCCTTTGAGTTTTACTGATTCGTGAGAAAAAGACTAGTAGTTTTGACAGCTCAGATCAGATTAATTAGCTTACAAGCCTAAGGCTATAAACAGTAGGCCTAAGTGTTTGTTTCAATGTAGAATATAGAATCGTCAGCAAAAGATGTTCGATGACTAATACTATGGTCACCAAAAAAGGCTATTCAGCATGTCGTCCTGAATGAAGATCTACACTCGAAAATCACAATTTGTGCGGCATGCCGGCCTAAGTGAAGATCTGCACTCTGCAATCAGTTGAGTTAAAAATAGGCCTAAACCCAAATCAGCTGGGTTGAGTGAATATGAACCCATTTGGGTTCATATTCACTCAACCCAGTTAATTTGGGTTAATTTTTAACCCAACTGATTTTAGAGTGCGAGAATGGAGAAAAGGGCGAATAAGCGTATATTAGCGAGTGGATGAAAATATTAACGAGTTCTGTCGAGGGAGGGGGGGGGGGGGCGTGTGCACGCGCATGCGTTTCAGAAATGTTCTTAAAATGGTAGATGAGGTTTGAATTGTGATAATTTAAATACACAAAAAGAAGTCATTACCAATATAGGTTATAAGAATGTTCTGATGCCGTCATGATCCAATTATTTGCTTATTAATCAAATGGCTTCTGACTATTGCTCATCATCCCGTTCTTATTCCCATTTTGAAAAAAGTGGTAACAGAAGGGACCATTTCCGTAACAAGAGTGATAATGTACTAAAGATTGGCCAAATTTGTTATTTTGATGATAAATTCAGATTCTGAAAAAGCCCCCCCCCCCCCCCCCCTCCCTCGTTCGATGGTATACTATATAAATGATGGTATGCCTGGCTTCAAATCATTTAGATGGTTTTAATGATAACCTATGCTTGGGGTGCGAGTCCTCTAAAATAGGCAACATGGGATAAAAACGATTGACTGATCTTACTTCATCTCCATGTTGTGGCCATGATTATCCATTGTGCAGAAGTATGTGACCTTAAACACCAATAAATAATTAAGTAAATAAATAAACAATGATAACCTAACTATTACATAATTACATTTCTGGTATACCAGGGTTGGCCTAACAACTTTTATTTTTTTTTTCTCTATTTTTTATTCAGATCTTCAAATAATTTTACAAAGCGTGGCACAGAAAAAAAAATAACAAAGATTGTTAATCATTCATAGTGATATGAAGTATCATTTGTAGCTGCACTGTGTTGCAGGAAGCTGCCGTCTGAGTTTTGGTATGGGATCGAGGTGGTACATGCGTATTAATTTACGTACATGTACAAAAAATGTCACTACGTCTGTGCATGAATGTCATTTTATATAAAATCCGGTGTCGCAAAAATTGTAAGAGTGGTTGAGTTGCTGTCGTGTACTGATCTCTGTAATGACCTCTGTAGGTTGATAGTCTGTTCTGTGTGGGGAACTCGGGTGAGACACCTTCTAACACGAACCAAAACATGCACAGACTGAACCATTCAAAACACCAACTAGTGGATTACACGCATTTACTGTTCACCTTACTGTTCAACTGAAATGACGTGAAATTACCAGAAGTACTTTTGACCTTTACCCAACATAATGGTTAAAACCGACCAGCACCATATGCAAAAGACAATCTGCAGTTTCATTATTTTTTCAAATACCTCCCAAAACACAGCCCATAACTCATCACTGGGGCGAGCTCATCGCGGTCGCACCACCGACAGGACAGAGGCTGTGGCCTAGAAGGAAAAAAATTAAAAAGTTGTCGTTTTGTGCAGGAAAGAACATATTATCAAAACGTTGTGTTAGGTAAAGGGTCAATGCGACTCAACCTAAGCAACGAACAGCGCTCAACCAGACTGTGTAACGTCGCTACAAGTAACAATAACAATAAAATTCTTAAAAGATGAGTAGTAGGACATGTACCCGATCGGCCCAGTTCAGTCGGACCCCGGAAGTGACGTCATGTCACGTGAGCTGGTGGCGCCATGTTTGGTTGTTATTTTAACCCGCGTGAGCGGCCATCTTGTGACGTCATCTCCATGGTGATATGTTGTGTGAGTGCGCATGCACAGCGCGTGTTGTTATGGTGACACGTGCTTCCGCCGTCCATTTTGTATACTGGAGGCCGCCATCTTGGTTTCTATGGTAGCACGTGGTTGCTATGTGACCCAAAACCTTCTAACAAGACAGAGGTATGTTCGGAGGGTGTGTTTGATTGAATCGGAGTATCACGAATTACCACAAACAACCCGACAATCCCTCCAAATCACCGAAATTGACTTCATTTCCCCAATTTATCGGTGTAGCACGTAGAGCTATAGTACCAAGGGGGTACCGGGGTGTGTTCCTTTGTAGAAGAGTATTTGTCTGGCTTAGAATTCTCTCAGAATCCTCGTTTAATTACCCAAATAAACCCGACAAGTTGTATTATTTCGAATTCTTTTAGAATTCTCTGCTTCTATCTATCTATGCAATAGTTTTCGTCTACCCGATCATGTTCCTTTGTTCTAGAGTATACTCCAGTAGCGTAGAGTAGCCTATTAGTTGGAACAGCTTACCTTATTATTACTATATTTAGCTATTCTGGTCTGTTCCCGTTAGTTCTGACCCTGTTCCGAGTACCCTTCTTGTTTCATTTATCTAGATCATTTATATAAATTATAACTAACCAATCAGATTGCTTGATTTCCCATAACCTATACTTAATCGTACAGAGTTATCTCCCTTTATTACAACGAAGTTGTATCTGATTCTCATCGCCTCTATATCCAATGGCCATATCCTATGGAATCCCTTTCTTGTCACATGTGCTTATGTGAAAAGGCACAATGTGACACATTGTGCCCTAGCACATAGGCACATGCTTTATGTGCCGATATGTGTTTATGTGAAAAGGCACTATGTGACACAATGTGCCCTAGCACATAGGCACATACGGGTATTTGAGGATACCTATTGGCTGGTATTGTATTATTCGAGGATACCTACAAGAGAATCCCTTTTTTGTCATATGTGTTTATGTGAAAAGGCACAATGTGACACAATGTGCCCTAGCACATAGGCACATGCTTTATGTGCCGATATGTGCTTATGTGAAAAGGCACAATGTGACACAATGTGCCCTAGCACATAGGCGCATACGGGTATTTGAGGATACCTATGGCCTGGTATTGTATTATTTGAGGATACCTATCTAGGATATGTTCTGGAGAATCCCTTTTTGTCATATGTGCTCATGTGCTAGGGCACAATGTGACACAATGTGCCCTAGCACATAAGCACATACTTTATGTGCCGATATGTGCTTATGTGAAAAGGCACAATGTGACACATTGTGCCCTAGCACATAAGCACATGTGACAAAAAGGGATTCCATAGCCACAGGTGTTTTCCAAAAGGGATTCCGTAAAATGGGATTCCTATCGGACTCCGTAAAATGGGATTCCGTGTTTTAACATCAACACTCGAGAGTATTCCCCTTCGCTATTAGAAGAATTCAGTTTAATGGGTTGTAGTTTAAAAAGTTCATTCAGTTAAAATTCAGATCACCTTTGTTATATTTTCATTAAGTTAAATGTATTCAGTTAAACGTTGTTCATTTCAAAGGGTGTTAATACCTTCATTTAGGTTATGGTTAAAAAATAGAGTTCATTCAGTTCAAAGGGGTTTACACTGGGTTATATTAGGGGTTATAGTTAAAAACTGTGTTGGCTTCAAAGGGTTCATTCAGTTTTGTTCAATTCAAGAGGGTTAACATTGGGTTATATTTAAGGTTATAGTTCATTCAGTTGAAAACTTTGTTATGGTCAATTCACTTCGATGCCTTCATTGAGTCAGCTCGATTTTCTTCAATTTGTTCTGTTCACTTCGATCTTGGTTGTGTTGGATCTTTGTTCACTTTGTTCTGTTCCCTTCCATCTAGATTGTATTTGATCAGAGCTGTTCAGTCTGTCAAACTAGTTCGATCAATCTGACTAGTTTGACCTTCTTTCACTTTGTTATGTTCACTTCGATCTTGGTTCTATTGGATCTTCGTTCTGTTGTACCTTTGCTGTTCTGTAGTGGCTGGTTGTCTCTGTTCAGTGTTCAGGTTCTTGTAATAATAATTGAGTGTTATCAATCCCTTCCCATACCTTCGAGTGTTGATGTTAAAACACGGAATCCCATTTTACGGAGTCCGATAGGAATCCTAGTTTATGGAATCCCTTTTTAAGAATCCCTTTTGGAAAACACCTGTGGCTATGGAACCCCTTTTTGTCATATGTGCTTATGTGCTAGGGCACAATGTGTCACATTGTGCCTTTTCACATAAGCACATATCGGCACATAAAGTATGTGCTTATGTGCTAGGGCACATTGTGTCACATTGTGTCACATTGTGCCATAGCACATAAGCACATATGATAAAAAGGGATTCTCCAGAAGGTATCCTAGATAGGTATCCTCAAATAATACAATACCAGCCAACAGGTATCCTCAAATACCCGTATGTGCCTATGTGCTAGGGTACAATGTGTCACATTGTGCCTTTTCACATAAGCACATATCGGCACATAAAGCATGTGCCTATGTGCTAGGGCACATTGTGTCACATTGTGCCATTTCACATTAGCACATATGACAAGAAAGGGATTTCATAGGATATGGCCATTGGACATAGAGGCGATGAGAATCGGATACAACTTCGTTGTAATAAAGGGAGATAACTCTGTACGATTAAGTATAGGTTATGGAAAATCAAGCAATCTGATTGGTTAGTTATAATTTATATAAATGATCTAGATAAATGAAACAACAAGAGTACTCGGAACAGGGTCAGAACTAACGAGAACAGACCAGAATAGCTAAATATAGTAATAATAAGGTACGCTGTTCCAACTAATAGGCTATTCTACGCTACTGGAGTATACTCTAGAACAAAGGATATATGATCGGGTAGACGAAAACTATTGCATAGATAGATAGAAGCAGAGAATTCTGAAAGAATTCGAAATAATACACCGATAAATTGGGGAAATGAAGTCAATTTCGGTGATTTGGAGGGATTGTCGGGTTGTTTGTGGTAATTCGTGATACTCCGATTCAATCAAACGCACCCTCCGAACAGAACATACCTCTGTCTTGTTAGAAGGTTTTGGGTCACATAGCAACCACGTGCTACCATAGAAACCAAGATGGCGGCCTCCAGTATACAAAATGGACGACGGAAACACGTGTCACCCTAACAACACGTGCTGCGCATGCGCACTCATACCACGTATCATTATAGGGATGACGTCACAGGATGGCTGCTCACGCGGGTTACCATAACAACCAAACATGGCGCCACCAGCTCACGCGACATGACGTCACTTCCGGGGTCCGGGTCGGGGTCCGGCTGAATTGGGCCGATCGGGTACATGTCCTACTGCTAAGATGGTACATTCTCTAAAGCCCAAAATGATTTGGTTGTTAGAGCCCAAAAAGTTTTATACTCACTTTTTCGTGCATTTAATGAAACTTCACGGGTTCCCATAAAGACAATGTCAAAGCTGTTTGATAAATTAATTCAACCAATAGCCTTATATGGGTGTGCAGTCTGGGGATCAGAAATAACGTACGGTAAGCGTTACAACATAGCCTGTGAAAAAATACACACTTCCTTTTGTAAAAAAAGTCTTGGGCGTTGGGAAATTTTCCTCCAACCACGCGGTTGGATATCCTCTATATATCGAGGCGGTAAGTAGGATGGCTCCTTTCGCAATCAAAATATCTGAGAATCATAATGACCTGATGTGGAATGTGGTAGCTGAACAAAGAAATCGTAAAGACAAACCGGAAGCCCCTTTCAAATTACTGGAAAGATACGGTCTCGCTGTCCCTCAACATCCAATTATCACTAACACTAATGCTATAGGTAAGCTCAAGTATAATTTGCGCTTGCAGCATGTAAACACGTTCAAGAAGTCAATATCTGAGGACTGCAAAAAGAATGGAGATAATAAACTGAGAACTTACAGGTTGTTTAAAAATGACTATTCAATGGAAACATACTTAGTGGAAACGAACTCTGTGGAAGACCAGCAAATTTTCACTAAGTTTCGTATCAGCAATCATAAGTTAGCTATTGAGAAAGGGCGACATTATCAACCGCCGAAGCCTGTTATCGACAGGATATGTACTCACTGTGAAGCTAACTCTGGGAAAATAGAAAACGAATACCATTTTCTTATGGAATGTTCACATTATTCAGAGCTTCGATCAGAACTATTTGTTCTGATCAACAGTGAGATCGACGGTTTTAGTGATCTTAGTAAATTTGAGAAATTTAATTTAATATTTGAAAATAGAACCCCCAGTTTATGCCATAAAATCTGCAGCGTGATCCGGGAGGCTTTCGCCAGACGATTATATGTTTAGTGATGTGTATTGGAAATTCTAGTTCACATCTCCACGTTCTTTCGCGTATCAAATTAATAAAAAACGTATATAGTACTTTGATCATGGAAAATTGGTGGATGTAATTGTAATGTTGTGAGTACTACTTTTGTTCATGTTACTTGTAGATTATCGCATACTGTCCTGTATAGGATGTTTTATGCTAATAAATGTTATGTTATGTTATAAACATTTCATGGTGTTATAAACGCCGATGTTTGTTTGTTTGTTGGTGGTTAACGTCACATATTTATGCACCATGGCTTATGCAAACCTTTGTCCGTGATTGTAAATGGGATTTTATATATAAAATTCCAGTCATCTGAGTGCAGATTTATATCCAAAACCTCATTCCATTTATTCTACATATGAATGGAGGGTGTTGTGTGCAATTCTAAAAATTTAAAATAAAAGGCTCGGGAGACTTCATTAGTAGATTTTAACGTCTCAACGTTTCTGTGCTGAATATTATTCTGAGGTTTGTTGGATCTGGTCGCCGTTTTCCAAGCTTTGGGTAATGCATTTATAATACCCTGAAAAACTGTAAATGGGGTATTGATGTTATACTTGTTGGAGAAGTCAGAGAAGGTTAGGATGCCGTTGTTGTCAGATACTAGGTCATTTACAAAGTAAATACTTTTATTACACCCAGTTTTATTGAATCAAAGTTGTCCGTTAATTTTTATTTAATTATTTAAGAAAATAGTTTCGCCTAATATGTCTGCGGGTGGTTGTGTTACTGTTATTGTCCAAAGGAGCCCAGGCCAAAGGAACATCCTTCCAGAAAGTGTTCACATGTTTTCCAACTACTTTTAACCCTTCTTTATCCAAGTGCCAAAGCTTGTAAGTTCCGAACATTTCTTAGTCGTCAATTACAGGGATTTTCCATTCAACCAACGAGGTGGAGTCCAGTAATTTCTTAATCCAAATCATTTTTAAAGCACGACGAAAAGTTTCAACGAGGGGGAAATTTAATTCCACCATTTTCAAGAAGGCCAATAATTGTTGTACGTTTAATTTTTTTCAACTTTTTCCGGACCATAAGAAATTATAAAAAATTGTTTGAATTTTGTTAGATAACTCCTTTGGTGGGTCTGGTAAAACCATAAAGCAATGAGTCAGAATTGTTAAAGCCAAAGTTTTTATAATTGTATTTTTCCGATTTTTGTTAAGTTACGAAATGACCAATCACTTAACAATTTTTCAAATTTCTGCATTTTGTTAGTTTAATTATTTAGTATATAATTGTCGCTAAATAGATTAAATTCAATCCCCAAAAGGTTGAATGATCTGGAGCGATTCCAAACGACTTGTTCGCTTGTTGATAGTCTTTCACCACAACCCCGCTTAGAACCTATCCATATAACTTCCGTTTTATCAAAATTAACCCTTAAGCCAGGGATTAGTGAGAATTGTTTAACCATATTCAGGGCATTGGCTAAATAATATCCATCATCGCTTAAAACAGGGTGGAGTCATCAGCGTATTGACTTATTTGGTATTCATAATTTTTTATCTTTATTCCATTTATATTGGAGTTAGATTTTAGAAACGTGCTCAGAATTTCCACACTAAGAATAAAAAGATACGGCGATAAAAGGTCACCTTGCCTTACGCCTCGTTCTATATTGAATCTTTCAGAACAATGGCCATTATTAAGTATGCAACTGGAAATGTTGCTGTAGAAGATTTGATACCACCTTATCATAGAGGGGTCAAAATTAAAAAAGTCCATCGTCTTTTGGATAAAGATCCATTCCATGGAATCGAAGGCCTTTTTGAAATCTATCAGAACTAGGATGCCTGGAATGTCAAGTTTCTCACAGTTAGCAATTAAATTGAAAGTTAATCTAGTACACTCCTCAATATAACGACCTTTAATAGTCTGAAATTAAATTAGGAAGAATTGTTTTTACTCGGTTTGCAATTGCTACGGATCCTATTTTTGTATCTACATTAATTAGGGATATTGGGCGCCAGAGTTTTATGTACTGTTTAGGTTTGTTTTGTTTTGGTATACAGGTAATAATTCCGAGTCTCTGTGTAGTTGAAAGTTGTTCCAATTCATAGCCACAGTTCAACGAGTTTATTAGATAATTGCCAATATCTTTCCAAAATTTTGTATAGAACTCGGCGGTGAAGGCGTCAGAACCTGGTGTTTTATTGTTTTGCACTGCTTTAAGGGCATTTAAACCTTCCGATGGTGATAATGGCCCTTCGAGAGAAATGCTTTCGACATTGCTTAAAAAGTTAAAAAAGGGGTTACTTTTGACAAAAAGTATCATCTGTATCAAGAGGTTGATTATTAGACAGTTTCGATGAATATAAATTTTCGTAAAATGATTTTTGCACGGTTAGAATCTCATGTATATCAGTAATTTCCGATCCATCATCCTTTACTAACTTGGAGATAGTTTTTTTTTCGTATAATGTCTTTTTTCCAAGTTGCAGAAGTACTTGGTAGGTTCCCCCCCCCCCCTTTATTTTCCATTTTAATTTTGTTCTCATTATTATTCCCTGAAGCTTTTTATCCCTAACGGTTTTAAGTTCGTTTTCAAGTGATCTCATTTCTTCTGACACTGACTCATCCCCGCTGTCGAGTTTAGTATTCAGAACTTTTAAATGATCTTCTATTTCTTGTTGCCTTTTGTCCGCCTTACATTTTACAGAAGAGGCGTATGCCATACTTTTCCCTCTTATAATTTTTAGTGTTTCCCAAAGAAGCTGATTATTTATAGTATATACTTCCTGTGTTATTATTTGTATATTGGTCTATTGTTTCAGCTATAATTTGATTAATAGCAGTTACATAGTCTGGATCACTGAGTAGGCTGTTATTAAACTTCCAAATGCCTTTCCCCCGGGGCTGGTTATCAAAAGATAGTCTTATGCTTATTGGGTTATGGTCGGAGCGGTATCTAGTGTGAATTTCCGCCTTTTGAAAAAAAGAGTTGCAAGTCTGATGATAAAAGAAAGTAGTCTAATCTCGCCATTTTATTTTCAGGTCCTCTCCAAGTATAACGTTTTTCCTCTGTATTTTCTAATCGCCAGGCATCAAGTAAGTCAAATTTTTCCATTAAATTCATTATTTTTTTATTTGCCTTTTGGTTGTTTGTTTTTTTGCTAATATTTAATTGTATCTTTTTCGTAATCTTGTGGAACGTTCCAATCCCCTCCTATTATGATTGAATCATTACCCATGCTTTCGATTTTAGAGAATAATTCATCATAGGATTGTGGTCTATCGTCATTGGTACCGTAAACAGCTGAAATGGTTAATCTTTGACCCTTGATGGTAGCGTCCAGAATAATAAAGTTTCCAGTCTCATCTGAAATACTTTTGTGTATGGTGAAACCAAAAGTGTTTTTGAAAAATATAGCCACGCCTCTGCTTGAACTTGAGTGAGAACAGAATACAGCCTCATAACCCCATTCACTCCTCCAACAGTTTTCCACTTTCTTGCTTGAATGCGTATCTACCAGAAAAGTTATATCAAATTTATCCCTGCGTCGAGAAAACATGTCTCGTCGTTTGTAAGAATCGGAAGATAAGCCACGACAGTTCATGCTTTCTATTATTCTGCTAGCCATTTTGGATGAAGTTATGGGTAAAACTAAAAGTATATGTGCAGCTACTATGTTGTGAATTATTCATATTTCCATTTTTAAACTTGCATTTCTGTACAGAACAGTACATGGAAAGATCTATGAATCTGCAAGGTTTGTTCCTAACAAACACATTGCTTTTCTGTGCAAAGTTGTCATGAGAAAATCTGTTAGATCTGAAATTTAAAGGTTTATCAGTAACAAAAAAAGGTAATAAAAAACAGTAACAAAAGTGAACTCATTTTACTTTCGGGTTTGATTTTTCTAAACAAAACCCCATCCGTTATCGATATTCAATGAAAGCAGAAATATTTGCTCCTTTGTCATCCTAGGAACGATTCATCACGAGGTCTGGCCAGAATAGGACAGCAACGAAACCGATATACAACACGTGGAGAGCGAACCGCAACCAAACCACTCGCAGAGCGGAGTCATCACCCAAAGTATGACTTTAAAGTAATGTACATATCGACAAAAAAAATAAGCAATGTGTCAGCCGATGGACCTCCGGGTTAAACCCGAAGGTCCATCGGTCGCAACTTTACTTGTGCTTGTTATGCTTCACAAACAAATTTACAATTATTGTTCGGGTGGAATTCCGTGGGCGATTCAGCAACAACACACTCTCCACGTACTGTATGCGTATTCAGTGTTGCTTCAATTATTTTTTTTATATTTTTTTTCCCTCTCGTCAAAAATTCCTGGAGAGTGTTATTGGCTCAACAATGAGCTCGGCGATGGCATTCTTTTACATCTACCAAACATATCTACAGTGATTTTGTGACTCGTTCTGAACGCACCTTAATGATTTTGTGACTTGTTCTGAACGCACCTTAAGGCTTATAGACCTATTTCAGGCTTTTGCGTTCTCAGGGTTTGTGCCCTGATGATGCCATCTTTTGGAGGCCCTGCTTACAATTGACAAAAACAACTGGTCAGTGGTTTCTAGTCAGGTCCCGGCTGCCTTAACAGACAGCCAAGACTTGACTAGAAAGCACTTCCAAACACTTGGACACATGTATAGATTGTAGACCAGTGCCAATTCATGGCAACTGCCCAGTCCACTGAGGGTTCACAATACTGAAAATCGAATCAGTCGCGTCTTTCCTGAATATGGATCTTTCAACTGTTATCATGCCTTGTAAATAATTCAGAATTCATACGGGCTCGATATTCAGCGACTGGTACGGTTTGATTTTTCGGTAATAATAATAGTAACACATGTGGGCCACTGATGTGTCGCGGTTCTCAGGTAGAGAAGGCCTTGGTTACCCCTGAGCTCCCAACTCTCTCCCTGCTCCCAAGATTCGTCTCTCTTCCCAACACTCGGAGTCGAAGTGCTTGATGACATCCCTTGCCCCATTCCTCCCAATCTGTCCAGTAAGCATATTAACCCTATCATTTGTATCACCCAGTAACTACATGCCCTTCATTCCCTCATCCCACTCCCCCATTATAAGCAAAATAACTCTTATTCCAATAGACTGGTATTTTAGGCATTTTTGTAGAACGTGTTCAATTCAAGGGTCCACGACACGCTTAATTACACATCTGGTACTCCTGTTCAGTGGTATTCCCAACTCCCCTCTCAGCTCAAGGGACCGCGACCTCAGCTTGAACAACAGTGACTCCCCCCCCCCAAAGGTCCCATCAAGGTACTCTTTAAAACCTGGGTTCTATTTATCACGCAGGCCATCCAATGACCTATTTGATTTAACCCCCTCTTGCCAACTAAGGTTATCATCGTCCATGACTCTATCTTTGCCGATTTTTTTACCCGAGGTTGTTAAAAAATCGTCAGAGAACGACATCCCCATGATATCGGTATCGTTTTGGTTTTTCGGCATCTCTAATGTCAATGCTGCCACCATCTCGGCTATTGCAGTCGATACTCGTACGGCTGTCAAAACCTCGTCTTTGGGGAACAACCCTACATCTTCCCTGCAGAGTGCGCACTCCCATCATTACTGAACAGTACCTCAACTCCGAAGGGGGGGGGGGGTATCACTCGATAGAAGAGAGAGAAAAATACAAACTATCTCATCGGTAGGGGGTCGAGGGTGATTATCGTGCTTATCCTGGGGCCAAACAAAGAGTAACAGTGCTTCATGCAATCGGTCCATATAATTACTGTACATTGTAATTTATCTACCGACCGTTGAGAGTTCTGGCTAACACGAGTCAGTAGAAAAGTTACAATATGCAGTTAAAGTTAATGTTGTCGGCAATGGAATGAAAAAAGTCTTCTTCCGTTTTTCAGTTTCCCCCAAACATATCCGTTACGGTGGTAGGCTGATTCAATGTCCTTTTGCTGGTAAAGTTTATGTATAAGGCTGGAATTCAATGCTGTTAAATCGTCAGTTACTTTTACGCCAGTTTTGGGATCATTGTTTTTCATCGTTTTGGTTAAGACCATTTTTTTTCAAAAACACAGCATCTCTCAGTTCCTTCTTGTAAAATTTAACAACCACCGGTGGTGGGCCATTCTTATTTCTAGAGGGTAGGCGGTGAATTGCTTGAATATCCTCCACCTTTATTTTCTGTTGGAAGTCTGTCGAACCCATTAAATAGCAGAACTTTTTTACCAGGCGTTCGTCTGGCTCCTCCGCACAGCCTAGCACATTCGGGTTGTACTTCCTGGAATATTGCTCATTCTTGTTGGATGATCGAATGGCGTTGGTCGCTTTCTCATCAATGCCTTCTAATTTTCCACGAAGGGTTCCATTTTCATTCCTGAGCAATTCCACTTTTTTTTTCAGATGTTGGTTTTCGGACACAGTAGCAGCTAATCTTTCTTCAAACCTTTTCTCTAAATCCTTCATGCTTTGTTGGATGAATAATTCAAGTTCAGCCTTGAGAATATTAAAGTTTGTATCGATACTGCTGTTCACAATTTTGCGAACATCTTCCGATGAAGGCAAACAGGACATTTTCAGAGAAATTTTTTCGATTTTAAACAACTTACATTGGGTAAAAATATGGAACTATTCCAGTCTTCTGTCCATCGAAAAATATATCTACATGAAATGTTTGCCTACTCTACTTGATTATAAATTATGCGTTGTGCCCTGAAGAATAGGTTTTGGTTGAGAGAGAAGCTCAAGCAGAACCAGAATATCCCAACTGTTACCGTTCACGTTTTCTGTCCTATCATCAATGCACTCCCGTTCTTTAATTTATTTATGGATGTCTTCGAGCACAGACAGAACGGACAGCTGCTATGTAATTGCTCCGCTTTGCTCCAACTATTATCTTTGTTTATTTTCTAATAACATTCATAAGAAGGGGCATTGTTGGAAGAAGCGATCGCAAACACATTACTGTTATAGTGTCAAAATCTACATTTGTCTTTGTAATGATGTACTCACTCATACAGTATTCTGGTAATAAAAATGACATTTCTCGATTAGATAGCGATCGGGTCGAGATACATCTATCAGGAGTGACGCCACGGCGAGGAGGGGGAGTGCTATACCCCGATGTCAGGGAATATTAGACCCTCGTCGGGGAAACAGCCTCCGTTATTGCGTGCTTTCCTTGCTTTGGAATACCCAAGCCCCCATGGCAACTGACACCTATTTGTAAGAGGGTTAATTTATTTGTGAAATAAAATATTGCGAAATCAAGACCGAGTCGCGAAAGGCATACGAACAATAGCATATCCGTTTCATTGTTATCGCGTTTACTTTCCGATGGAGGACTTCTACAGTTCTGTTGAGAGAAAAGCGGAAATATAACCTCTGGGCCGTTACACAGTCGCGATCCGATCGAAATTCTCTGTCCGCTTTTGTCCTCGCAGCACCGCCCATACTCACCATCACCACGATCCAATCCCGATCCTACCCACACTCAACCCGTCCACATATATTTATTCATTTATTTATCGGCGCCAGGGTCACTTTCAGCATCTTGGCTATTTCATGACCGCAACAAAGGGATGAAGTCAAATTGTTTAGCCAATCGTTCATACCCATGCTTCCCATCCCAGGCGTCAGTTCTGGTCTCATGTTACCAATAACGCAGAGCTTCTTTACCGTCGTAAAGACGGTCTGCTCCAATTCCCTGGATTTCCACTGAGAACTCACACATTTTAGCGCTCACCCAACTGTAACCATGTCACGAATTAAGTTGCATTTTGTTTTTTCGATGGGGGAGATTCCAGTGTTCCGGGAAGAAAAGAGGAAAGTTAATTTCGGGCAGGTCTCGATCCTGTTTAAATTCTCTGTCCACTCTGGTCTTTAGTTTCCATAACTCTGTACGCACCGTCAGCCCCTCCCCACGCAACCCCATCCCAGTCACCCCGCCCACATATTTTACACTCACACGAACTGGAGTCAACTCACTCAGTAAATAACATCAGTAGTAGGAGATGAGGTAACCGGGCCCCTATTGGGGGACCTAGCGGGGGACATAGGAAGTGACGTCATAGTGGTGGTTGCTGCGTTGTCCATAGTTGAGTCAGACTAGCCCTACAAATTGGCTGCGACAATCGACAATACAATGTCAAATGAATTTGATGGCCGTTGTAGCTAATTTCAGTATTTGTGGACTCTGTCTGAATTGCTCTCCGTTAAGCATAGGTATGAATACATAGGAACTGTCGGACAAATTCATGTCGCGATGGCGCAAAAATGCCCCCCCCCCCCGCCCCAAGAAAAAACTGAAAAAAATCGGAAGATGATAACTACCTCTTAACAACACGGGCTTTTTTGTGTAATATGATTTGGTAATAATTCATGGGTGCGTACCATCAGACGTAAAAACTTGAGTTTAATTCTCTAGATGGACGTCATACTTATTTTGTGATCATGAGATATGCATTAGCATTTGCCAATATAATTTGAAGTGTCCACGGGAACGGGAAGATTCGGCCTCGGGAAGATTCAGCTTTGTCTTTTTCAGCCTTGGGAAGATTCAACCGGGAAGATTCGGCCTCGGTATTTGATGTCTTTATTAAGGTTATCTGGCAGTGGTTCATGGCTTTCGCTTAATAGGGGATTACAGTTCTGTTGGAAATAAATTGCAGTAGAATAGAAACAAATTATTTTATTTTTATCGCTCATTGAAAGCGGACTCGTTGCCTGTTATCAATAAAGGATAAATATATAATTTAAAACTATATTACGTGCTTATTGCTATTTATTCTTGGTAAATACATAAAATTGTATCGCCTTTAAAGGCAACTTGTTTTTCGTGGAACATTATGGGATACACAAATTAAAAGAAGACCGTTACATGAATATCTCTTTTATTATCTTATCAAAACAGCGGATACACAGAGCTCTACTTGCCTCGCATCGTCTTGCAATATTGGTACCAACTTGTAAAAGGACAGATGCTGTCCCGTTTGCTATTTATTCGCCTGTGTCATGCTATAATAAAAGAAAATAACTTTCAAGGGTTATCTATGTGTAAGTTCTGCGCAAAAACCGAAATTAATGCAACTTTAACTAATTACAAAAATAAGATAACTTTAGTTTTATTGTGTCAGAATTTTATTGCCTTTTAATGACAGAAATGTGTTTAATTAAAGCCATACCAATGTGGATGTAATTGTAACAAGTTTAATGATTTGGTTGAATATATTTGTAGTAACTCACCCTCTGTGTGATTATTTGTACGGACAATGTGTCCGTATACACACCGCTCTTGAATGAATCAGCCGTTCTCCATCTATACTGATATACTTTACGAATTTCGTCAACATTGTTGTGTTTATGATTGAACATAAAAATAATATATAATTAGCTTCAACAAACATACCTTAAACAATAGATTTTAGAAATAAAAAAAACAATATATATTTCCAAATAAAACGTATAAAATACATCAAATTTTAACTGAAATAAATGCTCCGAGGTGAGAAGATTCGGCCCTCTAAATGTGCCGAAGTGAGAAGATTCGGCCTTTTTTTTGGCTGAATCTTCCCGGCCGAATCTTCTCGGTCGAATCTTCCCGTACCGGTGTCCACAGTAAATTTTTGTTAAAAAACAGATTACAAATAAAAATTAATAATTCATAATAGCTAACTTTTCGACGAAAAGCTGTTTCCAAAATTTCCTAACAGTATATATATCTGAAAATTTCGCAATGGAAAACAGACCCCTTGTATGATCTTTCCGGCGAGGTGGAGAAATTTGCTGATCGCTGCTTCGTGGATTTTTAAAAAACAATCATTTTTTTTTACGCGCAGATGTTTGCATCAAAATGTTCTTGTTTGCTTGGTGAAAATCCGAACGTATCCGAACAGTGGCGATTAGGTTTCCGCTGTGTACACAGAGGAGGAAGTAAACAAATCTACACGTGTTAAAAAAACGAATGTTGAAGCAACGCTGATTGTCCCCCAATAGAACGAATGTTGTTTCTTTTACAGATCATTATTGGACCGTTGATATGCTTTTGTCTGCTGTATATACTTCTCAATTATCTCATAAGAGGTGATAAGAATGTTTGCGTCGTTGTGTTGGGGGACTTGGGACACAGTCCAAGAATACAGTACCACTCCATATCCTTGACGCTGGAGGGGTTTTCAGTTGATTTGGTTGGCTATAAAGGTATTTAATTTCTAAGAGCAGAACCCCCATTTATTTGTTGAGGACTATGTTGACTTATGAATATGGTTATGAGGGTACCCGTTGAATCGTCCCACAGTAATTTCGACCCAGCAGAATTCATCCCACTTTTGACGAATTGGTCCCACAGAAGTGATCTTGGTAAAGGTGTAGAATAGGGGACTTTTCGTTTTTTTTTGTTTTTTTTAAAATAACGCTTTTCTCGCTATTTTTTCCCTGTTTTCTTAAAGCAAACTATATTTTGAACAAAATGACACAAAATCACATACTTTCATCGTTTTTTTTTCAAGAAATATTAACGATTTTATTGCGACAGCGCCGTCGAACTCACTGCAATCGCTCCGTTCCATTATCGCTATCATAGGGGGAGAATTTAGTACTTGAAATGTCGGCTGACAAACCCTGCCCCCTCACTAAACTGACCCTAGATCAAATTTTAGGGTCAGTCTAGTGAGGGCCAGGCTTAGATTACTGATGAGCTCACCCTGGTCAAACTGAACTGACCTTAAATCGAGGAACACGTACACAAGCGAAGCGCAGCGCACCTGCTAACACACACACAAGCGAAGCGCACCTGCTATCATATAGAATGATTTCTCCCCTGTGACGTCACTCGTAACAACGAATGAAAACAACAGACGCTGCGAAATTTTTTAGCGGGTGAAACAAATCGCAATTGAGAAACTGGCAATTCAACGGGATTTAAAATTTATGCTCTTACATGTTAAAACATGGTAGAGATACCTAATTTTGTGTCATTTTGTTCAAAATATAGTTTACTTTAAGAAAACAGAAAAAAATAGCGAGAAAATCGTTATTTAAAAAAAAAAATGAAAAGTCCCCTATTCTACACCTTTACCGTGATCTTGGACCCACTTCTGTAGAATTTGACCGAGTCTACAAAAAATAAATGACCAGGAGGAAAATTCCAAAGATCTTTATTCTATGACAAAAATAGAATTGACAACAATGAAGTTGGGCTGTTCACTGTTGTCTGACATATTGATGCCCTGCTCACTTTGGGATCTACTTTCAGTGTGTTGGCAAATGCTGCAAAACCATTAAATGCATTCACTATTGTGAATGGCTTGCCTGTAAGCCGCACAAGTCTGTATTGCATACTCTATGACATTGCTATCGCTTGCTTGCAGATCTCATACTGTAATTCTGTAAACCTTCGCCTGGACTCACAGGATGGGTATGGGTCAAAATGTATCCATACCGAAACATACCCAGACCGAAACGTACCCAAGGAGTCAAAACGTACCCTGACCGAAATGTACCCAGACCGAAACATACCCAAACCATGAGTCAAAACGTACCTAATACCCTTTTTCTCAAATAAAAAGAGATAAAGAAAGAAGAAGTCATGATTCAAAACATGATGTAAATGAGAGTGTTATATTAGTAAAAACAATTGCAGAATCAATTATATTTTCTGTTGGTACAATTATTATTAATCATTACTAATTATAGTGGACCCATGTCAGTGTGTTCTGTTATAACAACATTTATCAATCATTGTTTCACTTTTGATTTCTTTTTATAGGAACGGACAATGTTTTCACGTGACGATTGTAACCGCTGATTATTACTGATTAGTGTAAACACAAGTTAGTGTTTTCTGTAATAACAGCTATTGTCAATCAGTATTGAATGTTATGAGTTTCCCTTTCATTTCTAATGATACCATATAGTTTACTTTATTTTGAAAATATCTAGCCATCTATAAAATATGCGTAACTACCCGATGATGTGATTAAGTTCATCATGTCAGAAAGGTCAACACGCCTGCTATGTTCGCCATGGTTTTCCGAATTTTGTTTGTTCTTGTCGAAGATAGTGACTACTTTCCCCCAATTACCATTCATACTCTCCTTAAACATGTACTTATTTTTACCTGTTGCTATGTTTATCACTACTATCTTGTTATTTGTAGATGTACTATGTACGTTTATATATATATTCAACGAATAAATGTTGTTGCATAATAAATCTTCTTTTTTATCAATGGGTATATAGACGAGCCCCAAATTGTCTGCCAGTTTTTTGGTTAATTATATATGTGGGTACGTTTTGACTCATGATTTGGGTACATTTCGGTCTGGGTACATTTTGACTCCTTGGGTACGTTTCGGTCTGGGTACATTTTGATCCGCATCTCACAGGATACCCACAGTAAAGACATTTTTCCAATTTTTGTTGAAGTGACTAAATTTTGGGGATTTTTATATCCATTTTGAACAGCTGTTCATGGTGATAGCTAAGCAAAATATTCTGTTATATAAAACCATTTGAATGCTTTACATAAACGATGACACAGACATTGGGTATTATTTAGCACCTCATGTTCATCTCCATTGCCCGCGTGGGGGCACGATGACGCCGTGTACTAAGGCGTACTGCACGTCGATGGTACGCATGTCTTTAACCAATCTAACCCTGCCTGTGCTGCAGTGCGGAGTTGCGATGTTGGGGAGCTGGCAGCTGCTTGTCGTTGCTCGGTGGTTCTCTCCGGGTACTCTGGCTTCCTCCACCCATAAAAACGTCACGGTCATGATTAGCCATTGTGCATAAATGTGTGACCTTAAACATCAATAAATAATAAATAAATATTATCACCTCATGCATGACGATACATGTTTATTCATTGAAGAGAGGGTTTCGCCACTGCTAATTATAATTCATCAAGTAAACATCACTGTTCAATTACTAATTTCTATACCTTTATGCATTCACTTAAATATACAAGGATATGTTCAAAATTAAAATGAAATGTTTTTTTGGTATTTATTATACTGTTGAATCTCGCAGTTACTGTACATGGACCATCATTTGTACTTTTGACTCCAAAGTGTTAAGATGGATTGATTGACCGCACACTATGGCAAATCTGGAAATCCCAATCAAGCTGAAAAATGCTCTGTCAGCTCTGGACGTCTCTTGTCCTCTAAACTGGGCTCTCCAGATGAGAGGCAAGAGCATCCACCTGACTTTGGAATACGAAGCGCAGAAGGCTACCACACCACCTTCAGGGAGAGGTAGTACCTTTGGTGAGAGGATTCCCCCTCACACTGGTCCTCACCCAGTGGCTAGTTCATCGGAGAAGAAGAAAAAGAAGAAGACTCCATCCACCAGGCTCAGGGATGCCCGGTGCCGGGAGGCATGGCTTGTATAAAAAAGAGCAGGAACAGAGAAACAGGAGGTGGTGAGGGAGACTCCCATTGAATCACCACCACCTTCTCTTCCCACACCAACCTCAACCTCTCCACTGGAGAGGTCGGAAGGCAGAGAGACAAAGGAGGTGGACAAGGAGATGTAGGACATTGTAGGTCACCCAAACCATGTCTGAATCTCCTATCTGCTTGGATCAAACAAGCCAGGAAACACCAACAGACACCACCAAATCATCCAGTGCCTCTCTCTCTCCAGTACCATCTCTAGCTTGGACCCCCACACTAGAAAGGAAGATGAAGATCTAAGCAAGCTCACCCATGAACTGGAACAACCGATCATGTGAACAGAAAAGTCAACCAACAGCTCTCCCGTTAAAACCAAGCTAACCACACACCTCCAGTAAAACACTCATTTCATGCTCTAAAAGAAGCTCAAAGAGACTAACTTAGGATGTCCTAGATACCCAACTGGCAGAGCTGAAAAAGAAAACAAATTAACTACATTCTCAAGTCATCATGGCACGAAATCAGGCTCAACAACCAAAGATCTTGACAGAACCACACACCCCACCATCAAAAGTCCCCACCTCCTCTGCCACCACCAAAGAAAAAAGGAAGAAGCAGAGGAAGTAAGAAGCAGGAAGTAAGCGAGTCGACAACCAAAGAAACCCCTCAAATCACATCCACTTATGGGATGCACGTCGCATCCCCAAGTGAAGAATCTTTCGGAGAATAAAATGAAATGTTAAAATTCATTCTGCTTGAGCATCTTGTCAGGAAAAAATGGGTACCGGTATATTTTATTAACTAATGATTTTTTTGTAAGAACAAAGCTTACAGGGTAACTTTTGTAGTGGGTCAAAATCACTATAATAGTGGGTCAGAATCACTTTTGTGGATCAAAACTAGTTTGGGTCGAATTCACTTTTTTAAGTCGAATTCACTTCAGGTCGAATTTGCAGTGGGTCGAATTGACTGGTATTCTGTAAGAGGTTTTCAGAGCAAAACAGTTTTTCATAACATGCACGCTTAATTGTTGTAATTAAAGAATATCCATGAGCTTTAAAACACTTTCTAATCACAACACTCTCAAAAAACAACTTTAGAGGCATGAAAATTGAGTCAAGATTTGAAGAATTTGAAATTATTTTTATCAGCATTTCCATGCTCAGAATCATTCAATTAAAATGATGTATAATTAGCTCATGCAATGGACTAGGGCAACATATTTAGAATTCTTTCCAAAATACTTTGTCAAATTTAAATATTACAATTTGAATAATGCTTGCAAATGCAGACAAATGGAAAATTTTTGTTAAATAAGGAGAGGGACTATAATATAGTATATATGAAATATTTATAAGATTGTTTGTGAATTTGGATGCTAATAACAAATAGTGATCATGGAAGTATTGATTGTGTAAGACAGTTTTCTTTTCAATGTCAGTGATGCATAACTGGTCCTAACTGCAGTAAAAGTTCCTTAGCAACTGCAACATTTACGTTGGTACAGTAAGCCCAAACATGAGGATAATTTCTGGTGATTGTGAAGTGACATATTATTGTGCTCAGCTTCAAAAATATTTTTGTTTTAGAATGCAAATGTGGATGTTTATTGAAAAAGAATGTTCATGATGACCCAAAAGCAATTTTAAAGTGGTTATAGTGTCTGTTAACCCTTTACCCAACACACAGGATATCAAAATTTATTATTTTTATAACAGTTTTTTTTAAATTTCTCAAAGAAAAATCAACAAAATCATATCATGTGACCCCTCATTGGAACATTAATTTTTTTTGAAAAATATTGCTTTTTTAACTGCTTAAGGTGCTATGTAAGTAAAAGAATTTTGTTTATTTTGAAATTTCCACCTTGAATATTCCTCAAATTCAAATTAAATATACACAAATTATACATCACAATGAAGGTTGAGATGTACATGTATAGAACATGAAACACATGTCGAGTTGACAGCAGCCACCATTGTTACTAGTGTGGCTAGTGTTACTCTGAAATAATAATAAATAATAATAATAATAATAACACTTTGGCCGGCCGCTGATCTGTCTCGGTTCTCAAGTGAGAAGGCCTTGGTTACCCCTGGGCTCCCAACTGCCTCCCTATTCCCACACCTGTTCTCTCCTGCCAACACTTAAGAGATGAACAGCTTGGTGACATCCAGTGCCCCATTCTTCCCAATCTCTCTGATAAGCATACAACCCTCTCCTTTTTAGCTTAACTTGACATAGTCAAGATAAGCTATTGCCATCACGCGTGCGGAAGTCTGTTAGTCTGTGAGTCTGTTACATTTTCCTTTAGCACAGGCTACACCCCGCAGTTCTTGTCTGATCATCACGAAATTTCATATGCAGGTTTGGTGTCATGTCTAGATGAGAACGTCCCCTTTTGGTCGCAATCGGGCATCCGGTATGGCTGCCCGAGCCGAAAACCATTAGCACAGTCTACAGGTCGCATTTATGAAGGGATTTCATTGTAACTTGGTAGGATGCCTCTGTATAATGCCTAGATGAGAACGTCCCCTTTTGGGCTTGATCTATCAACCGTGATGGCTGCCCAAGCCCCGAAACCCCAAAACGTTTAGCACAGACTGCAGGTCATGTTTAATGTGGAGGGATTTCATTGTAACTTGGTAGGATGACTCCTTATGATGTCTAGAAGAGAATTTCCCCATTTGGGCATGATCTGCCAACCCTGACGACTGCCCGAGCCCAAAACCTGAAAACCTTTAGCACAGTCTACAGGTCATATTTATTGATGAATTTCATTGTAACTTGGTGGGTTGACTTCATACAATGTCTAGATGAGAAAGTCCCCTTTTGGACGTGATTGGGCAACTGTGACATCTACAGGGGCCCGAAGCCTGAAAACCTTTAGCACAGTCTAGAGGTCATATTTATGAAGGGATTTCATTGTAAATTGGTAGGATGAATCTAAATAATGTCTAGATGAGAACGTCCCATTTTGATCGCGATCATGCAGCCTTGATGGGTGCTAGGGCTGGGCGATATGGGAATCTGAATACCGGTAACAATATCAGAAAAAATATCGCGATATACCGGTATATCGTGCAGCAGTGTGTGAAACACATATTAAATGCAAGGGATATCATGAATAAAAAAGATATTTTTGGAGCAAAAGATAGAAGTATCACTTACTGCTCTGGGAAAATGAGAGATTTGAATGGAAGACCATAATAATCCTTGTCGGTGTGTCCAGTTGATGGAATTCCGAGGGCCTGGTTTCACAAAGAACCAGTAGTAGCTACTCCCCTTCTCCTTTCTTCCAGCAGTGAACTTCCTCAGATGACAATGTCAAATGTCATGCCAGTCGGTCTGTTGATATTAAGCACGCCTCCAAGACGTGATCACCCTTCACTTTCATGATAGTCTGCAGGTGTCAATCACCAGCTGACAATGTTTTCTCCCAGTGATGGCATCACACCTCTGTCATATTTGACAAAAATTGTTGCACATTTCGCAATTGTGAATATGTGTGATTTGAAACATTTTTGTGTCAGATTGCTGACAACGAATTAAGCAATAAGTATGGCTTGCTGATTACAGTTCAAACAAACGCGACCAACAGCAGGTGACTGTGTTTTTACAGCGTGACAGTCGGGTGTGTTTTCCATGTAACAACAAACTATTTGTGTGATGTATGCACCTTCAATTAATCACTAATTAAAAATAATCAAACAAATTTAGCAAACAAGTATTAAATTTTTATTTCATAATTTCTCCATGAATGCTTGCATGTCGGTGACGATAAATGAGATGGAACGTTACTCTCGTCATCTCTTGCTGTTTATCATTTGTTCACGAAATGAGGAAAGATAAACTACCTGTAGTTTCAAAGCAACTTTCTGTGCGATTTTACGAGAAGACATATGTTGAAATTTTATTATCATGTGACCCAAACTAATATCGTTACAGACGATATACCGGTATTGCCAAAAAATAGACGATATTTAACCAGTACCGATTTCAATACCGGTATTTACCGGTATATCGAAATATCGGCCAGCCCTAATGGGTGCCCAAGCCCAAAAACCTTTAGCATAGGCAAACGGTCATATTTATGGAAGGATTTCATTGTAACCTGTTAGGTTGACTCCATATAATGCCTAGATGATGACATCCCCTTTTGGTCGTGATCGGTCAGTTGTGATGGCTGCAAGTGCCTGAAGCCCGAAAACCTTGAGCACAGTCCACAGGTCATATTTATGAAGGGATTTCATTGTAACTTCTTAGGATCACTCCAGATGATGCCCAGATGAGATTGTCCCCTATGGTTGCGATCATTCAACCATGATGGCTGCCTGAGCCCGAAGCCCGAAAACCTTTAGCACAGTCTACAGGTCATATTTATGAAGGGATTTCATTGTAACTTGGTAGGTTAGCTTCATATAATGTCTAGATGAGAACGTCCCCTTTTGGACATGATTGGGCAACTGTGACGGCTAAAGGTGCCCAAAGCCCAAAAACCTTTAGCACAGTCTACAGGTCATATTTATGAGGGGATTTCATTATAACTTGGTAGGATGACTCCAAATAATGTCTAGATGAGAACGTCCCATTTTGATCGCGATCATTCAGCCTTGATGGGTGCCCGAGCCCCAAAACCATTAGCATAGGTAAAAGGTCATATTTATGGAAGGATTTCATTGTAACCTATTAGGTTGACTCCATATAATGCCTAGATGATGACATCCTCTTTTTGTCGTGATTGGTCAGCTGTGATGGCTACAAGTGCCTAAAGCCCGAAAACCTTAAGCACAGTCCACAGGTCATATTTATGAAGGGATTTCATTGTAACTTCGTAGGATCACTCCAGATGATGCCCAGATGAGATTGTCCCCTTTGGTTGTGATCATTCAACCATGATGGCTGCCCGAGCCTGAAGCTCGAAAACCTTAAGCACAGTCTACAGGTCATATTTATGAAGGGATTTCATTGTAACTTGGTAGGTTGACTTCCCATAATGTCTAGATGAGAACGTCCCCTTTTGCACACGATTGGGCAACTTTGACGGCTAAAGGTGCCCGAAGCCCAAAAACCTTTAGCACAGTCTACAGGTCATATTTATGAAGGGATTTCATTGTAACTTGGTAGGATGACTCCAAATAATGTCTAGATGAGAACGTCCCATTTTGGTCATGATCATTCAGCCTTGATGGGTGCCCGAGCCCGTCCCATTTTGGTCATGATCATTCAGCCTTGATGGGTGCCCGAGCCCAAAAACCTTTAGCATAGGCAAAAGGTTTATTTATAGAAGGATTTTATTGTAACCTGTTAGGTTGACTCCATATAATGCCTAGATGATGACATCCCCTTTTGGTCGTGATTGGTCAACTGTGATGGCTACAGGTACCCGAAGCCCGAAAACCTTGAGCACAGTCTACAGGTCATATTTATGAAGGGATTTCATTGTAACTTCTCAGGATCACTCCAGATGATGCCCAGATGAGATTGTCCCCTTTGGTTGCGATCATTCAACCATGATGGCTGCCCGAGCCTGAAGCCCGAAAACCTTTAGCACAGTCTACAGGTCATATTTATGAAGGGATTTCATTGTAACTTGGTAGATTGACTTCATATAATGTCTAGATGAGAACGTCCCATTTTGATCGCGATCATTCAGCCTTGATGGGTGCCTGAGCCCAAAAACCTTTAGCATAGGTAAAAGGTCATATTTATGGAAGGATTTCATTGTAACCTATTAGGTTGACTCCATATAACGCCTAGATGATGACATCCCCTTTTGGTCGTGATTGGTCAGCTGTGATGGCTACAAGTGCCCGGAGCCCAAAAACCATGAGCACAGTCTACAGGTCATATTTATGAAGGGATTTCATTGTAACTTCATAGGATCACTCCAGATGAGATTGTCCCCTTTGGTTGCGATCATTCAGCCATGATGCCTGCCCGAGCCCGAAGCCCGAAAACCTTAAGCACAGTCTACAGGTCATATGTATGAAGGGATTTCATTGTAACTTGGTAGGTTGACTTCATATAATGTCTAGATGAGAACGTCCCCTTTTGAACACGATTGGGCAACTGTGACGGCTTCAGGGGCCCAAAACCCGAAAACCTTTAGCACAGTCTACAGGTCCTATTGATGAAGGGATTTCATTGTAACTTGGTAGGATCACTCCAAATAATGTCTAGATGAGAACGTCCCATTTTGGTCATAATCATTCAGCCTTGATGGGTGCCCGAGCCCAAAAACCTTTAGCATGTCTGTAGGTCCTATTTATGGAAGGATTTCATTGTAACTTGTTAGGTTGACTCCATATAATGCCTAGATGATGACATCCCCTTTTGGTCGTGGTTGGTCAACTGTGATGGCTACAGGTGCCTGAAGCCCGAAAATCTTAAGCACAGTCTACAGGTCATATTTATGAAGGGATTTCATTGTAACTTCATAGGATCACTTCAGATGATGTCCAGATGAGAATGTCCCCTTTTGGTTGCGATCATTCAACCATGATGGCTGCCCAAGCTTAAAGCCCGAAAACCTTTAGCACAGTCTTCAGATCATACTTATGAAGGGATTTCATTGTAACTTGGTAGGTTGACTTCATGTAATGTCTAGATGAGAACAGCCCCTTTTGGACACCATTAGGCAACTGTGTTGGCTACAGGGGTCCAAAGCCCGAAAATCTTTAGCACAGTCTACAGGTGATATTTATGAAGGGATTTCATTGTACCTTGGTAGGATGACTCTAAATAATGTCTAGATGAGAACGTCCCCTTTTGGTCGCGATCATTCAGCCTTAATGGCTGCCCGAACCCAAAACCCCAAAACCTTTAGCATAGTCTATTGGTCATATTTATGGAAGGACTTCATCTTTACCCATAAGTTTGACTCCATATAATGCCTAGATGATGACATCCCCTTTTGGTCATGATATTTATGAACGAATTTCATTGTAACTTTGTAGGATCACTCCAGATGATGCCCAGATGAGAATGTCCCCTTTTGGTTGCGATCATTCAACCATGATGGCTGCCAGAGCCCAAAGCCCAAAAACCTTTAGCACAGTCTACAGGTCATATTTATTAAAGGATTTCATTGTAACTTGGTAGGTTGACTTCATATAATGTCTAGATGAGAACGTCCCCTTTGGATGCAATTGGGAAACTGACGGCAACAGGGGCCTGAAGCCCTAAAACCTTTAGCACAGTCTACATGCCATATTTATGAAGGGATTTTAATGTAACTTGATAGGATGACTCATTTTGGAATAATGTCACTGTAACTTGGTAACTTTTGTTGATATGCGTTAACTGTGAGTGCCACATACATTAACTGTGAGGTCATATTAACCCACCCCTCAGCTCTTTAGTACAGTGTACACCTTATATTAATTTTATCATAAACATAGCATACAGGGAACAGAAATGAACATATTCCCAATTATCACAATTCTTATTTCATAATCCTTTCATAAACATTGAACATTATCCTTTTCATCAAACACAACACACAAGTTAAGCTACAGTGTCATTGACACTTTCATTCTCTTTAGTGCCAGGGACCACGACCTCAGCTTGAACAACAGTCACCACCAAAGCTGCCATTAAGGTTCTCTTCAAAAGATGGTTTTTCTTTATCACGCAGGCCACCCAAAGACCTCTTTGATTTTTCCCCCTCTTGCCAATTAAGGTTACTCCATGACTCTTTCTCTAATGATTAAGTTGGATGAGGGACTGGCTCCAGTGTTACCAGCCTCACATTTCTTTTCCAAAACAAAACCAAGATGCAACATCAAACAATAGGATAACTGTATCACATCAAACACTCCAAAAACACATCCAAAACAGTAGTCAATGCTTTAATAAGCACAAACCTCAATTCCTCAGTACCAACATTCATTCTTCATGAAAACAGTCATTGACTTGAACAAGCTGAGAGAGGATAGAGTCACCTCTAAAACAGTCTCTGGAGGCCTTTAAATCAAAACAACAAAATGCATTGGTAACACCAGCTCCACTCTTGTAGTCTGAAAGTCAGCAGTGGATACTATGATGGACAGATAACGGACATAGATGGATGAATAGTTCAGTACTGAAAATTTCAGAAAATTAGTTTTCTCACAGGAAACAGTCTTTTGCCCCAGAGCCAACTCAGCCTCTACCTTAGCCCCCAAATGTTCATGGATGAATACAGATAATTAGTTTTCTTATGGGGGAATGTATCTTTTGACCCTGAGCCAAGTTGCTCTCAGATTAAGTTTTCTCCCCCCACTATACGTGAAACATACGCATGTCCCAGGTGAGACATCAGGGTGGGATATTTCTATCCCACCCACCCCACGTGACATACTCATTTGCATATTTTATTAGGTCGCCGGAACTATTTCATCATCGTCTGCACAATTGAAAGTAAACAAAATGGCTTCACGATTTCCTGCATGTAATCCACGTGCCATTCAAAATCAACAATGTTGATTTGTTTCAACCCCATGTTTCTCTGCAGATTTAATAATATCACTGCGCGAATTTATCGATCAATCAATAATCTCACAATGCCCTTTACATTAGAGCTTGACACGCACAAATTCATTAACCCCCTTAACAGACAGTGTTACAAATCAGTTTTTTAGTATATACCTATGGTATATACCTAACTTTTGTACGATCTTTCTGATGAAATTGTTCGTTTTTCAAAAGGACTACGACTTGAGAAATTGGGTATGTCAGCACGTGACCACCAATTATCTATAATGACGTAATCCTCGTGTGGGGGGAGAAAAATCATCCTCGATGAGTCTGAAGGTGGGAATGGGGAAATCTCACCCTTGGGGCGAGATATTTGAACAAGACCCAAGGCTTGGTTCAAATATCTTGCCCCTCGGTTGAGATTTCCCCATCCCACCTCCAGACTCATCAGGGATCATAATAGTCCCCACCCCAACCTGGCCAACTCACCCAGGCAATTAAAGAAAATGCACATGTACATGTACAACTAAAAATCCTTGAAATTCACTTTAAAGAAAATCCAGAGAACTAATAAATGTCCAGTGGCCGAGGACCATTTGGTCACGATCTTTCAACCATGACGACTGCCCGAGCCCAAAACCCGAAAACCTTTAGCACAGTCTACAGGTCGTATTTATGGAGGGATTTCATTGTAACTTGGTAGGATGACTCCATATAATGTCTAGATGAGAACGTCCCCTTTTGGTTGCGAGTGGTAAACTGTGACGGCTACTTGTGACGGCTACAGGGGACTGAAGCCCAAAAACCTTTAGCACAGTCTACAGGTCATATTTATGAAGGGATTTCATCATAACATGGTAGGATGACTTCAGAAAATGTCTAGATGAGAACGTCACCTTTTGGCTCTAATCATTCAGCCATGATGGCTGCCCGAGCTCAAAACCCGAAAACCTTTAGCACAGACTACAGGTTGCATTTATGAAGGGATTTCATTGTAAGTGGGTAGGATGACTCAGTATAATGTCTAGATTAGTACATCCCCTTTTGGTCACGATCGGTCAACCATGATGGCTTCCCGAGCCCAAAACCCAAAACCCAAAAACTTTTAGCACAGTCTACAGGTTGTATTTATGAAGGGATTTCATGGTTACTTTGTAGGATGACTCTGTATATCAAGATGAGAATGTCACCTTATGGTCATGATCTGTCAACCGTAAGAGCTGCCCAAGCCCGAAACACAAAAACCTTTAGCACAATCGACAGGTCATATTTAATATGGAGGGATTTCATTGTAACTTGGTAGGATGACTCTGTATGATGTCCAGATGAGGACATCCCCTTTTGGTTGCGATCGAACCACTGTGATCGCTATACAGGCCCGAAGCCCAAAAACCTTTAGCACAGTCTACAGGCCATATTTATTAAGGGATTTCATTGTAACTTGATAGGATGATTCATTTTGGAATAATTTCACTGTAACTTAGTAACTTTCATTGACATACATTAACTGTGAGGGCCACTTACATTAACTGGTAGGGCCACATTAACCCACCCCTCAATTCTTTAGTACAGTCTACACCTCAGATTATTTTTATTGAAAACATAGCATACAGGGAACAGAAATTAACATATTTCCAATTATTATTATTATTTCCGTTTAGTGTATAATAAAAAGTGGTTTATTTTCTTTTTTCAGGATCTCAACCACACAAGTGTGTGAGAGAAAATTCCAAGATAGAAATGAGTTATGTTAGAGAGGTGCCATCATTCATTAAATGTAAGCGGAAGTTCTCTAAGGTTACTCCAGCTTCCAGAACCTGTAAAACTGGTCAACGCGATATGTCCCTGACTGTTGAAAGCCTCATTTCACCCCAGTAAATAATTAAGTAACTATAATCCTTTACCTAATGAACCATCCATATGTGGTCAGCTGTCTTAAAAAAAAAAATCACCTTCAAGTTTTATTATCTTTTCAGTTTTTGCCTCCATAATATACTTTATGACCCCCTCATTGCTGCAAGATCATTAAACTCATTCTAATGGGAGGTTATAAGCTATGTTTTGGAGGCAAAAAATAAAATTATTTTGTGATTCAAGAAATTTTTTTGCAAGTGTCATCTTCTAGTCATGGTAGGTAAAGGTTAAAATGCACAAGATATCAAAACTTATTTTTATATTTTTTTCAAATTTTTAAAAAAATTTGAACGAAACCATATCATATGATCCCTCATTGGAATAAGCTCATTCCAATGAGGGGTTACGATATGGTTTTATAGAAATTTTTTGAAATTTTTTTTTTTCAACTGCTCAATTTGTAATTTACAGTGAAAAATGTGGCAATTCATTAGGTAAAGGGTTAATATGAGTGGATGGGAGGAGAGCAGCGGTGCCATGTCTTATATGAACTTACATGTAGGAGGGCCATTTTTAGCCCACATATATTTGACACAAGGAGAGCCGCTGGGGTCTGTTCTTGAGATTGGAAATTTTACCGTATCTAATGTAGGCTTGAAAAAAGAAATAATTTCTTGTAGAACATGTCAGAATTTCTACCTGAATTATGTATGTAGTCTGACAATTATAGTCAGTATCTGACAAGTAAACAAAATGGCTACCAGTTAGTCTCTGTGAGACCCCTAGACCTGGCCTATGGCTCAAGCCGGAAGCCAGGCATAGGGGTCGCACAGAGACTAGCTACCAGTAATCTTTTCCAAAGTACATGATCGTATATTAAGATGAGCGATACCGATCACTTCTATTGAATAAAGTTCACTTTCATGACTCTCCTTGTAAGTGGCTAGGAGAGCATTTACCATCCTCACAAATTTTAGTACAGGAATACCATTGAGAACGAGAGCGGTCGCCCTCCATAAAATGTCAGGCCTGGAAGATATTCTGTCATGTGACATATTGGAAAGAGTTCACAAGACATTTTCCCCAAAATATGTTGCATAACCACACTTCACTATAAAAAAAACCCAGAACAATGAAACACAAAGATTTCTACAAAATAAAGTAAGAGATACCAAATACCATTAAATCCTTCATCAGTACATAATAATAAGGATCAAGTAAACATTATTATTTTACATTAACTGTGTATCAGGCCTGGAATGTAGCATGTATCGTAGTATCTGATATTTAATATTGTATCATGCAACAGATAGATACAAGTACATGCTAAATCCTGTCTACTTCCTGTGCATTGAAAAGTTAGATAATACACTATTTAATACTATTAAAGAATTATAAAAATCCTTTTTGAAAAAAGCTTGTCATAACAGTCTTTAAACTGCTGTTTGAAGCACAACTAGGAATGAAGTAGATGCAAAGTGAAGGGGGCCATCACTATGGGCCCGGCATTTGAAACGGTTGGCAGTTCGAACAGAGTACAGTACAGTAAAACCTTCTTTGAGAGACCACCTGTCTTCAGAGGCCAATGAAACAATGTACCAAATAGTTGTTTTGGGGTCCAGGGTCCAGTGTATTTATATCATTATTATGTTATATAAAATAGATATTTATAATGAAAAGTCTTGTTTACCAGTCAGATTTCCAATAACAGCAGTCTGTAGGATGGATGAGGAGTTATAACCGCAGATAATATGTCAGATTTCCAAGTTCAAGGCCATGAAATTAAAACTTGATGTGGAGGTACCCATCAGGAAGCTACAGACAATAAATTATTTCAGTATTTTCATCGATTACTGAAAACAATGTCAGGGCTTCAGATTGGTCTAATTTGGGGACACCGTATTCAAGTCAAAAATGTCCCCAAAATATGAGAGACTACATGATTAGTCAATTTACATACAAATAGAATATAATACAGGGCTTCCTAAAACCTATTTTGCATGATGCAAAAGTATTTCATAACAAATATCTTCATTTTAGAATGCTACAACAGGCTGTTGGTAGTCATCTCCTAATTTGGGGACACCCTTTACTGGCTTGAGTTTGGGATAATATAAAGGCTTGACAATGTGGAAAACCAGTCATAACTATCTATTTCTATGTTCAAGGGCAATAACTCTGTAACTGCATGAAAAATTGAGTGAAGGAAGCAAAAACAGAATTCCATCTGTAATTTGCCACATGGGAGGTACATACTAAAAATTATTCATGTATTGCTAAAATTAGTGAAGAAAAGTGCAGAAAGTCTGTTATAACCGTTAGATTTCAGATTTTCTCAGGTCAGTAACTGAAATAGGAGTAGGATGGAATTGAAACTTAATCTGTAAGCGCTCATCAGGAAGTTACATACAAAATATCATTTCAATATTTCCATTCATAGCTGAAAAAACTGCCTGAAACCTGTAATAACTGTCAAATTTTTAAGTTCAAGGGCAATAACTCTGTAATAAACCAACTGAGCGGAATGGAATTGAAACGTGATCTGTAAGTACCCACCAGGAAGTTACAGACAAAAAATCTTTTCAATATTTCTATCGATAGCTGAAAAAGTGCAGAAAACCTATTTTAACTGTCCAATTTCCAAGTTCAAGGGCAATAACTCTGTAATAAACCACATGAGCGGAATGGAATTGAAACTTTATCTGTAAGTATGTATGTTACTTGCATTACTGATATTGAAAAATAACAAAATAAATTGTTCTTTCAAACATTAATAATAATGGAAATTTATTTTAAATAATTTTTTTCAATTAAAAATACATGAAATGCAGAAAGAAATGCCCAGTATACTCTGCATAGCATCTGATTCAACATTCAAGAGAAAGTGTGGCATCAGTGTCTAGTCTAACAAAACCCGCCCACAAAACATGCCATTCACCAATTTCATGAAAGTTTTTTACCCCAAAATCCAAATCCAGCCTAATTGACAACCTCTAACTGAAAACATAAATTACTCGGGGAATTGCACAATACAGTATATCATGAATCCTTATACAAAAAATGTTGAAAATAAACGCAAACTCAAAAGAAAATTATACATTACAGTAGCAGTGACAGTTAATTAGCAATTTGTTGACTGTCTTTTTGTCAAGCCACATAGTTGTTTACACAGGTGATTTTGTTTATGTGCAATAAAAAAAATCCCTCGAAAACAAAAATTGTTTAGTTTATGGGTTTTTCACAAGATTTATATGAAGTATTTGTAAGATGAATATGTTATCACCATCATGTGCTTGTACAAATTTAGAATCAGAGTCTCACTTGTGTTTCAAGGTAATATATCGGCTCATTATCGACGAGCCATTATATTTTTCTAGAAGCAAAAGCTTGTCTCTCATACTAAATTTATACATGCACATGATAGTGATAGCATGTGTTTCTCTGACGATGATATATCCTATTAACTGGTAGAGTGCTAAATTATTTTTGTCATTGAAATTTGTTCATGTATCTTTGACTTGTAACATTTTATGGGAGAGTGCCTACAGGCTAAGTATTTTCACTTCAAAGACAGTACAAAGCACATCCGCAGAAAATGGAGCTTTTAAATTGCAGTACCTGTTCTTCAGAATAAAGCCGAAATATGGACTTCCAGTACTCTACCAGTTATGCATATGATTTCATAGCCCAGCATCTCTTCAGTTTAACATTATTATCGCCCCCTCCCCCAAGTATTTTTTTGACAGTTATTGTCCTTGTTGAACATGAGTGGTAGGGGATTAGCCATCTCATGGTGCTGCACTTGTACCAGAATCAACAATTTTTCTCTCATATTCTTAGCAGAATCCAACATGCACAGAAGTATCTGTATTGGACTGCATCCCGGAGCAATACCAGGGACAGATCCACAAAAAATAATAATAATAACACTTAAGGCAGCCACTGATTTGTCTCGATTCTCCGATGAAAAATCCTTTATTAACCCTTAAAGGCCTTTCTCTCCTCCCAGTTCTCAGAAACGAACCATTTGATGATATTCCATTCTTCTGCCTTCTCGATTTCCAAAATAAGAATACTAACTCTGTCTTTCGTGTTAACCAATACCCACATATCCTTTCATCATCTTATCCCACTTCCCCATGATACTCCTGAGGAATCTTAATCTATTGGACTGATATTGTGGGCATTTTAAGAGAAAATATTCCAGTGAGACACTTAGGGAGCACCATTTTATGCAAACCACACATTGAAATTGGTAATCCTGACACAACATCAAGTTTAAACTCTCAGCCACCTGTCAAATTCTGTAAGGAATCCGACACTGTCGCAGGCCCACTTGTTAACCCACTTATATTGGAGTTTGCTGTGAAAATGTGATGGCCCTTCACTCAAATATAGATATTTTTTTCATGTTCCAGTTGTAGATATTCCAATCAATAAGTTTTTACTATGCCTTGAAAACATCAAGATATTAACACAATTAGTGGACTATGTGGCATAATCATGAAACTACTTATGCTGTCGTCATCATCCATAATTATTTAGTGAACAAACCTCTGTGACAGTATTTGTAATGTCATCAAAGATTCCTTCAAATCAAGTCTCAGTTGAAAACATTTCTTGCGTTGATTTATGTCTATGTTTTGAGATTCAATCGGATGGAATATTTCAGTTGGTTAGAAAAGCAAACCATTGGTTTGCTTTTCTGACCAGCTGAGGTATTCCAGTCAAGGATTGTTACTTGAGGTTCTTCCATACCAGGTCAGTTAAATGCTTTTAGATGTTGTTTTGAGCTGTGATTACTTCTATTAGCCTTCATAGTCTTGTGTTTTACTCTTTTTCAAGCTTTCAGCCGAAGCCTTCTTCAGGAAAATTATTGATACAGACTCTACATGATGACTTGCTGACAGGGTTGGGGTGAAAACATTATAAATGTATTGAATACGAATACTTTGAAATTTTATGAATACGAATACGAATACACAAATTTCAAATGTATTGAATACGAATACAAATACTTTACAATGTATTCATGAATACAAATATGAATACTTGAATACTTTTCAAAATTATTTCTTGTAAATGGATGATAATTTGATCATTCTTATTGGGATTAAGGGTATAAGGGATTATAGGTGGAGAATTAGTTTTTCAGAGGGCGGATCTCTTAATCCTTTAGGATCGAATCAACAGACATAAGCTGGTATTATTGACAAACAAAAGAAATAAAAAAAAATTTCCAAATATCAATTTATTTAGAAAACAATTAGCAAAATGTACACAGTACTCATCCAATGTTTTGTTGTTTAGTGCATACACAGTAATCATTAAATAGGGGGGGGGGGGGGGGCACGGTGGCTCAGCTGGTAGAGGTGCAGGCTGCAAGCCGAGAGGTCCTTGGTTCGAATCCCACCTGCGGCAGCCGTGTTGTGTCCTTGGGCAAGACATTTCACCCCCATTGCCCATGTGGGGGCGCTGTGACGCTGTGTACTAAGGCGTACTGCACGTCGATGGTACACCTGTCTTCAACCAATGCTAACCCTGCTTGTGTGGAGTTGGTATGTTGGAGAGCTGACAGTTGCTCGCCGTTTCTCGGTGGTTCTCTCTGGGTACTCCGTAAAACTGTCACGGACATGGTTAGCCATTGTGCAGAAATATGTGACCTTAAACACCAATAAATAAATAAATAAATAATCATTAAATAGAGAACTGTGAGAAATTTTTTTGGTATTTCTTGAAGTTTTTTTTCTTCTAAACTGCATTTTATGCCCCCCAATAATGTCTATTAATTGTGGCTTCTTTGCTTCATGTCTTTTATTAATATTTAAACATACATTGCTGGTGAGAATAAAAAAAAACTGGCCAGTGCTATTCACAAAAATCAATTAAGCAATTACTGCACTATTGGAAAAATGTTGTAATTCAAGCACAATAATTTTACAGATCTATCAGTCTACACCTTATTTCTACTGTTACTGTAGAAAAATATTAGATTAGTATTAATTGGATAATGGAGTTGTTTAGGGATTAAAAATCAATACTTTGGCCAGACTGATATCCTTTGTCCAAAGAATAATCTGTACAATTACAATGTTCAGTTTACAATGAAACAAATTTTGAACAATAAAGAGTTTGCTATCAAAAGGCAAATAAATAATTGAACTTACCTTCATGTGTGGTATGAAATTTGATGTACTATTTGATGGACCTGATATGTGCACTTCAAAAGTATTAGTTTAATTCTTTATTACTTTCTAATAGAGATAATCACAATATTTTTTTTTACAAATACTGTATACATGTGTATTAAAAACAAGAAAAGTATTCAAAAAGTATTCATGAATACACCTCAAATTTAACTGTATTCGAATACGAATACAAATACTTTAAAATTGCATGAATACTGAATACATTTGAATACTTGAAAAAATGTATTGAATACGACTGAATACCGAATACGAATACGAATACCCCAACCCTGCTTGCTGCTGAATAAACCCAATGTTCAGTATGTCGTTATTCCAGAGTTGACGAGCTACGTCATGACGCTGTCTCCATGCTCCCGCATATTAAATCCTGTCCCACTCTTGGTCTGAAGTCTCTTTATTCATCCGCAGGAAGTCAGGGAGAGGGTGACTGAGCATTCTAACACTTCAACACAAATGGACATTTTCAAGGGGACTTATTTGTATCGGTTCTGGAAAAGGTTCACAGTGGGAAACTGTTGAGGCTAGTGAAAGAAAGCGGATGGATAAATAGACTTCAGACCAAAAGTGGGTCAGGATTTAATACGCGGGTGCATGGAGACAGTGTCATGATGTAGCACGTAAACTCTGGAGTAACGACATACTGTACATTGGGTTTATTCAGCAAGTCATTATGTAGAGTCTGTATCGATAATTTTCCTGAAGAAGGCTTCGGCCGAAAGCTTGAAAAAGAGGAAAACCACTTACATAATGACTGACTAACATAGACCCCTCATCAGTATTTGTGTTGGACAAAACATGGAAGTTCATAGTCCAGATATGGATGTTTTTTTGTTAATTTTTTTTACATTTTCTGCCAAAAATGACTTTGCTTCTAGTTGGAAAGTATTTCTGTTTAGCTCAGCTGATGTACATTTTGTAAGAGTTTATGTTTAGTTCATTTACTTTGACACCCATCCAATTGTTGCAAATCTTCGATATTGCAGTTATATATTGCTTAGCACTATCCCATCACTGTTTAACCTATGTATATTTTGCTGGGAATCCTTTTTTTGCAAGGAAATCTTAGTCATTTTAAGTTGTCAGAATTGGCATTTAGGTCAGCATTCTTGTTTCAAGTCCTTCAATTACAGGGCAGTTAATTTTCTCAGATGTTGTTTTGGGCTGTGATCACTTCTATTAACCTTGATTGTCTAGGAATGGTTTTTTTTCTGCAAAAGGTGACTTCGTTTTTATTTGTAATTCTTAATCAGTTTCTTTGAGTCACAGGGATCCATGGCTTTCATCCTGAATTTGTGACTCATTTATTTAATTTTTCAGTGAAAAAGTGGTTATGTGCAGATTTAATTTTTTCTTTTGTAAATGCTGTGGAACTTGTTTGATATAGCTATCATGGAGATTGTTGCAGTAATTGTATCAAAGTGGAATGTAGGTGAGCCATGTGAGAGTTAGCATCCCTCTTGTTAAAAAGTTTACTACACTATTCAAATCATGTTATCAAACTTCAGTGTTTCATTATTTTGCTTATGTGCATCATGTGTATAGATTATTTATTACTTTCCAAAGTGTGATTTACTGGGATTTCCGGGTTTGATTATAAACAATAATTTCACAAGTGAATTATGCAATCAACAATTGTGTCATGTATCCATGCATGCAAACGAAGGTGCTTTGCCGTGGATGTAATGGGGACTTCATTGTTTTTTGGGGTTTTTTTTTAACCTTTTACCTAATATGAAAAGCAGACGACACTTGCCAAAAAAATTCTTGAATAGCTATTATTTTCATTTTTTGTCTCAAAAACATAGGTTATGACCCCTCATTGGAACGAGCTCGATGAGCCCGTTCCAATGAGGGGTCATAACCTATGTTTTAGAGACAAAAAATGAAAAAATAATGAAAATTAATTGGCGATTTTTGAGAATAGCGCTGACCGTTACGTTAGGTAAAGGGTTAAATAATGTAATTATTGTTAATAATGAAAAGTAATAAACAGAGTAATCACTTGACTGGACTGGTTACGTGAAATAATTCATTCGAGGCGAGGGACTATATTGTAAAACACTCGTGCGCATTCGCGCACAAGTGTTTGTACTGCACCCTCACCTCTCATGAATTATTTCAAGTAACCAGTCCAGTCAAACGATTACTCTCTATGTAATATATCAATTTTTTGTAGTTACTGTCCTTGAACCACCTCAAAAAACATTTGTGTATTTACTTGTTAAAGAGGGTACTCTTATGATGTAATCAGTTCCTTGACACTAGCTTAGTTTATTGAAATTGCAGAACATTGTTTTTTTTTCAATGTTTAGTTAATGAGCAGCATGCATATTGATGACAAAATTCTTGAATTTTTTAAGTGCTGTCCATGATCTTTTTTTTTCAGATTGCATTTTTTCTGTGATGTAACAAACTCACCCAACAATTTTCAGTTGATGGTATATTAAAACGTTTTGAGAACTGATTTAGTTGTTAATATTATATGTTTTTAGCTGTTACAATCAACTCTACATGTGGCGGCAATGTCTGCCAGTATGTTTTTAGTTTGTGACCAATGAGTTTTAAATAACTTTTAAAATACATGGTGGAATGACATCATATTTGAAATGCAAGTGTATCTTATTCATGTCTAGCCTCATGTTCAATATAGGTGTTATTCATATTATTTTGTCAGCAGTATTGTCCTTCATGTACTTGAATTTTGTTTCATTTTACCATTCAGTCATAGCTTATGTGCGAACTCAAAATTTTTTATTTGATAAATATGTTGATATTTGATGACAGAGATATCAGTAAATTTTATTTTATTTTTCTTTCAGGTTTTCCAAGACTGCTTGCATATATTTTCAAAGTTATTTGGCAGTTTTTCAGTCTGAGTGCAGTATTATTGCTCCTGCCCAAGTCTGGCCATATTTTACTACAGGTACATAGAGTATCTGCTATTTGATAGTTTTGGTTATTTTATTCACATATGTTTCAACCATTCCTTAGAACATAGACTTAACCCTTTTCCCAATGCAGACAATATCAAAATTTATTATTTTAAATATTTTTTTTTTTATTTTTACATTTTTTTTAACACAACCATATCAAATGGCCCTCCATTGGAAACAGCTCAATGAGCTCATTCCAATGTGGGGTCACATCATGCGGTTTTGTTAAAATGTTTCATTAGTTAAAGGGTTAAAGAAAGTTGACTGTGCACTTTGTTGAACTCTAGTTTAATATAGTATAAAATGTTGATTGATACTCACACTTTAAAGTATAGTACAAGAGTCATTTGATTTTTTGTTCTAATAACACACTGATGTAAATCTATCTTAGGCAGTTATTTTGCGCACCTACCGCTCATGCAATTTTGATCCCCCATAAACGTTCAGTTTCAAATGACAGATTGCTTATTTCCAGGCTTGTCAGTGATTGTCAGGATATTTTCTTGACATATCACAATTTTAGCTCACGTGACTGAAAGTCCGGATGAGCTATAGTGTGATCACACACCATCCGTCATCCGTGAACATGGTGTTTGCTCCTGCTCCTCCAAACCGCTGAACTAATTTTAGTTAAATTTGAAATGCTTGCTTGTTCTGACATCACATTTTGTTTTTGTTAAAATCAACTTGCCTAGTCCCATTGGGAGGGTGTGGAGGAAAATGCTCCAATTGTTTTTTAATAATCTTCTTCTCATGAACCAGTGGGTACAATGACTTGATATTTGCTATAGAGCTTCCTTTTGAGGTGTAGAAATAAAGTTGTTTAAATGAAGTATATGGAGCAATATTTGCCTTTGTAATGGGAGGAGCAAGAATTTTGGCTCCGCCCAAAATTTCAATTTTCTGAACTGATGGTCTGATTTGAACCAAATTTGGTATGTGGTATTATTGAGTCATAAGTACCTGATTCATGCAAAAACAAAATTTTCCTGTGTCCCCGTGGGAAGCTAAAAATAGAAATATTTCCCAAACTATACAGAACAGAGAACTGTTATTTGGTTTGAAACACCTTTAGGATGAGTAAAATGGAATGGTAAAAAAAAATGCCATCGGTTTTGTAGGGTGTTTTCTGTGTGTGTGTATGTGGGCAGGGGTGGGGGTGGGGAAGGCATAAAAAAAAATGCTGAGTCAGCATATTTGGAAAAAATTAAAAAATATTTTTTCTTCAGATCCACTGATCAGAATCTTTGGATATTTGGTATACACCATCCATAGGTGGGGCAGGTACAAGTTTGTTCAAATTAAGCCCATTGGTTCTTATTTGGGCTCACTACAGGAGCTCATATTTTAACAATATGGGGAATAATCTTTAAAAATCTTCTTCAGATCCACCAATCAGAATACAGTGCAACCCTCTTAACTGAATATCCATGAGCTCTGTCAAACAAGATATAATAGATTAAATGCCTGTATTGGATGTACTGAGGCCAAATAGGTCTAGAAACAAAGAAAAACTGGGGAGAGTCCGGGTACTTTCTTTACAGGTTACAGGCTTTTTTATTCAATTAGCAGGAGTTTACTCTATAACCTATATTCAATTAACAGGTCAAATTTGTACTGAAGATATTGTAAATAGTTTTGTGTTGGAAAATTATATTCAATTAACAGGGTTATTCAGTTAAGAGATATCCAATTAAGTGGGCTCCACTGTATTTTGATATTTGGTATACAGCATCCTCAGGGAGGTTAGATCTCATTTTGTTCAAACCAAGACCCTGGGTTAATATTTGATCTCCCTGTTGTAGCCTGAATTTTAACTTTGTCCAATATGAGGAATAATCTCTAAAACTCTTCTTCTCCAGAAACATCAGTCAAAATCATTTAATATATGGAATACAGAATCCTTACAGCAGTTGGATTCAGTTTGTTCAATTCAAGTCCATCGGTTAATAACTGGGCTCTCTAAGGGAGCCCAAATTTTAACTTGGAGGAATAATCTCTGAAAATCTTCTTTAGATCCACAAGTCAGAATATTTTGATAGTTGGTATGCAGCATCCCTAGGGAAGTCAGATCTAAGTTTGTTCAAATCAAGTCTTTGAGTTCATATTTGGGCTTCCAAATGGTGCTAAAATTTTAACCTAGTCCAATATGAGGAATAACCTTTAAAAATCTGCTTCTTGAGATACAATCTGAATCTTTTGATATTTGGTATACAGCATCCTTAGAGGGTTCAGATTGAAATAAAGTCCCAGGGTTGATATTTGTGTTCCCTATGGGTGGGGGTGTGGGAGACAAATTTTAACATAGTGCAAAATTGGTAATATTCTCAAAATCTTCTTCTCCAGGACCACCAATCACAATCTTTTAATATCTGGTATACAACATCATTCAAGTTAGTTCAAGTTAAGTCCCTAACTTTAAATTTGGACTCCCTAGTTTTGCATTATAGAAAATCTTGGCATTATTTCTGCGGTAACATCCCAATAGTAGAACAAAATCATCTGGCATGGACAACAGAATTATAAATAATTAAAAAATGTCATTACTCTGTAGTGTGTTGTGTTAACTAGCCATAGATGCTAATTAAATCCTTCTTTAAACAACTGTGATCAGGTGAGCGCCTCAGGCCCCATAGGCCCTCTTGTTAGCTTGACTTGACAAAGTCAAGATGAGCTATTGCCATCACGTGTGCAGAAGTCTGTGAGTCTGTTTCTTTAGCACAGGTTATACCCTGTAGTTCTTCTCCGATCATCACAAAATTTCATATGCAGGTTCAAGGTCATGTCTAGATGAGAACACTCCCTTTTGGTTGTGATCGGTCAACCATAATGGCTGCACGGACCCGAAACCTGAAAACCTTTAGCACAGTTTACAGGTCATATTTATGAAGGGATTTCATTGTAACTTGGTAGGACGACTCTGATAATGTCTAGATGAGAACAACCCCTTTTGGTCATGATCGGTCTACCATGACGGTTGAGCGGGCCCAAAACATTAAAACCTTTAGCACAGTCTGCAGGTTGCATTTATGAAGGGATTTCATTGTAACGTGGTAGATGACTCCGACTAATGTCTAGATGAGAACGTCCTATTTTGGTCGGGTTCAGTCAACCTTGATGGCTGCAGGATCACATTACCTAGATTCCATTAGCACAGTCTATAGCTTGCATTTATGAAGGGATTTCATTGTAAATTGGTAGGATGACTCGGTATAATGTCTAGATGTGAAAATCTTATTTTGGCTGTGATCAGTCAACCGTGATGGATGCTCAGGCACGTGACCTAGATTTGTTTGGAACAGTCTAAACTTCATATTTATGAAGCGATTTCATTGTAACTTGGAAGAATAACTCGGTATGATGTCTGGATGAGACTGTCTTATTTTGGTCACGATCGGTCAGTCGTTATCGCCGCCTGCTCATGTGACCTAGGTTCCTTTAGCACTGTCTACTGGTAGTTTTTCTGGAGGGATTTCATTGTAACTTGGTAGGATATCTAGATGAGACTGTCCTAATTTGGTCACGATTTGTCAATCATGACCGCCGGACTGGCATGTGACCTAAATTCCTTTAGCAAAGTCTGCGGGCCATATTTGTGAAGGGATTTCATTTACTTGATAAGATCACTCATTTTGGAATGATTTTACTGTAGCTTGGTTACTTTGGTTGACATACGTTAACTGTGAGGGCCACATTAACCCAGGTCTCAATTCTTTAGTACAGTCTACACTTCAGATTATACTTATTGAAAACATAGCATGTAGGAAACAGAAGTTAACATATTCTCAATTATCACAGTTCTTGTCTTATTTCATAATCCTTTCATAAACATTGAAATTATCCTTTTCATCTAATACTACACACAATCAAGTATAGCTACAGTGCCATTGACACTTTCATTTTTATTCTGTTAACAGGAGTTTACTCTATAACCTATATGCAATTAACAGATCAAATTTGTACTGAAAACATGCTAAATGTTTTTGAGTTTGGAAGTTATATTCAGTTAACAGGGTTATTCAATTAAGAGATACTCAGTTAAGTGAGCACCACTGTATTGGGAAACAGATTTCATTTCTATGGCTTATCATATTGCAATTTATGGGAGAAAGCCCAAATGCATTTTGACTGGTTGTTCTTCCATCTCTTGTTCTTGGACCTCAACGATCTTGTTATGAATTACTCATTATGCTTTACCACCAACTGTGTTAGTTCCGTTCTCATTAACCTTGTGATTAGTACATACACGTATTATTACACGCCTTCACATCTATAAAAACAATTGTTAGACGGACACTCAGCAATTCATTTGACAACTATCAAAGAAAGAACACATTTTATCACCAACCAAATTTGCGAGGGCAACCAGTGTTACCTTTTTGTCCCCTGAGTTCCAGTGTGTTCTATGTGCCTACTGTCACATTGGAACTCAGGGGACGATTTTCAGCTATCACTGGTGATTTAAATTGTAATTGTGTTGCACGATTTATAGAAAATTCCAGTGAAATTTTGCTTCTATTTAAGAATAGTACATGTACACCAACGATTTCCTTTCCGCACATATATGCCGAACAGATTTTCATTTTCCATGTTTCATGTTGCTGTTGATGGGGATTACATAGAATAGGCATGCAATATATTACATATGTTGAAGGGCAATTGATTTAAGTATAGAATTGCATTTGAAACCCATGAGGTTATGAATAATTTTGATTGCCTACAAATTCGCTTTGCAAGCCAGAAAATAAGCAGACTGTCATCTGCAAAATGAGGTCCCCAGAAGGTGAATTTAGTGAATCTACCCTGCATAGCAAGGTAGCATCATTAAATTTACCCTTTATGAACCTCAATCTGAATCAGGGTCTCAAAACTAAACAAAAAGAGGTATCCAGAGGATAAATTGGCCCACTGTATGGGAAAGCATCATCAAATTCACCCTCTGGGGACCTCATTCTGCAAATGTCAGACTGCTTATTTTCAGGCCTGTCGCTTTGTCATATTATTACTCTGAACTCAACTGGTAGAGTGCTAAATTATTTTTGGTCGCCAAAATTTGCTCCCATGTCTTTGCCTTGTCACTATTTATGGGAGAGAGCCAACAGACAAGGGACATCCAACCGACTAAATAATTTCACTTCAATAAAATGAGGCATACCCATGTAACATGAAATTTTTAAGATGTGGCACATGCTCTTCAGGATAAATGCCAAATATGCGCTTCCAACACTCTCCCAGTTAACTAAAACAGCTTGAAAAGACCTCTGAATATTTTCTCTAATTATGTGAACATGACCCCCTTGTTGGAATTAGGTTGATGCCTCATTCCAACAAGGGGTGGATAAACGAATGGACCACACAGCCGAAACTTCAGTATCAGCTGAGGCAGATTTCAGCATCCGTTCCATTCACATTTTTGTACTCAAATATTTGTGTACTATAGTTGTGTATTCTATGAAGGTAGTGCATGGTAGCACAGTGGTTACAGCATTTGACTTCACATCGGAAGGTCCGATCCTCACCAGGGGTAACTATGTTGTGTCCTTGGGCAAAGCATTTAATCCTGATTGCCCATGTGGGGGTATTGTAGCGATGTATACTAAGGTGCACTGCACATCAATTGTGAACTTGCTTTCAACCAACCCTGCTTGCATGGTGTTAGTGCATTGAGGAGTCTGATAGTTGCTCGCCACTGCTCGGTGGTTCTCTCCTGGTACTTAGGCATACTCCACTTGTAAAACTGTCTGGCACAAGATGACACTGGCTATCAAAAGTGCTGGTAAACCCCAATAAAAAAACAAAGGTAGAAGATCTTTGTGTACTTTCACCAACAAATATATAGAATGTTGAGAGTAAAATGTTTGTTATTGCTAAAATTGATACTTCACATGAAAGTAGTACATGTGGGATTTGGCTGGTATGTTTGGAGAAGTTTCAACTAACAGTTTCACACAAAATATCTGAATTTCAGCCTGCAACTTTTTCCCACAATTCAAATAGGAATATATTAAAATTTCAGCCTGCAACTTTTTCCCATAATTCAAAAGGAAATATATAACCAATTGAATCTTGCTTGATAGAGCTCATCGAACTCTGTCAAACAAGACTGAATTGGTGAAATTTCTAGTTGTATTAAATGAAAAACTTGCAGCTTGAATTTTCAGTATTTTGTCATCTGTGTGCAGAGGATTAGTCTGATATCTTGTATTCAATATTATCAACATTAAATTGTTTCTATTAGAGGCCAAGGTACCAAAAAATGACCCATGATTAGGCACATTGGTAATGTATAAAGTTTCTGCAGTGTTTTCATTCTGAAAAATAGAAAATGGAAAATTTTCCATGTATTGTATTGCAAAAATCATTCAGAGGACAACAAAAATTGGGTGTTAATTACGGGACTTGGACTCCATAGCTGAAATTTGAAAAGTTGCGGATGGGCCTGTATACAAATGTGGGTTTATTGTTTGGGGAATATGGTGATAACATCCAAGTAGATTCTTACTCAACTTGCACAGGTAGAAAGGAACTAGAAAAAGAGTTTTTGCTGTCTATGTAGCAAATTATTCTTTCATCTATTTCAGAACCCACCATCACTTCCAAGTATTTTTGTTTGCCATATGGTGTGTATCTTAAGACGCAGTAAGTTGGTAATCGACTGGCACAACTACGGCTACACCATACTAGCACTAACTCTTACCAGCCAACATCCACTTGTGAGAATTTCCAAATGGTGAGTTAAATCAAAAATGTGTTCAAGGAAGAACATGTTATCTAGGATTTTGTCAGTGTACATAGAATGGAAGGACTTCATCTTTTAGGAGATGTAAAATTTTTATAAAACATATTTGAAAATTCACAGATTTATTTTGTGTAACAAACTGTATTCCACTGTTTTGATATGACCTATGTGTGAGGCCAAGTTTTCCACAACCCTTCTCAGAATTTCTTTTATGAAGTTGAAGCCAACGATATATAGTTGGGATGTGACACATGCTGGAAGTAGTAATACTGTTATGTATCAGAGCCAAGGGCAAGATGAGCAACCTCAAATACTGCAGCTCATTTCAGGAAATTCTCTCATTAACCCTTTACCTAACATGAAAGGCAGACGACACTTGCAAACAAAATTCTTGATTAGTTTGTTTTCATTTTTTTGCATCAAAAATATAACTTATGACCCCTCATTGGAACAAGCTTGTTCCAATGATGGGCCATAAGCTATGTTTTTGAGACAAAAATGAAAAAAATAATGAAAATTGAATGGTGGTTTTTGTGAAAAGTGCTGGCCACTTTTGGCCATTAATGTTAAAGGGTTAAGACAACAGTCTTCTGTGATGTAATACACTGCTGGAAATACCATAGAGATTCCTTTTCAACAGTGTGTTACTTCACAGATTTTGTCACTCAAGGTAAGGCAGAACACAATGAGGGTGGAGTACAAGGGTCTTGAATCAGTGACCTGAGGTGAAGTTTTTCCTGTATTTCATGTGCACCAAAGGCACACATGAAATACAGGAAATATTCCACCAAAGGTCATTGATTTCTGTCCCCCATACTCTACCAGAGTTGTGTTCTGTATTTATACCATGATTAAACTTGAATTAACCCTTTATCTAACATAGTGGCAAAAAATGGCCAGAAAATTAAACAGAATAAGCCTACCACAGCCTAAAATATCTCAGATGTTTCTCGATAAAACCATACAAATCTGGTTATCCATATTTGTATGGTTTTATTGAAAAATTGTGAAATTTGTTTTCGAAAATTGTGAAATTTAATTCATTTTTTAAAAATACTGCGGTAGGTAGAGGGTTAAGTGAATGATGCTGATACTTTTAAAGAAAAATATCACCTTCGGTGGTCTAACTTTATTTCTTGACACTGTATTGTATTAAAGCATTTTTATTCACGAAATAATGTCACCTAGATGCATAACTTCCAATCAGATGCATTCTAACAAGATGTTCTTGTGCATAATCCAGATTCCACATGTGGTATTGTCTGTGGGATTCCCCTTTAAACAGTTTCCAAGTACACTTGTTTTGTGCAGAATCTATTTTCTTAAGTGTGAAACCTATCAAGAGGAATGATTGGTGGATTGATACATTGAACACTCTCAGAGGGATTATTACCTAAGAAGTAGGAAGCATTAACTGGTATTTTTTCAGGATTTTAATTAATTTGGCGTTATTTTGATTCTTTGTACCCATTGAGTACCTCATCTCCACTTTATTGACATTTCATTTCACATTATCAATACTTACTCAGCTGAGAGGTGGTGGAAACAGGCAAGTCAACAACATGGTATAATGTTGTTGTTTTTTTATTGAATTCATATGTAATTAACAACTATTTGAAATTAAGATGTATGTTTTTGGATACTAGGTGGATATTTTTAATTTGGGAGTAAATTCTCTTTTTTCTTAGGAAGCTTTGTACACAAACATATCATTTCTTATCAGCCTACCCTACAATTGTTTACAGCAGGCTTGCACTACAGTGGAAGTCCCTAACTCGGAAAATATACTCTCTATTTTGATCTTTCCCAAGGGATTTGGGAAAGAAAAGTGGTGCAAAAGCACCAAGAAAAAATAAGCCAAAACTGGGTTGAGTGCTACCGGCGCACACCCAGTAGGGGACGCTCTTCTCTTAGTACAGATCCATGGCTTCCGGTACCAGTGCACAGTCAGTAACTAATGAATCATTCTTTTTTCTTCCGCTGTCCTGTGATAATTCAACTTGATAATGGTTTCCTGTGACTAGAATTATGGATCTGAGTATCGTATAATAACAGGACTGTGTTTTATGTATTCTCGTTATTAATTTCAACCACATTTCATTGTATTTTGTATATTCTCTGTGTTCACGTGCGACTTTCGCGTACCATGCAGTTCGGACATATAATTTTTTGGTTGATAAATTTATGTTATCCTTTTGGATATTATTATTATTCTTGGAGTTAGGTGTTAGCAGGGGTCAGCAGAGTGGGCGACTAGGGCGAAGAAGTCGCCTTGTCATTCCTCAAGTCGCCTTGGCTTAATTTGGGAACGAAATTCAAGTCGCCCTCCAAAACTTCCTTGGGATACATGGCAGTTTACTGTATTTTCTTATGTTTTATTTCCAAAAAAACAATGCTTCCACATTCACAAAAAAGTAAATACGGCTGCAGTTAAAATCCGTCATATGGCTTTGAAAATAGCCTAAACTAGCCCAATTTTATATTTCTGAAAAGAGTTGTAATGACGTAGTCGTTCGAACAATACACCCCAACTGATAGCAACCAGCACAAAATGCTATTTAAAACCAGAAGTGTCAGCAAAAACAACGAATCACACAAGACACACATCAAGTTTATTAGAATTTATTAAAGTTAACCACCGTTTCAAAACCAAAGAAAATGTGCAGGGGACAATTCATCCATAAAAACGTTGAAATTGCTTATGGTTACGCTCTGTTCCACTGAAAAATTGGTTGCATTGAAATTCGCCCCGCAATTTGCATTGAAAGTTTTTCTTTGAAAACCTGTGTTGGAAGGGGGTTAAATGTAATAAGGCTACGATAGAAATCACACATATTAGGATGGATAAGAATGGCAGGCCTTATTGCACCAATCGCACTTGTCAATGTAAGATGGATGGCAGAAATTGTCATTTTTCTGAACAGAGTATTATCACCCAGCGCAGCAGGTAAGGGAGACAACTGAAATGTTTTGTCATTTACCTTAAAAATTAATTAACTCAAATTGTTAATGGCGCTTAATTTACGAAGGATGTCGAAAACTTTTTTAACTACACATTTCAATTCAGTTAGGACATTCAGAAACCATGAATAACCCAGCTTCTTATGTGAACTTGAAATTTATTTTAAATACTTTAAATATTTTTTTTAAAAGAATATACTTTCTATTACAAAGAACACTCTCACCATGGGTGATGCTAAATTTCAAATCCACTGCATTGAAGCAAATACAAAATCAACTGCATGGTAACCCTAGTCATCACTGTTAGGGAAAGAGTTAGGGTATTCAGAAACCATGGACAACACAATTTTTTGTAGGGGAGGGGGGGGGGGGGGGAGGATTTTAACCTACATGACTTAGTTTTGTGTGTGTATGTACATTTGTATAAATTTTATTTATTTTTTTCCCCACAATTGTGTCCTCTGTGTACATTTATTTTGTCACGATGTCATATATGTTTTGTTTTTTTCTGACTTCTCCCTCCGTGTCCACTGACTTCTCCCTCATGGCCCCTGACTTCTCCCTAAAGTCTCTGGAGGGAGAAGTCACTTCTCCCTAAAATCAGTTGCCAGGCTGACCCCTGGGTGTTAGTGGGGGGGGGGGGGGGGCGGGGGCTGTATGGACAGGATCTCTCCGATCTGTTGAGGGCAGAATTTCTGTTTTTTGGGACCCTGTCGGCCATCTGGGTTCAGTTGTGTTCCCGCCGGTCCTTTATTTTCTGCCACCTTTCTCTCATAGTTGGGGGTGTTCTACTTTCTACATCTGTTGAGTTCACCTTTTCTTCTACTGCTCTCACCTCTGTTATGCCCAGGACTGTTCCTTGAGGGCAATGCCTTTTGCCCAAGCATGTGATGCGTTCTCGTGGCTGTTCCTCCCACACCCTTGGGGAAGGGGAATGCTGTCGTTTGGGGCCTCCCGACACTACCATGTCTAGTGAGATTCATACCCCCTCCGTGGGGGATGTGCAGTCTTTAACTGTGGTGGATACTGCAGGAGCTGTTGAGTTGTCTGGTGAAGAGATGACCGTTTCCGGGACTGTGGTTCCTCTCCAGTCGACATCTGAGGCTCTCACTAGGGTTGTGACTCCTCCTTTGGAGCCGAGCTCGGTTGCTCTTTCCACCTTTTCACCAGTTTCAACAGCTCCCGACGTATCTGCTGCTACTGCTGTTCCGTCTGCAGCGTCGTCAGTCTCCGTTTCAACTGGCCTCGGCTTATCCCTGCAGGGGTCTGCAGAGATGTCTGGTAGTGTAGACATGGGATATCAGCCTCAGCTTTCCCTGACTTCAACTTGGCGAAGTCGGAAGGGGCTGCCAGCTGACCCCTCTGCTGTGGTCTCTCAGCCGTCGGGCCCAGCAGCCTTTTCTTTGGATTCGGATGTTCCTGGTGGGGTCACCATGGACTCTGTTGCGTTTCCGTCCACGCACTCTGGTCCGACGGCCAGTTTTGCGGGACCAACGCTTTTTGTGCAGCCTGGACCTTCTGTCCCACAGAGGTTCGCGGCGACTCTCCTGAGTCCCCACACTGTGGATCCTCGAGGTCTGGTATACCCCTCTCAGCATCTGCCTGCAGGTGTTTCGGCTGCCACCCATCACCCCATGTCAGACGTTCTGGAGGATCGTGACCCTTCGCTGGTTAAGAGGGTCAAGCATGAAGCCACTTTGCCGGTTCGTTCCCACATCGAACTGGCTGCTACGGGTCATGAGCTTAGGGAGGCCCTCCCCTTGCTCACTCAGGTTCTTTGCAAGGGCCTTCCCATTGCCTCCAGTGAGGCTACTAGTGGTTTCCAGGCACCCCCATGGCGCCGCCTCCCGGGATTGGAAGCAGGCTGCTTTCTGACCCCCCTGGTGTGCCTACACCATGGGAGGCATCGGCTGGTTTTCCCGTAATGGGCTATGTGTCGTCCAACTCAGAGGATGGGTCAGACATACCTGACGTTGAGGGCCAACAGTCTTCTGACTTGGGGGCAGCTCTTAACTTTGTGTTTGAGTCCCTTCCGGATCTCAAGCCGTCTGACCAGCCGACTGTGTCAGCCAGGCTGTGATCATTGGTCGTGCGCCTCCAGCCTGTGGAGCAACCCATTTCTGGGCGCATTCGACCGTGCCAGTCGGTACAGGTGGTTGAAGCGTTTGCAGCTTTGGACTCTAAGCTGAGTTCCAAGGCTATGAAGACTTCGTTCTTTGCTAGGGCTGACACCTTTTTGCCTCCAGTGCATTATCGTTCCTACGATTCCGCCAAGCTGTCAGTCTTTGACGGTATTGGATTAGGACTCCTCCTCCCTCAGGCTTTCCAAGCCCAAGTCAGCCGTTATTCCTATGGCGACTTTGGAGTCCCTGTTGGACTTATCAAGAGAGATGCTGGGCATGCTTTCTCTCACAGATCACGTCGTCTCTGCTTTGGCTGCTTATCTGGCACCAGATAAGTTTGATGACGTACAGGCTCCTTTGCATGTGATTTCCTAGGCACTCATGCATCTTACTCACACACATACCTGTAACATTGCTAACATGGAATTAGTTCACCGGGACACTGTGTTGCACACCAGCCATTCCCTTCCTGAGGGAAACGCACTGCTCTTCGATCCACTTCTTTGGTGGGCCCGCGACTTTTCCATGGTTCTGTGGAGATGGACCGGGATGACGTCCTGCGTCATTCCAAAGATCAGCTGCTGCTTTTCCAGCTTGATCAGCCTTCTGTTGGAAGCAGGGTCTGTTCGAAGCCTAACAATAGCCCTTCTGCTTCCTCTGTGAAGCCAAGGGCTGATCCTCTTGCTGCCGCTTCTACTTCTTACTCATGTGATACGGGTCAGCATCGGCAGACCAGAGGGAGGACTCAGGATCATTCATCTACTAGAGGAGGTGGTTTCTCCTCTTGCGGGGCTCGAGATGAAGATCTTCACCTTAATTTGTCCCGGGTTGGAGAAGGATATCAAGGTTCACAGACCATTGGGCCACCGTCACATCTGATCCTTGGGTGTTAGACGTTGTTTGGTCCGGGCTGCGAATATCCTTCCGGGGGCACCCCACTCTGTCGAGAGTGCCTCTTCCAACACAAGTTCCTTCAGACGTTTCACGTCGGGAGCTTTTGATCACGGAGATAGACAATCTCCTGTCAAAGGGGACGATCGAGGTCGTCAAGAACATTCATTCAGTGGGATTTTATTCCTGCCAGTTCTTGGTGCCGAAGAAGGACAGCCAACTCCGACCTGTTATCGATCTGAGTGTCCTGAACCAGTCAATCATTGCTCCCAAGTTCAGCATGGAGACTTTCAGGTCGGTTTGCCGCTCCATTCACCAGGGAGATTTCGCTTCCAGCATCGACCTGCGAGACTCTTACTTTCACATTCCGATTCATCGGACATCGCGAAAGTATCTCAGGTTCGCTTTTCTAGGGCGAGTTTACCAGTTCAAGGCCATGCCTTTTGGTCTCAATCTGGCTCCTTGGGCCATCACCCGACTGATGCCTTCCATCGCACACAGTCCAGGGTGACTACTACGGCATATCTGGACGATATCCTCCAGAGGCACTCCAATGCTGCTCTTCTGGAGTCAGATTTCGGTACATTGTTGAGCTTGCTTACATTGCTAGGGTTCAGAGTCAACGAGGAGAAGTCAGACCTGGTCCCTTCTCAGTCGTTTTGTCATCTGGGGATGGACTTCCATACTCAGCTGAATACGGTGGCGGTGGTTCTCTTGGCTTTGGCCCTGACTCTGTCCCAGTCCATGTCTGCGACAGCTTGGAGTATTCGGATCTCATTCCTCTAGGTCGGCTGCATGTCAGACCTCTCCAACGCTTTCTGCTCAGTCGTTGGAGGCCGAATGTCGATCATCTGGATCTGGTGCTTCAATTGCCAGACTCTCTTCATCGTCATCTTCTTCCCTGGACAGATGTTCAGTGGATTATGCAGGGAGTTCCGTTGGACTTGCCCACGTCCGATCATGTTCTGATGGCAGAGGCCAGCGATCTCGGATGGGGTGCGACGTTGGATCCTCTCGGTCTTTCCCTTCATGGTGTACGGGACCAGGATCAAGCAGCTCTTCACATCATCCAGAAGGAGCTTCGTGCTCTTCTTCTGAGTTTCCGGCAGTGGATCCCCCTCCTTTCGAATCGTCAGGTCCTTCTGTTGTCAGACAGTTCGACAGTGGCTGCTTACATTCGAAACCAGGGTGGAACACACTCGGTTCCCATGTACGAATTGCCTCGGGATCTTCTACTGCTAGCTCGGGATGTCAACACCGGAGTGGTTGTTCGTCACATTCCCGGTCGTCTGAACGTCCTAGCTGACTCCCTGTCCCGACAGGGCAGGGTCATTTCCACTGAGCGGATGCTTCACAGGGCAGTGTTCCAGTCGCTTTGTGATCTCTGGGGTCGTCCCCACATCGATCTTTTTGTGACCCGTTGGAACCATGGGGTGGACACTTTCCTGTCCCCATGTCCAGATCCTCTGGCTTTTATCGTGGATGCTCTGTCACTCGATTGGAATGGTCTACTCGGCTACGCCTTCCCGCCAGTTCCGATTCTGCCTTAGGTTCTGGTCAAGATCAGAACCTGCAGTTGTCAAATAATTCTGATCGCTCCCCTCTCGCCTCAACGGGTGTGGATCAATCAGCTCCGCTCTCCGTGGTGGCAGTTCCGGCACGTCTCCCTCTACGTTGCGACCTTCTTTGCCAAGGTCACCTGAGGAGGTTTCACGTCGACCCAACTTCATTGTGCCTTCAGGCATATCTTTTGTAAGGTCCTGTCTCTTCTGTAGAGGTTTTTCGAGATGAGCAGTGGAGTGCATTTCGTCTTCAAAGCGGCACTCCACTGGTTTAACCTATGCGGCTAAATGGAAGGTCTTATGTCGATGGTGTGCTGATCACTCTGTTGATTATGCCAATCCTTTGATAACACAGATTGCGGAGTTTCTGGTATATCTGTTTGATTCTCGGGGTCTCCAGTCTGTTACCATCAAAGGGTACAGGTCCATGATACCAGGAACAACTCCACCTTCTATCTGTATCAGGGCTTTTCCTTCGGCTGAGGGTAATCACCCTTTGCTCTGTCTGGTTCGTGCACTTTGCATTTATCTCAACCAGACGCAGTTCATTTGGAAGGGCAGGAAACGATTCTTTCTGTCTCTTATTCCTGGTTGACAGAAGACCTCTCCTCAATCCATTTCTCGATAGATTTGTCCTGCTATTCCTGCAGCAGCTTTTGCTCGTCTAGCGACTGATGATTGTATTACCAATCGTATTTCTGCCCACAAGGTGTGTGCCTTGTCTACCTCCTGGGCTTACGCTAACTCCGTCAAGTTGTCAGATGTTATGCAGGCAACCTATTGGAGAAATGCTTCTACTTTCTCCACCTTCTATCTGTGTCAGTTGCAGGAGCAGTCTGAGGACCTTTTTTTTGGGCCCTCTTTCTTCTGCTCAGGTTGTTGTCTACCCTAGCCATTAGGCTTCAAGGTCAGTTCCAGCCCTGTGCTGTTTTACTGTCCTTACTGTCTGTCCGTCACGCAGTGCCATACGCCTCATCTCTCATTGTTTTTTACTAATGTTTGTGATGCTATGGTTTGTTAGGCCTTGGGAACTCTGCTTCTGTCCACGCTTCCAGTGCAGTCAGGTTATGTGGGGGTTGGTTATGCGATTCCCTCTTCCTATTGTCTATTCAGCCTGTAGTAAACAATTTTAAGATAGGTTGATAAGAAATCTAAATTTTATAGTAAATTTCCTTTCTTATTATACCTACCACAATTGTTTACATGGAGGCCCTCCCGTATTCTTATTCGGGTAAGAATCCTTCCTCCCCACTGATCACATAACTCCAATGTTAGAGGATTCAAAAGAATGATTCATTAATTACTGACTGCGCACTGTTACCGGAAACTGTAGATCTGTACTAGGAGAAGAGCGTCCCCTACTGGGTGTGCTCAGGTAGCACTCGACCCAGTTTTGGCTTATTTTTTCTTGCTGCTTTTGCACCACTTTTCTTTCCCAAATCCCTTGGGAAAGATCAAAATAGAGAGTATATTTTCCTAGTTAGGGACTTCCACTGTAGTGCAAGCCTGTAGTAAACAATTGTGGTAGGTATAATAAGAAAGGAAAGTTACTTGTTTTCCATCACTATGGATACCTACCTGACTTGCAGACTCGATTTCTCATCCTGAAACGTCTACCTCCCCCCCCCCCCTTCCCCTGCCCCCCACTCCATGTTTTTATTTCTCTACCACACGCAACCCCTGGACTTTGACACAGGTCAGTACAGTATCTAGCACATTTCCCAATGTCAGTATTGTATTACATATTGTTGAATAAGCAAAGCGAGTGTGGTATAAAGCACTAAATTTTATCATCATCCTAAAGTAGATTATGTGTCTGGAAGAGATCACAAAAGAATTCCAAGGTATAAAGTTCTAGTAAAGATTTTTGATAATACAGGTGCACAAAAAATCTTTTGCCCTATATTTGTTTAACAAATTATTTATTCACACAGTGTATTGTCATATTGTCTGTGACCATTATGGAAGGTCGAAAATAGAGTATCCAGAGCAGTACCGAGCTGCAGAGAGTAACCATAGAATCTCCAACTTAATAATCCAGCATAGATTTATTTATTGATGTTTAAGGTCACATATTTATGCACAATGACAATGGCTAATCATGACCGTGACTGTTTTACTGGTGGAGGAAGCCGGAGTACCCGGAGAGAACCACAGAGTAACGATGAGCAGCTGCTAGCTCCCCAACATCGTAACACTGCACTGCAGCACAGGCAGGGTTAGATTGGTTGAAGACATGCGTACCATCGACGTGCAGTACGCCTTAGTACACGGCGTCATCGTGCCCCCACATGGGCAATGGGGGTGAAGTGTCTTACCCAAGGACACAACGCAGTTGCCACAGGTGGGATTCGAACCGAGGACCTCTCGGCTTGCAGCCTGCACCTCTACCTACTGAGCCACCGCACCCCCTATCCAGCATAGCAGGGTAGAGCTGGGTAGTACTGAAATCTGAATTTCAGTTTCGGTATCTGTATATTTTAGTATGATTTCCCACAGTATTGGTATGGTAGTCAGTGTCAATAACATACATGTACTCACATCTGTGTCAATATTGAATGGTATTTTTGATATGCTGATCCCCATTTTACAGCAGAAAAAGCTGCTAAATTGTCAAAATGTTGCAAGTAACACAGACACTCGCCATCGGTTATTTCATGAACAAAAAAGCTGAGAGAAAATACCCCCTGGGGTATTTTCTCTCAGCTTTTTGTGTCGCCGCCCCACGAAGTGGGGAGCGACATATAGGGATTACTTTTGTCGTCTTGTGTCGTCCGTGTTTTCCACGTCACACTTTCTCTTATCCGCCACTCCTCTTTAACCTATGAATGGATTTTGATGAAACTTTCAGTGATTCTTTATCACATAATGGCATTGTGCACCTCCTATTTTATTTTTGTCCGCTGTATTTTTTCCAGAGTTTTGCCCCTTTTCCACTTAGAATTCTGTCTGAAACGCCACACTTTCTCTTATCCGCCACTCCTCTTTAACCTATGAATGGATTTTGATGAAACTTTCAGTGATTCTTTATGACATAATGGCATTGTGCACCTCCTATTTTATTTTTTGATCCGCTGTATTTTTCCCAGAGTTATGCCCCTTTTCCACTTAGAATTCAGTCTGAAACGCCAGGAGACACACGTCTTCCATGGAAGACTCACATCTAAGTTTGTTACATCAAATGACCTGTGTTAACAGCCTTTCGAAATACACAGATCATTGGCTCTTCTTTTTATTACACCTTGCACAATGTTCAATTGTTTGCCCTTTTATTTTTTAAAAAAAGTCAGGAATATTTTTTCAATACTGTAATTTTAGTTTGAGACTCCCTCTGTACGGTAAATCATTATGTTAATGTGCTCCCACTTGGGCAATTGGGATTAAGTTTTTTGCCCAAGAGCACAATACAGATGGGTCAAGGATGCCCCTCTTATTCTATCCTTACATGATGGCTCTCATGCTGTATTGATGAACGCATTCATACATCGTGACGTTCTGTTAATTTATCGACCACATTGGATAGAAATATACTCAGAATACTATAGGGAACAATTGCTATGTTATTCAGCACAGTTTAGTGCTACAATGGATGTTCTATATCACTTTAGTTCCATGCTCTGTTTCAGAATATGAGATAAAGATCTTCAGATATCTTTGTTTTCATTGTTGATATACTGTTATGTGCAGCACTGTTGGATAGATCACTCAGAGCCCTTTCCTACAGTGTGTTTCCTAACAGTATTTCATCAAAACGATTGAAGAAACTCCAGTGGCTTTCTGGTATTTGCTGGATCAATCAGATTAGTTTGGCAGAAATTGGTTGAATATCTTGTATTGCACTGAGTGCCCCACTCGGAATCAGTGGCATAAGAAGCTTTTTGTGGTCTGAAGATGAGTGCATAACATTTATGACTGAAATTAGCAACTATATGCATCGTACAAAATGACCATTGTAAATGATTAAAATAATGTCTCTGTTAATACCTTTGGCAGAAGGTGCCATTACATGATTTTTTACAAATGTTTTAGGTATGAACGTTTTTTTGGATGGTATGCATCTGCCCATATATGTGTAACAAAAGCAATGAAGGAAGATCTGAGTTTGAACTGGCATGTAAAGTAAGTAACAATTATTTAACCCTTTACCTAACACGAAAATCAGACAACACTTGCAAATAAAATTCTTGGAGCACTAATTTTTTTGATTTTTTACATCAAAAACATAACGTATGGCCCCTCATTAGAACGAGCTCATTGAGCTCATTCCAATAAGGGACCATAAGCTATGTTTTTGTGACAAAAAATGAAAAAGTAATAAAAATTGAATGGTGAATTTTGTGAATAACGCTGGCCGGTTTTGGCTGTTACATTGGGTAAAGGGTTAAACCGCAATTCTTTTTAGGTAGATACAGGGGGCATTTATGGGATCCATTTCCATTGACATTTGGGCATGATTTTTCCCAATTCTTAACCCCATATTTCCCCACCTCAGTTCCCAAACAAAAATTTAATGCACAACTGGTGCCCTGAACTGGATAGTCATAAGGTCTTATGACCACCCAGTTCAGGTCACCAATTGAACATTAAATTTAAATTACATGCCTTACGAAGTCTCTTAATTCAAAGGCAAATAACGGGTTCTTCTTTAATAGTTTGAGAACAGTTTAATAGAGACTACAGAGACTTTGTGAACATGATTCCATGTAACTGTTTGTTCTAAAAATTACTTGTAGTGTACATGTTGTTGCTTAGATATCAATCTTTATGTTCTCTGGTCAATTCAAATGTTAAATTTTTTAATCTGTATGTTTTTTCCCCTCCGAAACAAATTCCCAACTGGAGCCCCCGTGAGGCACATTTTACCAATGGCATGGGCCCTGGACCCTTTCCCAAAGAGAACAGAAGAATCCCTGATTTAAAGTATTCTCTAATTGGAACAATCTCAATTCCTCATATCAAATGAAAGGTTACATGTTTTTTATTTTTATACTAAAACCAATGGCCCAGACTTAGCTGGTGCAACCTCAATATTATTAAGGCCCAAACACAAATTTTGAACCCCCCCAATCCCCAAAATATGCATACAATACCGAAAATTAAAAGTCCTATCTGGCCCTACATACTTTTAGTACTTGCACATGCGCACTACCCAGGAAGAGACCGGAATTGACACAAACATCATTCTTCTGTTTGGCTTAAAGTCAGTAACAACTGAACTGATATCTGTGCTTTAAATTCTCATTTTTGAAGATGCCAGACACAAATCAATGATGGTTTTCATGGAATCAACAGTGTCACAGGATGCTGGAAGTGAATAACAGTGTTTTCGGATGTTCAGGGCTGTAACTTTATAAATTTTTACACAGTATACCAATGGCCGAGACATAGCTGGTGCTAACTCTAAAATATCGAGGGCCAAACACAAATTTTGCCCCCCCCCCAAATCCCCAAAGTTTGCATGCAAAACCGAAAAGTAGAAGTTCTATCTGGTCCTCCATACATTTACTCTCTGCAGGCGCCAGGAAGTGACCAGAATTGGTACCAACATCATTCTTTGTTTGGCCCTTGTCAGATAACAACAAACTGACTTTTGTGCTTTTAAATCTCAAGTTTATAATGATGCCAGACACAAATCAATGGTTAATTTGGTGGATCCAAGGACACAACTGGATGAAGGAAGGTAGAAACGGTGGTTTGAAATGTTCAGGGCTGTAATTTTATAATATTTATAAAAATTAGTTCATGTTCCCCAATTTCGGGACATGGGCATGATGTCATCATTGTTGATAATGATTTTTCTACTGTTTGTTAAGTATTCCTTCCCTACCCTCCCTTGATTCCCCCCAGTTAAACTCCCAAGCTTTTTGGCTTGTTTTATTGAAATTTTTTTATAAAATTTCCTGGGAGTTTAACGTGTTACACAGAATGTTTATTCTGAATATCCCCAGGGTTACGTCCTCCCCCTTTGGGTGTTTAGGCGTTTTGGTCATGCATCGTTTTTTCTTCTGATGAAGATCTTGCCTTACATCGGATAGTTCAAAAACCTGTTACTGACTTCGGGCCGTGTTGCCTGGGGTCTCGTTTCCGATTTTCATTCTGACGTTGTTTACATTAACAACGCTCTTTATGTATATGTAGTTTCCTATTTATTATATGGTAGATTTGTGGTAAGATACATTAAACAGTCTGGTAGTGTAGCAGTTAATTTTTGGATAGAAAAATTAATTTTTGTCCACACTTGGGCTCTATTGGGATACTTGTGGGCACTTCGTTCCTTTGGGAACTTGTGCTCTTGTCAAAATTTTTCGAAAAAATTTTTTGTGTGAACTATTTTTCGATTTGTATTTTGTATGTTTTTTGTTATGTATCGTTTTATAATATTTAATGTGGAGTTGGTGGGAGTACGATCGACTTTCTTTGCTTCAGTATGAAAGCATATTGCTCAATAAGCAAGGCGAGGAAGTCTTTCCTTTGACTTACATGTTTGTTTCCTTCTTGTAGTTGATGTACTCCCACTAATTGTTGCTCAACATGTGTCGCATGGGATGACAAACGTTGGAGATGGGTGTCATGGTACGTTGCTAGCGAGGGGCCACTGCCAGTCCTCTCGCGGTGAGAGGCTGCCGCCAGTCCTCTCGCAAAAAAATCGCTCTAGTTTTTTAGTTTCTATTTACAGAGGAACAAGAACATGGTGATGTTTACATGACTCCATCAGAGAGTGTGCTTCCGCCGTCACATTTAGATAGTCAATCAGAGCTAGCGACTAAAGTGCTCATGAATATTAGTCAGGGCAATAAACCACAGTGTGGTTTCAGTTCCCTGTCGTCAGCTAGCTCGACCGCTGAAGCGGTACACTGTCCGAGGGTACCGTGATGCCAGGTGTGTCCGTTGCGGTCGATGAGAGTAGAAAGGGTAGAGCAAGCACTATAAAATAATAACATGCTCACCCTGCGGCGACGGAGAGGAAGAAGCCGGCAAGTTCAGCAGGAAGCTCGGCGAGGTCTGAAGGACCGAGAGCGAGAGAGCCCCCTCCCCCCTCTCTCTCTTTCATAACAACACCTGAGGCCAGATGTTTTGGTTCAGAACTTGCGTCAGTCAGAACATACGTCCAAGCCTCCCGTCTGGGACACTCCGTTCAGTTTACAGCTGGGGTCGGCTATAGTTACGGCTTCTTCTTCAGCGTCTACCAAGCACACACAACAGCACCTTGGCTACGTGACTTCTGATATCCAGCCTGCATCGCCGAGAAGGTCCACTCTTCGTCAGAGAAGTCACACCATACAGTAGGCAAGGAGACGAGGCCTCATTCATCGGGACATCCGCAGAAAAGAGCCATCTCGGACACACTGTCCCAGGAGCAGCCGACGGCCAAGCTACAGAAGACCGCTGCTCCTCAGGCCTCCGTTACGGATTTGCTGAGGCAGATTGCGCAGCTCATCGCAGCATCCCAGCAAGTGCAGAAGCAGCTGACGGCAGTCTCAGAACCCGAGCTGTCAGATGGTGCTGGGTCGTCATCTGCACGTTCAGATGCCATTGACCGTGATTTTCAACTGATTCTTTCGAATGATGAAAGGGATATGGAGGGGGATTACCCTTCCCTTTCAGAACAACACATCATTGAGATGGATTTAATCCATCAACACTACCCTGAATTTCTTACAGCGAATCAGAATGCTGCGAGTATTTGCAAGAAACCGCTAGCGTTGTTGGACGCTGACTTCATCCAGAAAAAGAGGAGGAAATGTCTTTTCCGGTTAAGTATAGACAGGTGTCGCAGGCCTTTGGCTTTTCAGACGACGCCATATTCAACTTTCCAGTGGAAAGAAGTAAGGCGGTTTCTTGTCATCATCTTCTGTAATTTTACCGATTTTTTGAAAATGGGAAAGATGTATTGAGAGTTCCTCTGCATTTGAATGAGCAGGCTAAGGACCTAGCTATGGCCTTACCTTTGTCATTCACTATTCACTCGGTCACAATTGAGACGGCATTTCTTCATTCAGAGCGAATTTAGACTCACTGTCTTACTCAGATCACCTTTAAGAACTGTGACGCAATGTCTCTACGGAAAGGAATTTGAGGACGTTCGTACCTCAATTAGAGTCCTTTCCAGGGCTATTATATTTATCACGTATAGCTCTGTCTTAACAGTTGCTAATTCGGAGTTAATCAGACATGATGGAGCCCTTGCGTCATCATCCTTAATAGATGACAAGGTGAAAAACTCTCTTTGGGTCGCTCTGTTTTCCGAACACTGAGTTTTTGACGATATATATAAGCTTTCATTGGTTTATGACCAAGCTACAAAGAAAGCATCAATACTCTGCTCCTTAAGTCGGCGTCTAACCGACCCGCAATAGCAGAAAGGAGTAGGGGAGGACGTCCTAGACAGAAAGTCGTCTAAAAAGGACACCTTGCGCGGGTATAGTTAACCCTCCTATAATTACTGTAGGAATCATCATACAGTGACTCGGATAGGGGGCTTAGGTCTGATCGAGACTACCGGTCAGATGCCCCTAAGCCATTGTCTCGAAGCTCTTTGCGAAGGAGACGTAGTTTCTCCTTCCGCAGGCCTCGCAAGTACTGCAGGTGAGGGTTAGGACCTCTATTGCTTAGCAGTTGACGGATGGTTATCAAGATTCGTATCAAACTGGATAACTATTACGGAAGACCAGTAGGTGAGAAGTGTGGTCTCGGACAGCCTATGGCTATCTTTCCGAGTGAACCACAACTAACTTAATGTCTGATGGACAATGCTTCCGTCAAATCGTTGCAATAGAGTCTCTCCAATCGGAGGTAAATGTTCTCTTGACAATGAAAGTAATAGAGGTCATCGAGAATCAAGATTCTCCAGGATTCTATAGTCACCTGTTACTTGTACCGAAGCCATAGAGCTCGTTACGACCGATAATAGACTGGAGCTGGATAACAAGTTTATCAATGCTCTAAAAGTTTATTTATGGTTATCGTTTAGTCGGTAAAAGTGAACGTTTGAATGATCGACTATGCTACAAGCATAGATCTAAGGATCCGTTTTTTCATGTCCTGGTATACCCGGCATTCAGAAAGTACCTACAGTTCATCATCCAAGGGATAGTATTTCAGTTCCGAGTGATATGCTTCGGTCTGAAGATAGCGCCCTGGGCTGTCACACGATTAATGAACTCGGTAATGTCTCACAACAATCTGGTTCATCTACCATTATCCAGAACGAAATTGGTCAGTTGTTATGTTCACTTTTGTCTACTATCAGACGCATTAACAGCAAGAAATTTTATGTGACTGATGGGGTTGTGCAGAGCGGCTATACATCTTGTTTAGATGGGTCGCTTACGCACACGTCCCCTCCAGTTATTCTTTAACCAGAAGTGGAGTGTGAAAACGCATTCGCTCAGGACCAGTATTGTTTTAACGGATCTAGTAAACAAAAGGTCCATATTGGAGCAGATATTCAGTGGTTAACTCAAAGAGTTCTACTGCAACTGCCAGATCCGGCTTTCACGATTATGACGGGTATGAGTCAATAGTTTGGAGCACGACCCTGAGTCCGACAGACTCGAAATGCAGGGGTCTTGGGACCCTCAGTTCCTGGAGAAACACATAAACATCAAAGAATAATGTCAATATTGTTAACACTACATCAATGCGGACACGCTTGTTCAGATTTTGTTGAACAACTCGATAGTGGTTGCGTACATCAGGAACCAGGGCGGCACCCATTCATTTCCGTTATGATAACTAACGGAGAAGAATTTTCATGTTAACTCTCTATCCGTCATATACCGGGTCGTCTGAACGTACTAGCAGACTCGCTCCTCGGAAAGGTCGCCTGTTTCATTTGTATTGGATGCTCAACATGCGAGTATTTGGAGTTTTGCTACCAGTGGGATCACCCCATGATAGTTCAGTTTGCGACGCACCGGAACAATTAGTTACCGTCATTTGTGTCACCATGCCCAGATCATTGAGCGCATGCAGTAGACGCTCTGCAGAATTCATGGGGATGAATGATAGGATACCCGTATCCTCCAATTCATTTGATTCAATAGATTTTGTTTAAGATTAAACAGTCTTGTTGTGTATCCTACTAGTAACACCTCTGTTGTCACAGAAACATTGGATCAGTATATTCAGGTGTCTGTTACGAGATGCTCCCCAGAAGCTTCCTCCATAAAAGGGTCTTCTTTCACGGGAAGTTTTATTCTTCACGTCCTTCTCCACCCATAGTGGCATAATGGAGTTAGTTAGACGTGAGGGAACCATCGTGGTTCCTATATTTTTTGATAACTGGCACAGGAATGATTAAACAATTTCTGGGCAAGACATAGTTTTCTTCCCGCAAGCCTCATATATTTTAATACATACATACTATGCATTTGGGTTATGTTCTGTGGCGACCTCATGGGCACATCCGCTTTTTAGTTGGATTAGTCTCCTGTGATTATTTGTAGATTTGTTATATACGAGCGATTATTTCAAAATCATCACAATTAATTGCTACTCTTTGAGTACCTCGCAGGCTGCATAACCAGTTAACTGGTATTCAGATGATTACATGCTAAATTTAAATGCATTCGCGCATTATATTATTAGGCTAACGCTTTATTGTATTTTGTGGACCTTGAAATTATAATCTATTTCAGGGGCGGTCCGTGACTGAGCCTGTTAATCATACCTACTTCCTTTTCTAGATCCAAGTTTCTGTTATGTATACTCAATTCACACACATGTTTTTACGATCGTAGATATCGATTAGTAAACGTAGGAGAGTGTTGTTACTGGAATTTATTCTACAGAGGCCACCTGTGGATTACCTAGGAAGTGTGTTTTCTCTTCAGGGATCGTTCAGTGTGGCTCGATTGGACATGTGTATGTTATATTTTATATCACTGGTTTTTGACGTATCTGTGTACGTCGTCTGCAGTGTACGTTATATAGCGGGCAATATTAATTACCAGGATCGTTGCTATAGCCTTAACTTCTGAAATAGCGTTAAGCACCATTTATTAATGATGAATTAATACCTGAGTGCCTGTTCAATGATTATTTATATTGTTTTTTTGTACTGCTCTTATTGATTCCAGAGCTCTCCTCTCTTTCTTTTGAAGACTTCTTCAAAAGAAAGGGGGTGAGAAGGTGATTTTTACCTCTTCTCTGGCTTAAAAAGTATATATCTTGAAGGAAGCTGTTTTATCCGTATTTATATCCTGCATACAGCTCAAGTGTTATTGTAAGGTGTATGTTTGTGGGAGATTTTCTCTCATTCTCAGATACGCCATCCTAATTTTTGGAGCTTAGTCCAGACTAGCCTTAAAAATAGAATATGTCTCCTCTTTTACTGTACAGAGAGACATACATGTAATTCCTAATTATTCTAAGTTCCTTTCATCATGGATTGCATTATTGGAATTATTTCGGAAGTCCTAGGCCCTCCACCTTTTTACGATTCAGCTATGTCTGGGCCATTGGTATACTGTGTAAAAATATTATAAATTTATAGTAATTTCTATATTTTTATACTTACCAATGGCCCTGACGGGGATGGCCCTCCCATGAGTGGGCACTCATACCTCCCCGCTGAATTATTATGTAATACTTTCTTTTACAAAGAATGATGTTGGCGCCAATTCCGGTCACTTCCTGACGTCTGCGCATGTGCAGAGAGTAAATGTATGGAGGACCAGATAGGACTTCTAATTTTTGGTTTTGCATGCAAATTTTGGGGATTGGGGGGGCAAAATTTGTGTTTGGCCCTCGATATTTTAGTATTTTAGTACCAGCTATGTCTGGGCCATTGGTAAGTATAAAAATATAGAAATTACTATAAATTTATAATTTTTTATGTAAAAAATTCATGTTCCCCAATTTCAGGATATGCTTCTGAAGTATTCATTATAATAATAATAATAATATATATATTTATATAACGTCAAAATTATAGTTCAGAAGATATAGAACCATATTCTAAGGTGCTGTACATGTTACTGAGCTCATGCAAATATACAAACAGAATATATACAGTATCTTACAGTCCAGAACATCACTTATAGGCTTTTTGAAACAGGTATGTTTTGAGATCTTTCTTGAAAAGGTTGACATTTGACAGTCTTTTTAGGTGTTCTGGTAAATTATTCACCAAGTGAGGGCCAGCAAATGAGAATGACCTCATCTCCAAATGTCTTACACCTATGTTTTGGAACATGTAGCAGCATTTTACCATCAGACCTCGGTTGTATTGACACACATTCTTGGTATTAAGGAGTTCTTCTAAGTAGGCTGGTGACATGTTGTTGTGTGTCTTAAAAACTAATAATAAAGTTTTGAAAATTATTCTGTACTTGACTGGCAGCCAGTGCATATCCCTCAGAACAGGAGTAATGTGTTGAGACCGTGATATCCTACATACCACTTGGGCTGATGCATTTAGAACCATCTGCAGGCGAGAGTACTGATATTGTGGAAGGTTGAACATTAAGGCATTACAATAATCCAAATGTAAAGTTACAATGACATGAACTAGTGTTTTTGTTGAGTCTTCGTTGAGGAACTGTCTTATCTGTTTAACTTTGTATAGACCTCTGAAAGCCTTATTGCACATATTTGTAACATGTCTGCCCATAGACATGGTAGAGTCGAAGAAGGCGCCAAGATTAGGTACACTGTTACTTGCACTGATTGTGGAATCTCCTACCTTCACTGAATTGATGTCAACTTTAGTGAGTTGCTGTTGTGAACCAATTATTAGGATTTCAGTCTTATCATCATTTATCATTAATTTGTTTGAAACCATCATGTGCGAATGTCCGAAATACATGATTCAATAGTTTCTAGAGCTTTAGTTTGATCCTTGATTGATAGTTGAAAAGAAAAATAGACCTGTGTGTCATAAGCATAACCATGGACATCAGGCAGTTGAGATTCAATGATGGTGAACATTTTTGAAATATAGAATAGAAACAGAACAGGACCAAGGCAACTGACCTGTGGGACTCCACATTCAAGAGGAAAGTCTTTTGACAGATTACCGTTTATTGATACACGCTGCTGTCTATTCTTGAGGTGTGATGATAGCCAGCTAGCAGCAACACCATTAAGTCCAAAATCAGAATTCATTGTCTCTAGCAGAGTTTCATGACAAACAGTGTCAAAAGCAGCACTAAGGTAAAAAAAAACAAGCAATGTTACCCTTCCAGACTCCATATTAAGGAGGATGTCATTCTGAACCTTGAGTAATGCCGTTTCAGTCGAGTGAAATTTTCTGAATCCAGACGTGTTGGCCAGTAACGGAGCATGCATATCACTATGTAACATTATTGGTCAATTGCGGCTTTTGCACACATCTTAGAGACGAACGGTAAGTTACTCACTGGTCGGAAGTTTTTAAACACAAGTTCTGCACCTTGTTTCTTCAGAAGAGGATTAACAATTGCTATTTTCCACGCATCAGATGCATATCCTTCCAGCAGAGACATGTTGATCATTTTTGCGATTACAGGAGCCAAAGAGTCTACACATGATTTGACAATAGATGTTGGCATTGGGTCGAGTTGACATGAGGCATTTGAGGATTCTTTTATTAATTTGGTTACCTCATGGATTTCTAAAGGTCGAAAAGTTGAAAGCTCTTTTTCTGATGGTTTCTTTTTGATGTCAGTTTTGCCTACATTTATGTTCTAAATTTTTTCCTGAATTAATTTTATTTTTTGGATGAAAAATTTGCCAAATTGATCAGCTAGCTTTGATGGATCATGGTGTGGTGGAAATGACACACTTTGTTTTTCTGTACACAGATTTTTAACAACTTTAAACAGTTTTTTGCTGTCACCATTACAAGCTTCAACACATGTTGTGTAGTAAGATTTTCTGGCATCTTTTAGTTTGTTGGAGAACTGATTGCAAATAGTCATATATGCTGCTTCCTCATTGTAAGATTTAGATCTTTCCCGCTCTTGCTTTCGACGATTAGCTTTCAGAGTTCTCAGTTCATTGGTAAACCAGGGGAATAATTAATGTTTTTGTTTTCAGAGGGGCATGCTCATCCAGTAGAAAAGACAATGTGTTGTTGTATGATTTTGCCAGATCATCCAGGTTAGCACACTGAAAATTACACAAATCTGATTTTTTGATGTCACATTTAAGCTTGTTAATTATAAAATGACACCACTGTTGTTTTGTTAGTATTACTTCCCTTTCTTCTCCTGAACCCTCCTGTTATACTCCCAAGCTCTTTCGGGTTTTTTATTGAAGAATTTTTTATTAAATTCTTGGGAGTTTAACTTGTAAACAGAATAGGTATTCTGTTTATCCCCTACTTTTATGTCCTGTCTATTTCTGTTCAGGACGTTTTTGTATTCTTGCATCTTCTACCAGATGCATTGTTTTTTCTTCATATGAACATCTAGCTTTGCATCAGGTGGTTGTTGATCGGTTACTGACTCTGGGTCTTTGTTGCGCCTGTTGTTGGTTAGTTTCCAGTTTTTCCTCTTGACGTTGTTGTCTGTTCAATAACGTTTTGGATTCATATTAATTCAGTGTTTAGTTTAAAAACATTTACTGTTTTTCTATTAGGATACATTGGATATTTTATTCCGGTTGTTTAGCTTTAATTAGTTAGTGGTTGTCCTCTACCGGGATGCCCTTGGGCTCATGAGGTTCGCTTGACACTTAGGCTTCATTCAAAATTTTTCGAACAAATTTTTTAAATTGTATTCGAAATTATTTGTTATTGTCTATGTTATGTATCCTTGTGATGTTTATTTTTGGGAGTGCAGCAGACTTATGTTTTTGGCTTCATTATTATTGTTGCCATTATAATAATTGGTACTTAGTGTAAGTCCAGGAAGCCTCGGAATAAAGGCTTGTTGTTTGCCGAGAGTCGCGGCACTCCTTCAATACTTGTACTGTGGGATGTGAACGTTGGAAATGGGTGTCGACCTGTGTGGTGGGTGGTGAAGTTCCGATGGGAGCCTTCACCACTGGCTAATACTAGTCTTTCAGTCTCTTTTTGAGAGGAACAAGAACATGGTGATGGTACTTTGACACCTGTCCATTATGTGCTGCTGTCGTCGCACTCTGATGAGCCCTACACTGATGAGTAAAATAGAGCTAACTGCCAAGGTGCTCATGATATTTGCACAGGATTAAAGCTGGACTAGCTTAATTATCTGCATGCAGCTAGCTCGACCGGTGCAGTGGTGGTCCATTTTTAGGGAGCCGAGATGCTGAGTAGGTCCATTGCAGTCGAGTAGTATAATGTGGGTAGAGCGAGCACCTTATAATATAAGCTCACCCAGCGACGATGGCAATAAGGAGAAGAAGCCTTTATGCTTCTCTATGGGAAGCTTGGCGAGATCTGGGGTCAGATCGCGAGTTGGGGAACCCTCTCCATCCCGTTATCAGTTGGGGTCGACTGTGTCCGCTGCAAGAAACTATAATGAGTCGGGATGTTCCTTCCACAATGCAGCCGGCATCGGTTGCAGTTCTTCTTACATGGAAGCACAGGTAAAGGGGATTAGCCTACAAGTTTCTCAACGGGATACTTGGCGAGATCTTGGCCAGATCGCGAGTAGGAGAGCCTTCTCCATCTCGTTAGCAGTTGAAGGCTTTTGGTCTGATTAACGACGCCTCCCTTGGCTTAGCAATAATATAAGAAAGGCAATGATCTACTTCTTATGAATAGAAGATCGATAGTTCATAGATAGGATGAGACAGCTGTCTTGTTGGGAATAGAGCCATTAGAAGGAATAAGAACGTCTTTTCCTTCTCAGTGTTGTCTTCCAAGGCGTCCGAGGCATTTAGTGCTATTGTAGCCTTATGTACAGTTAGAGTGGTCTTTTCTTGTACATTAGCGGCTATCGTAGTAAGTCTTCATTTTGTGAGCTGTCTAAGGCCGCAGGGTAACACACAGATATCTGTTTTCACCAATATATGACTTCTAGTCTGTGTTAGCTACGCTGAGACCGCTAGCTTTTTGGAATAAGGCCGTTAAAAGGAAAGATTACGTTTTCCTTCTCGGTGTAATATTCCTAGGCATCACAGGCAATTAGTCCTATTGTTGTCGCCTTAGTTTGGCTTATGTGAATTAAGAGCGGTCTGTGTCTATATATCATTAGCATCTAGCGTCATAGTGGCCTTATATATTTTTACAGCTGTCTTTTTCTTATATATTGCGGCTAACATTGTAAGTCTCCATTTAGTGAGCTTTCCAAGGCTGCAGGTGACACAGATATTTGTCATTAGTCTTATTGTTGACATCTCAGTAACCAAGCTAGAAGTGTGAGCTGTGTTTTATCCCTATCATTAGCGGCTAGTACTGTAAGTCTCCTTTAGTGAGCTTCTAGAGCCACAGTTATCTGTCATTTAATTGTCTTCATGAATAGGAAGACCTTTAGCTGCTTCAGCCAGGCTGAGATCACTGGCCTATCGGACAAGGTCCCATTACATGAGAAGAGTTTGTTCACTCCTTAGCGGTATTGTTAGCTCACCGAAGGGAGCTTAACTTATCACTTGCCGTCTGTCGTCGTCTATCATCATCCATCGTCGTCAGGCATCTGTCGTGAACTTTACATTATCGACTTCTCCTCCCAAACTACTGGACCAAATTGAACCAAATTTGGTGTGCATGTGCCTTATCATAATTTAAGTTTGTACAAATAAACTTTCCGTGTCCACAGAGGGCACCACAAGGGGCATTACTCTGATAGCACCCATAATTTTTTTTTTAAAATTAAAAAAATATTCTTCTCCAGAACCATCATTTAGAATCTTTTGATATTTGGTATATAACATCTCTTTTGGGGTCAGATTCAAGTTTGTTCAAATCGAATCCCTCTGTTAATAATTGGCCTCCCTGTAGGAGCCTGAATTTTAACTTAGTGAAATATGAGGAAATTTCTTTAAAAATCTTCTTCTTCAGATCCACCAGTCAGAATGCTTTCATATTTGGTATACAACATCTATAGGGGGGTCAGATTCAAGCTTGTACAAATCGAGCCCCTGAGTTTATATTTGGGCTCCCTATGAGAGCCGGAATTTTAACTTAGTGCAATATGAGGAAATTTCTTTAAAAATCTCCTTCAGATCCACCAATCAGAATGCATTCATATTTGGTATACAACATCTTGAGGTGGCTCAGTTTCAGGTTTGTTCAAATTGCTTACCTGGGTAAATTTTTGGGCTCCCGAATATCAACTTAGTGCAATATAGGGAATTTTTTTTTAAAATCCTCTTCTTCAGACCCTGTAGTCAGAATGTTTTCATATTTGGTATACAACATCTCTAGGAGATTCTCTCTATTGGAGCCCAAACTTTAACTTCGTGCAATTTGAGGGAATTTCTTTAAAAATCTACTTCTTCAGATCCACCAGTCAGAATCCTTTCATATTTGGTATACAACATCTATAGGGGGGTCAGAATCAAGTTTGTTCAAATCGAGCCCCTGAGTTTATATTTGGGCTCCCTATGAGAGCCGGAATTTTAACTTAGTGCAATATGAGGAAATTTCTTTAAAAATCTCCTTCAGATCCACCAATCAGAATGCATTCATATTTGGTATACAACATCTTGAGGTGGCTCAGTTTCAGGTTTGTTCAAATTGCTTACCTGGGTAAATTTTTGGGCTCCCGAATATCAACTTAGTGCAATATAGGGAATTTTTTTTTAAAATCCTCTTCTTCAGACCCTGTAGTCAGAATGTTTTCATATTTGGTATACAACATCTCTAGGAGATTCTTCAGATCCACCAATCAGAATCCTTTCATATTTGGTATACAACATCTCTTGGTGGGTCAGATTCAAGTATGTTCAAATCGGGTCCCTGGGTTAATATTTTGGCTCCCTATTTGAGCCCAAAGTTTAACTTAATGCAATGTGAGAACATTTCTTTAAAAACCTCCTTGTTCAGATCCACCAGTCAGAATTCTTTCATATTTGGTATATACATTTGTAACATCTCAAGAGGGATCAGATTCAAGTTTGTTCAATTTGAGTCCCTGGCTTATTATTTGGGCTCTCTATGGGCAGGGTTGGGGGTGGGGGGGGGGGGGGGGCAGGGGGAGCATGTTAGGTTCAGGTTTGTTCAGATCCATTTCCATAAAATTTGCCTTTGCATGACTTCATTCCTTTGTAGTGTTGATGAACCATGTCTAACTGAATGTGACCCCAAACACTTCTTTGAGCCACTTTGGCCGGTGAGCGATTAAGGCCCCTGGGGCCTCTTGTTTTTGTGTTAGTTGTCTGAAGCTTTTTGCCCTATTGATAATGCCATATTAAACTAGTGTGATTAATTAGCGTTTTTTCAAATACCAAAAGTTAACTCCTTTTCAGGATTATATTCCTGCTATAATCGGTACAAGGCGAAAGGAGTTCATCTAGGTTTTTATGGTTGGGTGCCGGAACATAGTTTTCGTCTCCCGCTTCATTTTTATCAAATCTATTGTTGTGGATTATATTTCCACTCAATGGATTGGATATTATGTCTATATGGTGTATTAATTGATGACATGGCGTACTGTCTTGATTTCAAGGGATATGTTGACGCTCTTTCAGCGGTATATTCCTTGCAATAGTGCCATGTCCATCATGTCCCCCTCCATCCTTAGTGGCATTATGGAGTCGGTCAGACGTGAGGGGACCCTATGGTTTCTATACTATTCTAGATAGCTAACACTAAAGTGTTATGAGTTGCGCCAGATTAGTGTCATTATTCTGGTCTCTTCCTGGGTACTGCACATACTCTTTATTGAGAATCGCAGCAGCAGTATAGCTTGGGAATGTAGCGTGAAGTTTCTATTTCATGTGGTGAAAAAGGAATTTGTCACTGTTCCAAGCTTTAATATTGCTGTGCCAGCTTTACTTATCTAGTGATTCAAGTAATGCAGGTGAGGGGGGTCAATATGATTTATTTATCGAAACCCCCCCCCCCCCCCCCCCCCCTGCCAATATGTTATGAGGCGATTACAGGGTAGGACGTAGTGCCTTCTCTGTAAGCCTCGTATGCATTCAATTATATGCATGTCTTTCAATGCTCTTCGATTGGCAGGTGGGTTGTGGTCTAACGGCGACATCAGGGGCTTTGTTTCCGGTGGTTGATCCTTCATGAGTTGTATATGAGCATATAATTCTTGAACAGTAACTGTTTTTGGATTCCAAATTCTATCATGAATACATTCGGTTGATATTGCTGGCCTTCGTGTTCCTGTGTGGCAGGCATGTCGGTTATCTGGGCGACATTCTCCAAATGTAGAAATTAGTCCATTCTGAAAAGTTAAGCTCTTGAGTTGTCTGTTTTTCTTACAAATATATTGAGTCTAGTCATTAACGTAGTTTTATTCCTTCAAGTTTCCTGCTTAGTTTTTGTATCGCTCGTTTACATCTTTGATACAGGCTGTATTCAGATGAGGATACAGGCGGGATTCTGTTGATTGCATGCATAATATGTATATATTATTAGGCAGACATATTACAGAATAGATTCTCTTAAATTTTTGGCTCTGCATTAGTATAGAGCTTATGAGAATTTTGGGGCTAGTTAGATCAGTTATGGAGTTTCCAACAGGCCGTCTATGCATACATTCTCTATTTTTGGCTTCATTATTCGGAGTGGTATATTCTTTCTCCGAATAGTCATTGGTTTTAACGGACCTAGGGAACTCTGAATTATTTGGGGACGGTCCATGACGGGTTTTTTAATCGTATCCCGTTCCATGTTCTGAATCCAGTTTTCAACCAGAAGTGGTACACAAGGCATATTTTTTTTCTCATATATTTGTATGTTTACTTATTCAATTGGATTGGGATTCAATTGGACAAGTTTAAGGTTGTACATATTGATTTCACCAGTTTTCGACCTGTCTTCTTATTCTGGATGCGGCATACGTTTTGAAGCTTGTGATTTTAATAACCGGGATTGCCACAATATAGTCTTAGCTGCTGATGTGGTGTTAAGCACCAATAAATTAATAATAATTAATAGCAGGATGCCTTTTAGATTAATATATATATTATTCGCTACCCGCTTTTTCTCTTATTCCAGACCGCTTCCCTCTATGTTTTGAAGTTTATTCCTATAAAATAAGGGTGGGGGGGGGATTTTCTCTTTACCTCTTCTGGATTTATAATAAGTGTGTAACTATGAGCGAAGCTGTTATAGTCTGTTGATTATTCTGATCTTATGTGCAGCTTGATACTTTATATATGGCGTATGTTTGTGGGCGTTAGTATCTCACTCTCAGACACGCTTTTCCTAATTTTAAGTGCCCGGTTCTGGATTAGCCTTAAAATTGGGGGTTCATTACACCCAAGTAGCATAATCAATTATGCTAAGTAATACTGAATTACTTGGATATTGCTCCTTATTTTGGTGGTATGTCTTCTCTGTTGTATAGAGAGACATATAGGTAATTCCTTAAATTTTTAATCTCCTTTTCACCTTGGGAGTTTTAATGCAGGCTAAGGAACTGTATTTTGGTCTGCTATTTCTTCAAGTCCTAGGCCCTCCGCCTTTTTACGATTCAGCTAAGTCTGGGCCATTTTTAGTATAAAATATGATAAATTTAAAGTAATTTGTATATTTTTTATATTTACCAAAGGCCCAGACGGGGATGGCCTTCCCATGAGTGGGCACTCATACCTCCCTGTTGAGTTATCATTTCAGTAGGCACAACTAGGAAGAATGATGTTGACGTCAATTCCAGTCTCTTCCTGGGTACTGCACGTATGCAAGTACTAAAAGTATGGAGGGCCAGATAGGATTTTTAATTTTCCGTATTGTATGCAAATTTTGGGGATTGGGGGTTCAAGATCTGTGTTTGGCCCTTAATAATATTGAGGTTGCACCAGCTAAGCCTGGGCCATTGGCAAGTATAAAAAATATACAAATTATTTTAAATATATCATTTTCAATGGCAAACAAAAATTTGAATCTTTCCTCCTAAAATATTCACTTTGGTTTGTATTGAGTAAAGATTCATACAAACGGTTGTGTAATCTGCGATCTGCATACAGGCTGCTATATTTGTCCATCCTGTAGTTCACTTCACTTGAATCCACAGGCAACAGGATAATCCCCTTCTCTTCATATACTTTTTCTCTACAAAACTAATTGCCATATGTGCATAAGAAATTTCATCTTTTAACCAATGTAATGGTCAAAACTGTCTGGTGCTATTCACAAAAATAGGTCATTCAAATTTTTTTTCATTATTTTTTCAGTTTTGTCTCAAAAACATACCTAATGACCTCCACATTGGAATGTGCTCATAGAACTCATTCTAATGAAGGGTCATAAGCAATGTTTTTGAACCCCAAATATTTTTATACTGTACCAATGACCCAGACTTAGCTGGTGTTAACTCCTTAAATTATAGGGCCAAACACAAATTTTGCCCCCCCAATACCCCAAATTTGCCTCAAAAACCGAAATTTCAATGTCCTATGTGGTCCTCCATACCTTATATCCACTGCGCATGCGCAGTGTCAAGAAGGTCTCGAAATTGGTTCCAAAAGTCATTTCTTTGTTTGGCCCTAAAATCAGTAACATGTCACTGATATTTGTGCTTGTAAATCTCAGTTTAAATGATGCCAGACACATAATTATGAAAGAAATGGTGGATCTAAGGATGTAATAAAGGATGAGAGGAAGAAACAGTGGCAGAATGTGTTCAGGGCTGTAACTTATAATATTTTTATACTGTACCAATGACCCAGACATAGCTGGTGCTAAGTCTTAAAATATAGGGCCAAACACAAATTTTGCCCCCCAATCCCCAAAATTTGCATCTAAAACCAAAGAAAACATGTCCTGAAAGGCCCTCCACACTTCACCTCTACTGCGCATGCGCAGTGTCAAGGACGTTCCGAAATTGGAGCCATTAATCATTCTAAGTTTGGCCCTTCATCAGTTAACATCTGACTGATCTTTGTGCTTGTAAATCTCAGTTTAAATGATGCCAGACACATAAATATTAGTGAAATGGTGATTCTAAGGAGGATAGAGAAGGAGGAAAGGAAAAATGTGTGACAGAATATTATCAGGGCTGTAACTTAAAATTTTTTAATGAAATTATGTTAAGTTACCTATTTTCGAGGCAGCAGCCATTTTGTTGTCATTCTGATTATTTAGTTACACTGTTTTTTCAGTGTTTTCCTCTCTCCCTGTCCTTTAAGTCCCCCCTTGCTATTCTCCCATGCTTTTGGCATAGTTTTTGTAATTATTATTACTAAATTTTCTTGGGAGTTTTAGCTGAATAACAGAATGAATTCTGTTCTTTTCCCCATGTTTACGTCTTCACCTACGGGTGGTTAGGCATTGTGTTCTGCATCTACCATCTGATGTTCTGCAGTTTCTTCCCTGGAAGTCTCTGTTTTGCATCAGATAGTGTATTTTTGGTAACTGATTCCGGGCCTGGGTGCCTGGAGTCTTATTTTAGTGTTTTTACATTCATTGTTTACATTTACAACAGCCCTCTGTGTGAGGGGGGGATTTCTGGAAAATAATATCTTGATGTTATTTTAATCATAACTAGATACATTATTATTGTTCGTAAGTGTTGAATAAATTGTTTAAAATATTTTTAAAATTTTTGTCCACACTTAGGCTTGGGATCCATTGGGGCTCAACGTTACTTTTCAGAAACTTGGGCTGTTCTGAAAAAATATTTTTTCAAAATATTTTGATTTCAATTATTTTTTCTATATTAATGGATCATATTATTATTAAGTATTTTGATTGCCAGGGGTTAGTGCGAGTACCAGGACTTGTTTTCTTTTCACATTGAAAGGATATTGATCCATTGTAATAAGAAGAAGTCTTCCTCTGACTTTTATAATCATTCTATATGTGGTCAGTGTACTCGCATTAACTCCTGTTTTGTATCGTATGATTTCGATGACAATATGGGAAGCGTATGTCACGGTATGTTATTAGGGAATTGGACACTCCGGTCCTTTCCCCGCAGGGTCACTCTACTTTATCAATTTCTATTTCAGACGATCAAGATTAGGGTGATGTATCTGTGATGTCTTCCAACAGTGTGCCTCCGTCGTCACAATTAATGAAGGGCTAGCGGAAAAGTGCTCATGTAAATACGCCAATTGCCTAAGAGGACCCTAGTAGGTTCGACGGCCTTTGACGTCCGCTAGCTCGCCCGGTGTAGTGTCCATTCACCGAATGGTTCGGCAGCCGGGTTCATCCGTTGCGGTCTAGAAGGAATTTTGGGGTGATGCGAGCACTATAAATCAACCAAATGCACACCCAGTGACGGCGGATCGGAGGGAGAACGGAGGAAGCCTTTTAGTCCGGTTCATAGCTCGTTCTGGTCCATCCGGACGGCGAGCGAGAGAGGCCCCTCTCTCGTACAACAACATCTGGCCCCAGATGTTGTGGTACAAAATGTTTCGCATTCGGAGCATACGTCCGTCGCTCGGGACGCTCCAACATATAGTCAGTCCGGAGTAGACTGTCAATAAGGCTTCCTCATTCTCATGGTAGCGCACACGACCGCTCTTGGCTACGTGACCACGGATATCCAGTCAGCTTCGCCAGTCAGAGAATCATCGGCGACCAGGTCACACCATCCGGTAGCCAGGGACACGAGGCCTGCAGACTCCGGACGTTCGCATAGGAAGTGTGCGGGAGTCAACGTACACGGAGCTTCCGGCGGCAATGCATCGTAAGACCGCTACTGCACAGGCCTCGGGAACGGACGTGCTTTCCTAAATAGCACAGTTTATCGCAGCATCCCAGCATCAACTGAATCTGTCGCATATTTTTTATCCGACGATGCTGGGTCGGGACGCTCCGCGGAAGCGGGTACGGACGTCCAAAAATTTCATCCGGTCCGACGGGATACCGAAAGGGATTTGGAGGATTTCGAGCTTTCCCTTTCGGAACAACATATGCTGTTGTGTATGTCATCTGACTTGGTCTTCTACAGCTTCTTTCGTCGGACCAGATTGCTGCGATGCCGATTAAGAAACTGATAGCGTCGGTGGACTTAGAAATTTTTGGTTCGGTTCAGGGACATCGTCCCTCAGTTCCGACATAGTCCAATAATGTCACACAAACTTTCGAATTATTGAACGACGCTATATATATTATTATTATATGCTTGCTATAACCAAGCATTTCTGGTTTCTTGTTCGCAAAGTTACGGAGATGTCTTTCAAAAGTGTGCCTCTGTCGTCATAGTTAATGAAGAGCTAGCGGCAATAAGTGCTCATGGATTATGTCTATCGCCTACGGAGTGACATTCGCTAGCTCACCCGGTTCGTCCGTTGCGGTCTAGGAAGGAGATTTGGGTGATGCGAGCACTTTAATTACTTTAGTACTCACCCAGTGACGGCAGATTGAGGACAGATCGGAGGAAGCCTGTTAGTCCGGTTCCTGGCTTGTCCAGGTCCGTCCGGGCTGTAAGCGAGAGAGGTCCCTCTCTCGTCCAACAACATAGGGGACCGCATGTTGTGGTTTTGATATTTTACATTCGGAGCATATGTCTGTCGGTCGGGACGCTCCGTTATATTGACAGTCCGAGAGACTGTCCATAATGCTTCCTCATCCTCACAGCAGGGCACACGACCGCACATTGGCTACGTGACCTCGAATATCCGATCAGTTTCGTCATTCAGTGATTCCACGGCGAATAGGTCGCGCCATCCGGTAGCCAAGGGACACGAGTCCTATACACTCCGTTCGCTCGCATATTGGTAGTATGCACGGGGTAACGATCACGGAGCTTCCAGCGGCAATGCATTGTAGGACCGCTATTCCTCAGGCCTCAGTGACGGACGTGCTATCCGAGTTAGCACAGTTGTTTCGCAGCATCCCAGCAATTGACAGTTTCTTGGTCGATTCAGGAATTATCCGACGGCGCTGGGTCGGTGCGGTCCGCGGTTGCATCAGGTACGGACGACTGAACGCTTTATAGGGTCCGACAGGATGGCGAAAGGGATTCGAAAGATTTCGAGTTTTCCCTTTCGTAGTATCGGAAGCTGCCATTCATATCTTCTGGCATTATCTTCCAGTGATTGTTATTTCGGACTACATTGCTGCGATGTTGGATAAGAGACTTATAGCGTCATTGGACTCGGAATTTTCGATCGGTTCGGGGACATTGTCCCTGACTAACCGACGCAGTCCAATAATTTCATTACAACATGTGTTTTATTTTTCGATGCTATATATACATACAAGCCTGCTACCAAGCATGATAGTTTAGTTTCTTGTCCGCGTTGCTCATTTCTGCCATTTTATCATTTATACGAATAGTTTATTTTGGCAGTGCAGGGCATACCGAGAGTTCATATGCGTCTAGACGGTGTGGTTAAAGACTGGAAATATTCTTTTTCGCCGTCTATGTCTTTTCCAACTTCAATGTTGGAAACGACAATGATGTCTAGTAGACTTAACTTAGACGCTTTATCATACGTGAGGCTTTATCATTACGTCTTCAAGAAAAGATTTACGGGATATTATTCTCAATGTAATTTCTTTTGAGGGCAGTAGTTTGTTCACGTATAACTCCGCCCTTCAGTGGCTGATTGGCGTTGGTTAGACATGACGCAGCCCTAGCTACATCCACGCGCGTGGATAGTAAGGTTAAGAACTCTCTCAGAGTCGCTTCGTTCTCGGAGAAGCTTCTCTTCGACGGCAACTTTTCAGCAATCCATGAATTGCTCGATTTACACGTTCTCTTGTCTATCTAGTGTTACAAGAGATTCAGACTGGGGCAAACATTCGGTGGTTGACTCAGAGAGTGCCACTGCAGTTGCCGGACCCGAGTGTTGCTGTTATGACGGTTGCCAGTCAAACAGATTGGGATATAATACTAATCCCAACGGATTCGAAGTGCCAGGGTCTTTGGGTTCCGCAGTCTCTTAGCAACCAATTATCTTCCGCGGAATAATGTTTTTTAGGCTTGCTTTATGTCATTGCATGAACATTATTCAGAAACGCATGCCCAAATCCTGTCTGTTAATTCGACAGTAGTGGCGTATCTCCGGAACCAGGGAGGCACTCTTTCGTTTCCGTTATTCAATTTAATGGAAAGAATCCGTCTGTTGGTTATAGTACACCAAGTTCTGCTTTGGTCCGTCATATTCCGGGTCATCTGATTGTTTTACCGGACTCCCGTTCACTTAGGGGTCGCTTGTTGCTGTCAGAATGGACTCTCAACAAACAAGTATTCAATCAGATTTGCTATCTATGGGAGCGCCCAATGATGATTTATTTACGACACAGCTTGCTAATCAATTGCAGACGTATGTGTTGGCTTGTCCGGATCTCTGAGCTAATGTTGTTAACGCTCTATTGATCTATAGGACGGAATGATAGGATACGCGTATCCTCCGGCGCTGTTGTTTCAGCAGGTATTGCTAAGATAAACAACCACAATACATTTCTGTTGATAGCATCTCTATCTTCACAGAGACCATGGGTAATTTACTCTGTTGTCTACTGTGGGACTTAACGTGAAATCTTCCTCAATGTGAGGATCTTTTTTCACTGGGTAAATCGTGTCATCTTTATCACAACCCGCAAGGTCGCAACCTTCATGTATTCCGTTGTGTGGTCCGTATTGCATTGTAAGCATTGTACTGGACGAGCTTTGGACGCAATTTCTTACTATAGGAGATCCTCTTCTTCGCTATTCTGTGCGGCTAAAGTGGAGGCTCTTCCGTCGTTGGTGTAGGGATCATTATGTTCATATTGTTGATCCCTCCATACTACTCATTGCAATTTTTTAGTATACTTGTTTCACAAGATCTACTGCAGCCTGTTATTATTAAGGTTATAGGTTTATGTTACCTCATACCTATGCACTCTAGGATAGTTTACAATTGAGTCTTATGTCTCTTTATCTAAGTCAGTTAGTAACTTTTTGATAAATAGACTTAGAATCTTTAGATTAAATTCCTATATGGAATTTAACTTCGGTTCTTATTTAGCTAAGTAATCATTTGAGCCTCTGGAAACAGTAGTTTTCAAATTCTGACCTTTTAGACAGTAATTCTGTTGGTTTCTCTTTTACTGAAGAGTCAGTGAGTTTCATGCACTATCGATGGATGATTTTCACTTTCGTAGTTTCGGAATCACTACTTCCTTTACTATTTAGGTTGGATTTTTGCATAAGAGTTAGGCTCCTAATATCCGGAACCTATTGTTATTAAGGTCCTTCCGTCTTCGTACGGGCATAGGCCTTTACTCTTTCCGGTTAGAGTTTATGTATTTATAAACAGATATCTGTTTATTACTACGGGCGTAAGCTTCTTCTGTCTTTGATGCCTAGTAGAAGGACGTTACGCTCCATTCTATTGTTAATGGATTCTATTAACTATCGGTACTGCTTATGGTATATCAGTGACTCAGCAGTTGTGCTTAAGATTTCGGCTCATGAAGTAAGAGTTCTTCTGCATCTTGGGCTTACATTAATAGTGTCGCTATTATAGATTTTTGAAGGCTGCTCATTGCGCTCAGCCATCCACATTCATGAATTTTTATCTCAGAAATATCGAGTCCATTTCTGGAGGCCTCTATTGTTAGGTCTATTATCTACTGCTCAGAATGTCATTCACTTAACAGTTGCTACTATAGCTAGGTAGGCTGTCTGTTTCGGCAGTGTCTCCGTTCTGCTGCCCTCTTCGCTCTGGGCTATTTGACCCAGGGCAAGAAAAAGGGGGGGGGGGGGGGGAGGGTGTTCCCTTGGGTCACCTGTTTTACTATGAAAACAAGGGGATACCTCCTCCGGAGTTAGTAATTCTGAGCTGTTATTGGGATGGTTGTTTAGTGAGAAGTTTATGTTTTAAAAATTCATTCAAGTCTTAGTTTTTAGCTCACCTGAGCGAAGCTCAAGGGGAGCTTTACTAATCACTTTCTGTCCGTCGTCCGGCGTCCGTCGTCCGTCGTCGTCCGTCCGGCGTTAACTTTACATTATCGACTTCTCCTCCTAAACCACTAGCCCAATTTTATTCAAATGTTGGCTAAATGTTTATTACCTAATGCCAATTCAGATTTGTTCAAATGAAGTTGCCCCTCCTCCTGGGTGGTGCCACGCCCCCAAGGGGCACCAAAATCTTTGTAAATCTTCTTCTCATGAACCAGCAGTAGCAGAGACTTGATATTTGGTGTGCAGCTTCCTTTTGAGGTGTAGACTCAGATTTGTTCAAGAGAAGTTTGTGGAGCTATACTTGGCGTTGTTATGAGAGGGGCAAAATTTTTTGCCCCGCCCAAAATTTCTATTTTCCAAACCGAGAGGCTGATTTGAACCAAATTTTATGTGAGGGCTTATTGGGTCATGAGTACTTGATTTATGCAAAAAAAAATTTTCCCGCAGCCCCGTGGGAACCGCAGGAGCTAAAAATAGAAAAAATTTAAAACGCCCATATCTCCAAAACTGCACGGCACTGAGAATTTTTATTTGGTGTGCAGCTTCCTTAGGACCAACAGAAAGGATTGGTAAAAAAAAATTGCCATCGGTTTTATCATAGGGTACAGTTTCGGGACTTTGAAAAAGTGCTGAGTCAGCACTTTTTAACACTGTAGGCAATGGGAAAAACATTAAAAAATCTTCTTCTCCAGACCCAGCAGGCAGAATCTTTTGATATTTGGTATGCAACATTGTAGGGTGGATCTGATTCAAGTTTGTTCAAATCGGCCCCCTGGGTTCATATTTGGGCTCAGTATAGGAGCCCGATTTCGAACTTAGTGCATTTAGGCAAATTTCTTAAAAAATCTTCTTCTCCAGATCCAGCAGGCAGAATCTTTTGATATTTGGTATGCAACATTGTGGGGTGGATCTGATTCAAGTTTGTTCAAATCGGCTTCCTAGATTCATATTTGGGCTCACTATAGAAGCTCGAATTTGAACTTAGTGCATTTCATGCAAATTTCTTAAAAAATCTTCTTCTCCAGATCCAGCAGGCAGAATCTTTTCATATTTGGTAAGCAACATTGCGGGGTGGATCTGATTCAAGTTTGTTCAAATCGGCCCCCTGGGTTTATATTTGGGCTCAGTATAGGAGCCCAAATTTGAACTTAGTGCATTTCAAGCAAATTTATTAAAAAATCTTCTTCTCCAGATCCAGCAGGCAGAATCTTTTGATATTTGGTATGCAACATTGTGGGGTGGATCTGATTCAAGTTTGTTCAAATCGGCTTCCTAGATTCATATTTGGGCTCACTATAGAAGCTCGAATTCGAACTTAGTGCATTTCAGGCAAATTTCTTAAAAAATTTTCTTCTCCAGATCCAGCAGGCAGAATCTTTTGATATTTGGTATGCAACATTGTGGGATGGATCTGATGCAAATTGTTTAAATCGGCTCCCTAGATTCATATTTGAGCTTACTATAGAAGCTCGAATTCGAACTTAGTGCATTTCAGGCAAATTTCTTAAAAAATCATCTTCTCCAGATCCAGCAGGCAGAATCTTTTGATATTTGGTATGCAACATTGCGGGGTGGATCTGATTCAAGTTTGTTCAAATCGGCCCCCTGGATTCATATTTGGGCTCACTATAGAAGCTTGAATTCAAACTTAGTGCATTTTGGGCAAATTTCTTCAGAAATCTTCTTCTCCAGATCCAGCAGGCAGAATCTTTTGATATTTGGTATGCAACATTGCGGGGTGGATCTGATTCAAGTTTGTTCAAATCGGCTCCCTAGATTCATATTTGGGCTCACTATAGAAGCCCGAATTCGGACTTAGTGCATTTCGGGCAAATTTCTTAAAAAATCATCTTCTCCAGATCCAGCAGGCAGAATCTTTTGATATTTGGTATGCAACATTGCGGGGTGGATCTGATTCAAGTTTGTTCAAATCGGCCCCCCTGGATTCATATTTGGGCTTAATATAGAAGCCCGAATTCGCACTTAGTGCATTTCGGGCAAATTTATTAAAAAATCTTCTTCTCCAGATCCAGCAGGCAGAATCTTTTGATATTTGGTATGCAACATTGTGGGGTGGATCTGATTCAAGTTTGTTCAAATCGGCTTCCTAGTTTCATATTTGGGCTCACTATAGAAGCTCGAATTCGAACTTAGTGCATTTCAGGCAAATTTCTTAAAAAATCTTCTTCTCCAGATCCAGCTTCAGAATCTTTTCATATTTGGTAAGCAACATTGTGGGGTGGATCTGATTCAAGTTTGTTCAAATCGGCCCCCTGGGTTTATATTTGAGCTCCGTATAGGAGCCCAAATTTTAACTTAGTGCATTTCAGGCATATTTCTTAAAAAATCTTCTTCTCCAGATCCAGCAGGCAGAATCTTTTGATATTTGGTATGCAACATTGTGGGGTGGATCTGATTGTGATTCATGAACGTATTTATTTGTAAAGTTGATAGAATCTTAGACAAAATTTGCAGAAAAGATCTACTATAGAAGGGGTGGTATCCAGGGTGAACCGTTTACCCAAATCTAGCAGTACTAATGCATTATTCACACAAATCTCCGTTCAAATTTTATGACCCCTCATTGGAACACATGCATTCAGCTCATTGCAACAAAGGTCATATGCCATGTTTTCGAGACAAAGGAATAAAAATTTTAGTTATTCATGAAATTTTTAGGTAACTGTTGTCTGTTATTCACATTGCTTCATGAAATTTCAGTACTTTTAGAAGTTACCTCAGTAATCAAGGGTTAATTCCCCTTAATTAAATGTCGCCTCTAAAAAACAACCACTTTGCATATCTTACCTTTTTACCAGCATCACTGCCAAAACTTGTCAGCATTCTTCGCAAAAATCGCTATTCAAATTTTAATTTTTGTCTCTTAAACATACATGTACTTATCGCTTGTAAATACCCCATTGGAATGAGCTTTTTGAGCTCATTCCAATGAGAGGTCGCACACCATGCTTTTTGAGTCAAAAAAGCAATTTTTTTAGTTATTCCAGAATTTCGTACGTAAAACACAGCTTTATGACTTCACATTAAAATGAGCTCTCTAAGCTTGTTCCAATCAACATTCACGCACTATGTCTTTCACACAAAAAATAAAATTTTCCATTTATTCAGAAATTTTGTTTGCAAGAACACTCTTACCCCCCCCCCCCCACACACACACACAAACACACACACACACACACACACACACACACACACACACACACACACACACACACACACACACACACACACACACACACACACACACACACACACAAACACAGACACACACATCTAAAAGTTTGTCAGCAAAAAAACAGTTACTTCAATTTTTAAATGCATTATAGGAACAACTTGCCTAATCAAATTTAAATACTTTTGCATCATTCTGTATCTAGAACAAACCATTTACCATATCTTTACGCAAAATTCTCCAGCATCATTCACAAAAAAACACCATTATTTATATATTCACATTTCTGTCTCAAAAATATACCTGATCTTCCCATACCCCTATTGGAATAAGCTGTTTGAGCTTGTTCCAATGATGATAAAAAAAACTAATATTTTGGAAAATTTGTGAAAATTTTTGTTTTCTTGCATGCAAATATATACATGTAGCACATGGAAGATATCCACAGTTGGGGAGAGATGTCCAAGGCTATCTCTTCACATTCCTTGTTTGTGCTTCATGCTAAACCAGTTTGTCTGCAGAGATAAATTTGCTTTATTAAAAATCATTGGAGATAGGCCACACACCAACGATTTTAAATAAAACTAATTTTAGGTAACAAATGTTGAACTTCAAACAAAATCTATCACTCAACCAGTTAATGTTGATGAGGCATGACATGGTGAAGGTGACCTAAAATACTTCTTAGAGTCACTTTGTCAGGTGAGCGATTAAGGCCACGTGGGGCCTCTTGTTAAAGTATAGCTTTTGAATATTGCATATGTCAACGGACATGATTATGCAATCCTCAGACACTTTTAAGGAGTATAAGAGTCTCTATTCTCTAGACTTACTTTATTTATTGGCTTACTTTAAAAATTATTACTATAAGGATTATATTGGATATTAATAGAGTACATGGATGTATGAAGCTCAATTTTGGAAGGTGTTGTATCTTTCTAATTTATCATAAATAAGAAAGATACATGTAAGGCCTATTACTTCTTTTTCCCTACAGGGGATGACTCTATTTTATATTATTGAGCGTATTCCATTTTGCTCTATGTCCTTGGCCCTCCAGCCTTTTTACTATTCAGCTATGTCTGGGTCATTGGTACAGTATAAAAATGTTAAAAAATTTATAGTAATTTCTATATTTTTTATACTTACCAATGACCCAGACGGGGATGGCCCTCCCAGGAGTTGGGAACTCTTGCCTCCCCGCTGAGTACATAGCGCTTACCAGGCACTGGTTATTAGAATGATTAATGGCGCCAATTTTGGAACGTCCTTGACACTGCGCATGCGCAGTAGAGGTGAAGTGTGGAGGGCATTTCAGGACATGTTTTCTTTGGTTTTAGATGCAAATTTTGGGGATTGGGGGGCAAAATTTGTGTTTGGCCCTATATTTTAAGAGTTAGCACCAGCTATGTCTGGGTCATTGGTAAGTATAAAAAATATAGAAATTACTATAAATTTTTTAACTTTTTTACGAAATTATTTCATGTTCCCTAATTTCGGGGCATGAGCCTTATGTTGTCATTCTGGCTATGAACTTACCATTGTTTGTTCAGTGTTTCCTCTCTCCCTTTCCTTGATACCCCCCTTGCTATTCTCCCATGCTTTTGGCATAATTTTGGAATTTTTTTTTACTAAAATTTCTTGGGAGTTTTGGCTTGGTAACAAAATGATTATTCTGTTTTTATGTGTACCCATACTATGTATGGTACACATAATGCCAGCATCCGGGGTGACCATCCATCGTTCGTCCATCCTTTGTCCATCCGTCTGTCCGTCCATCCGAACTTCGTGTGCAGCGAAATCAAAACTGAGGAGGTGCGAAGGGTGATCTCAAAATTAAGGAATGGAAAAGTGGGAGGGGTGGACGAAATTCCTAACGAGTTTATCAAAAAAGGGGGAGAGGAACTCTGGGAAAGCCTAACTGCCCTATTCAATTTAGCCATAGAAAAACAAGAGGTCCCAAAGGAGTGAAGGGAAAGCAAAGTGACATTTATTCACAAAAAGCGGGAAAAAGATGTCTTGGATAACTATCAAGGGATCTCTGTCAGCAGCAACATTGGAAAAGTCTTTTGTAAGTCTTTTGTAAAGTCCTGTATAGGAGATTAGAGGAGGTGATCGAAGAGAAGGGTTTTTTGGGAGAAATCCAGAATGGCTTCAGGAAGGGAAGGAGAGTCCTTGATCATCTTTTCACGCTATCCCAAATGATAGAATCCGCGAAAGCAAAAAAGAAAAAGATGTTCATGGCCTTTTTGGATGTTAAAAAGACATATGATAGAGTATGGAGGGAGGGTATGTGGCGCAAGCTGGAGGCTCTGGGCTTGGGGGGCGAGTTTTTTGGGATTATGAAAGCATTATATAAAGATGTACAGAGTGAACTTAGCCTGGGAAACATTACAACAAAACGTGTGCCTATGGAGATAGGCCTAAAACAGGGGTGTATCCTTTCACCAATTCTTTTTGCATTGTACATCAAAGGTTTAGGAGATGAACTCCTGCATAGCGACGAGGGGGTTGTAGCTGGTGACTTGAAGATCCCAGGGCTATTTTTTGCAGACGATATGGTGCTAGTGTCAGAAAGCGAAGAGGGGCTAGGGAAGATGGTGGGAATTGTTGGGAAATATGGGAGCAAATGGAGACTCGAACTTAATGAAAGCAAGAGCAAAGTTATACCCGTGGGCCGCAAAGTGGACCCCACTCGAAGGTGGAGAGTGGGGGAGTTCTGCATTCCGGAAGGTAGCAGTAGACTTCTTAGTGTAGGAGAGACTAGCGATTACGAGTATTTGGGGGTAAATATAAACATCACAGGAAGAGGCATCTACTGAAACCACACAAACAAATTGATTCTGAAGGGGAAGCAAATCCTTAACCAAATGAAACTTATAGGGAGAAACAGTTTCAATAAGGTTTTCGTGGGGAAAACTATTTGGGAAATGGTGGGTCTGCCAAGTATAACATACGGTACGGAAGTTGTACCCCTAAACAACACAGCCGTAAAGAGCTTGGAAATCCTGCAGAACGATGCAGGCCGATGGATAACAGGCTCGAGTAATGCCGCAGCGCTAGAAGCGATCAGGGGTGAGCTTGGGTGGATGAGGATCAAGGACAGGATAGACCTATTGAAACTCGGTTATCTTAATTATTTGGTAAATCTCCCCGATAGCCGATGGTGTAAAGTAATGTTCCTGAGAACTTTCAACTCAAATATCAAGACGGGGTGGATGATCCAAGTGAGGGAGCTAGTAGAAAACTACTCATTGGAGATCTCGGACCTTGACGTTGGGGCAATCCAGGGCCAAAAGATCGTCAGAGAAAGGGTCATGGAGGATTGTAACCGTAATTGGCGAGAGGGGGTCAAATCAAAGAGATCTTTGGGTGGCCTGCGTGATAAAGAGAAGCCTGGTTTTGAAGAGTACCTTGATGGCACCTTTGGGGGGTCACTGTTGTTCAAGCTGAGGTCACGGTCCCTGGAGCTGAGGGGAAAAATTGGGAAAAACAGTGAAAAGGAGTGCCAGATGTGTAACTTGGGCGTGGTGGAGACCCTGGAACACTTTCTTCTAGAATGCCCAAAGTATCAGTCTAAAAGAATGAGATTCACTGGGAGTATAATGAGGAAGTGGGATGGGAGAATGAAGGACATGTGGTTAGGGGGAGACTCAAAGGAGAGGGTTAATATGCTAATCGGTGAGATTGGGAAGAATGGGGTAAGGGATGTCATCAAGCAGTTCGTCTCCGAGTGTTGGGAGGAGAGGAGAAGCGTGGGAATAGGGAGGCAGTTGGGAGTTCAGGGGTAACCATGGCCTTCTTGTCCGAGAACCGCGACAAATCAGCGGCTGGCCAAAGTGTTATTATTATTATTATGATTATTCTGTTTTTATGTGTACCCATACTATGTATGGTACACATAATGCCAGCATCCGGGGTGACCATCCATCGTTCGTCCACCCTTTGTCCATCCATCTGTCCGTCCATCCGAACTTCGTGTGCAGCAAAATCAAAACTGAGGAGGTGCGAAGGGTGATCTCAAAATTAAGGAATGGAAAAGCGGGAGGGGTGGACGAAATTCCTAACGAGTTTATCAAAAAAGGGGGAGAGGAACTCTGGGAAAGCCTAACTGCCCTATTCAATTTAGCCATAGAAAAACAAGAGGTCCCAAAGGAGTGGAGGGAAAGCAAAGTGACATTTATTCACAAAAAGGGGGAAAAAGATGTCTTGGATAACTATCGAGGGATCTCTGTCAGCAGCAACATTGGAAAAGTCTTTTGTAAGTCTTTTGTAAAGTCCTGTATGGGAGATTAGAGGAGGTGATCGAAGAGAAGGATTTTTTGGGAGAAATCCAGAATAGCTTCAGGAAGGGAAGGAGAGTCCTTGATCATCTTTTCACGCTATCCCAAATGATAGAATCCGCGAAAGCAAAAAAGAAAAAGATGTTCATGGCCTTTTTGGATGTTAAAAAGGCATGTGATAGAGTATGGAGGGAGGGTATGTGGCGCAAGCTGGAGGCTCTGGGCTTGGGGGGCGAGTTTGTTGGGATTATGAAAGCATTATATAAAGATGTACAGAGTGAACTTAGCCTGGGAAACATTACAACAAAACGTGTGCCTATGGAGATAGGCCTAAAACAGGGGTGTATCCTTTCGCCAATTCTTTTTGCATTGTACATCAAAGGTTTAGGAGATGAACTCCTGCATAGCGACGAGGGGGTTGCAGCTGGTGACTTGAAGATCCCAGGGCTATTTTTTGCAGACGATATGGTGCTAGTGTCAGAAAGCGAAGAGGGGCTAGGGAAGATGGTGGGAATTGTTGGGAAATATGGGAGCAAATGGAGACTCGAACTTAATGAAAGCAAGAGCAAAGTTATACCCGTGGGCCGCAAAGTGGACCCCACTCGAAGGTGGAGAGTGGGGGAGTTCTGCATTCCGGAAGGTAGCAGTAGACTTCTTAGTGTAGGAGAGACTAGCGATTACGAGTATTTGGGGGTAAATATAAACATCACAGGAAGAGGCATCTACCGAAACCACACAAACAAATTGATTCTGAAGGGGAAGCGAATCCTTAACCAAATGAAACTTATAGGGAGAATCAGTTTCAATAAGGTTTTCGTGGGGAAAACTATTTGAGAAATGGTGGGTCTGCCAAGTATAACATACGGTACGGAAGTTGTACCCCTAAACAACACAGCCGTAAAGAGCTTGGAAATCCTGCAGAACGATGCAGGCCGATGGATAACAGGCTCAAGTAATGCCGCAGCGCTAGAAGCGATCAGGGGTGAGCTTGGGTGGATGAGGATCAAGGACAGGATAGACCTATTGAAACTCGGTTATCTTAATTATTTGGTAAATCTCCCCGGTAGCCGATGGTGTAAAGTAATGTTCCTGAGAACTTTCAACTCAAATATCAAGACGGGGTGGATGATCCAAGTGAGGGAGCTAGTAGAAAACTACTCATTGGAGATCTCGGATCTTGACGTTGGGGCAATCCAGGGCCAAAAGATCGTCAGAGAAAGGGTCATGGAGGATTGTAACCGTAATTGGCGAGAGGGAGTCAAATCAAAGAGATCTTTGGGTGGCCTGCGTGATAAAGAGAAGCCTGGTTTTGAAGAGTACCTTGATGGCACCTTTGGGGGGTCACTGTTGTTCAAGCTGAGGTCGCGGTCCCTGGAGCTGAGGGGAAAAATTGGGAAAAACAGTGAAAAGGAGTGCCAGATGTGTAACTTGGGCGTGGTGGAGACCCTGGAACACTTTCTTCTAGAATGCCCAAAGTATCAGTCTAAAAGAATGAGATTCACTGGGAGTATAATGGGGAAGTGGGATGGGAGAATGAAGGACATGTGGTTAGGGGGAGACTCAAAGGAGAGGGTTAATATGCTAATCGGTGAGATTGGGAAGAATGGGGTAAGGGATGTCATCAAGCAGTTCATCTCCGAGTGTTGGGAGGAGAGGAGAAGCGTGGGAATAGGGAGGCAGTTGGGAGTTCAGGGGTAACCATGGCCTTCTCGTCCGAGAACCGCGACAAATCAGCGGCTGGCCAAAGTGTTATTATTATTATTATGATTATTCTGTTTTTATGTGTACCCATACTATGTATGGTACACATAATGCCGGCATCCGGGGTGACCATCCATCGTTCGTCCATCCTTTGTCCGTCCGTCTGTCCATCTGTCTGTCTGTCTGTCTGTCCGTCCATCTGTCTGTCTGTCCATCCGTCTGTCCGTCCGGTGTCCGTATCCATTTCTTTGGCATTCGAGAACTTGAAAAATATTGCTTGGATTGTCTAGTTGCTTTATATTTGTGTTCAGGTTACTGATGTGCTGAGCTGTATAGTTTTTGGTGTAAATCGGATAATTTGATCCTGAGATATTAACCCTTTATCCTTCAAATTGAAAATTCCTCCAATCCCTTTTGCATTCGATAACTTGAAAAATATTGCTTGGATTGTCAAGTTACTTTATATTTGTGTTCAGGTTACTGATGTGCCGAGCTGTATAGTTTTTGGTGTAAATCTGTTATTTTGATCCTGAGATATTAACCCTTTATCCTTCAAATTGAAAATTACTCCAATCCCTTTGGCATTCGATAACTTGAAAAATATTGCTTGAATTGTCAAGTTACTTTATATTTGTGTTCAGGTTACTGATGTGCCAAGCTGTATAGTTTCTGGTGTAAATCTGATAATTTAATCCTGAGATATTAACCCTTTATCCTTCAAATTGAAAATTCCTCCAATCCCTTTGGCATTCGATAACTTGAAAAATATTGCTTGGATTGTCATGTTACTTTATATTTGTGTTCATGTTACTGATGTTCTGAGCTGTATAGTTTTTGGTGTAAATCAGATAATTTGATCCTGAGATATTAACCCTTTATCCTTCAAATTGAAAATTCCTCCAATCCCTTTGGCATTCAATAACTTGAAAAATATTACTTGGATTGTCAAGTTACTTTATATTTGTGTTCAGGTTACTGATGTGTCGAGCTGTATAGTTTATGGTGTACCGTCTGTCCGTCTGGCGTCCGTATCCATATCTTTGGCATTCGATAACTTGAAAAATATTGCTTGGATTGTCAAGTTGCGTTATATTTGTGTTCAGGTTACTGATGTGCTGAGCTGTATAGTTTTTGGTGTAAAACGGATAATTTGATCCTGAGATATTAACCCTTTATCCTTCAAATTGAAAATTCCTCCAATCCCTTTGGCATTCGATAACTTGAAAAATATTGCTTGGATTGTCCAGTTACTTTATATTTGAGTTCAGGTTACTGATTTGCTGAGCTGTATAGTTTTTGGTGTAAATCTGATGATTTGATCCCAAGATATTAACCCCTTATCCTTCAAATTGAAAATTACTCCAATCCCTTTGGCATTCGATAACTTGAAAAATATTGCTTGGATTGTCAAGTTACTTTATATTTGTGTTCAGGTAAATGATGTGCCGAGCTGTATAGTTTTTGGTGTAAATCTGTTATTTTGATCCTGAGATATTAACCTTTATCCTTCGATTTGAAAATTTCTCCAATCCCTTTGGCATTCGATAACTTGAAAAATATTGCTTGGATTGTCAAGTTACTTTATATTTGTGTTCTGGTTACTGATGTGCCGAGCTGTATAGTTTTTGGTGTAAATCTGATAACTTAATCCTGAGATATTAACCCTTTATCCTTCAAATTGAAAATTCCTCCAATCCCTTTGGCATTTGATAACTTGAAAAATATTGCTTGGATTGTCAAGTTACTTTATAATTGTGTTCCGGTTACTGATGTGCTGAGCTATATAGTTTTTGGTGTTAATCTGATAATTTGATCCAGAGATATTAACCCTTTATCCTTCAAATTGAAAATTCCTCCAATCCCTTTGGCTTGAGATAACTCAAAAAATATCAATCCGATTGTCATGTTACTTTATATATTTATTCTGATTACTGATGTGCTGTGCTCTATATGATCCGGAGATATTAACCCTTTATCCTTCAAATTGAAAATTCCTCCAATCCCTTTGGCATGAGATAACTCAAAAAATATCAATCTGTTTGTCATGTTACTTCATATATGTATTCAGTTTACTGATGTGCCGAGCTGTATAGTTTTTGGTGTAAATCTGATAATTTGATCCTGTGATATTAACCCTTTATCCTTCAAATTGAGAACTCCTCCAATCCATTTCTTCAGCATGCGATAACTCAATAAATATTAATCCGATTATCAGGTTACTTTTTATATGTATTCAGGTTACTGATGTGCTGTGCTGTATAGATTTTATGTAAATCTAATAATTTGATCCGGAGATATTAACCCTTTATCCATCAAATTAGGCACTCCTCCAATCCATTTCTATAAGTACCCATACCATGTATGGTGTACATAATGTCGGCATCCAGGGTGGCCCTCTGTCATACAGCTTTCTACTAGTTGCACGTATGGGTACACATCTGACGATTTCATCGGCCTATTTTTTCCCCATGTTTACGTCCCCACCCTTGGGTGATTAGGCGTTGTTATCTGCATCTACCATCCGATGTACTGCAGTTTCTTCTCTGGAAGCCTCTGTGTTACATCAGATAGTGTTTAAATTGGTTACTGATTTTGGGCCATGATTACAGTGCCTGGAGTCATGTTTCCGGTTTTTGTACACTTTTGTTTATGTTGACAACGGTTACTTCTGATAGTGATTACTTGTCTTCTATTAGTTCTGCTCATTGCCAGATACATTAATATTGTCTGGAAGTGTTGCATTAATTTTTAAAAATGTTTTAAAATATTTTGTCCACACTTAGGCTTTTTGGGATCCATTTGGGCTCATTGTTCCCATTGGGAACTTGGGCTCTACTGAAAATTTTTCCAAAAATTTTTTTTTTTTAAAATTATTTTTTCGAAATGTTATAATGGATTATATTATATTATGTATCTTTGTTTCAAGGGTTAGTGCGAGTACTATGACTGTTTATATTTTTTCATGATGAAAGAATATTGTTCAAATTGTAATGTGAGGAAATCTTCCTCTGATTCTCATTTTCATTGTGTTTCTTGTCGTCAATGTACTCACACTAATTCTTGCTCAGTGTGTGCTAATTGGAATGACCACATTGGAGACGTGTGTCACGGTATATTGTTAGCGGTGAGGGGTCCATGTCGGTCCTCTCTCCACAAGGTCACTCTAGTTTATCAGTCTCTTTTTCAGAAGAACAAGAACAGGGTGATGTTTCTATGATGTCTTCAACAAGTGTGTCTCCGTCGTTGCAGTATAATAAGAGCTAGCGGCTAAAGTGCTCATGGAAATAGGACAATTGCCTAAGAGGTCCCTAGTAGGATCGACGGCATTGATCGTCCGCTAGCTCGCCCGGGTGTAGCGACCATTCATCGAATGGCTCGGCAGCCGGGTTTGTCCATTGCGGTCCAGGGAAGCAGTTTGGGTGATGCGAGCACTATAAACATTGAACGTGCACACCCAGCGACGACGGATCCGAGGATAGTACAGAGGAAGCCTGTCAGTCCGGTAGCTAGCTTGTCCAGGTCTATCCGGACTGCGAGCGAGAGGGGCCCCCCTCTCTCTTACAACAACATCTGGGCCGCGATGTTGTTGTATGTTCGTCCGTTAGTCAGAGCATACATCCACTCCTCCTGCTCGGGATGCTCCATCACACAGACAGTCCGACGCGGCTGGTCTATCGGCTTCCTCATCCTCACGTCTGCACACACGACCGCACCTTGGCTATGTGACCACAGATATCCAGCCTGCTTCGCCAACCAGGGAATCCACGTCGACCAGGTCACGCCATCTGCTTGCCAAGGACACGAGGCCTTTCCAGTTGGGACGTTCGCATATTATATAAATGCAGGAATGAACATCCCTGGAGCTTCCAGCAGCTAATTACGTAAGACCACGGCTCCACAGGCCTCCGTGACGGACTAGCTATCGCAGATAGCTCAATGCATTGCAGCATCCTAGCAGCTATCAGAAACTTTTTCAATAAAGAACTATCTGAGCAAGCAGGGTCGGTTCGCTCCCCTGCAGAGTCAGTAGGGACGACCAAGATTATTATGTGGTCCAGGCGGATGGTAAAAGGGAATCAGAACGGCTGAAATTTTCCCTTTCCGAACAACTTAAGGTGCCGTAGATTTCATCCGGCATCACCTTTAGAAGTTGTTTCTCTGGACAAAAATGCTGCGTTACCTGATAAGAAACTGTAAGCGTCACTGGACACAGACTTTTTCGGCCGGATTAGAGACACCGTTCCTGAGTTTCCGACCCAGTCCAGAAATGTCATCGACATTTGAACTTTTGAATGACGCTATATTCAAGCTAGCCTCTAAGACTGGCAAATCCGGTTTCTTATCGCCTAAGCGCTACACAGCTGCCTTTCATCAATGCTAGACATAAATTTGAAACGGCAGGACAAGGCGCGCTGCGAGTTCCTCTGCGCTGCGAGTTCCCAGGCTGAAGACCTGGAACGGTCATTGACGGCGTCCATGTCTATTTACTCCAGTATACTGGAGAACACAATTTAGACGCATTTTCTCATGCAGATCACCTTACCCGAGCGTTATCGTTATCGTCTCGAAGCGAAAGAATTCCAGGATCTTCAATCTTCCTTAAGAGTTCTTTCGAGGGCTATTCTACATATAACTCCGCCCTTTCAGTGGCAATATGGAGTTAGTCAGACGTGATGCTGCCCTGGCTGCATCCACAAGAGTGAATAGTAAGGTGAAAAAACTCTCTTCCAGTCGCTCCGGTCTCAGGAGAGCTTCTCTTCGTCGTTAAGCTTTCTGCAATCTATATTAGATTACTAAGAAAGCTCCGGATTCTCTGCATTATTCCTCTTTGAAAAAGTAGGACTCACAGAGAGGAGTAAGGCAGGTTCTTCGGGGGCGAATACGTCCAAAGGAAGTTCCTATAGAGGATCAAAGCCTCTACGTCTTACTCCGGAGACTGTCAGAGTAGCGACTCACATAGGGGTCGTAATGCTGGCCTGAGATATCGGGTCAGACGCCCCTAGGTCGACTGGGCGATGGAGGATGTGTTTTCTCCTTCCGCAATCCTCGCAAGACCAGCATGTGATGGTTCCACATCGACCAGGTCACGCCATCTGCTAGCTAAGAACACGAGGCCTTTCCAGTTGGGATGTTCGCATATTATATAAATGCAGGAATTAACGTCCCTGGAGCTTCCAGCGGCTAATTACGTAAGACCGCGGCTCCACAGGCCTCCGTGATGGACTAGCTATCGCAGATAGCTCAATTCATCGCAGCATCCCAACAGCTATCAGAAACTTTTTCAGTAAAGAACTATCTGAGCAAGCTGGATCGGCTCGTTCCCCTGCAGAGTCAGTAAGGGACGACCAAAATTATTATGTGGTCCAGGCGGATGGTAAAAGGGAATCAGCACGGCTGAAATTTTCCCTTTCCGAACAACTTAAGGTGGGCGTAGATTTCATCCGGCATCACCTTTTAGAAGTTGTTTCTCTGGACAAAAATGCTGCGTTACCTGATAAGAAACTGAAAGCGTCACTGGATACAGACGTTTTCGGCCGGATTAGGGACATCATCCCTGAGTTTCTGACCCAGTCCAGAAATGTCATCGACATTTGAACTTTTGAATGACGCTATATTCAAGCTAGCCTCAAAGACTGGCAAATTAGGTTTCTTATCGCCTAGCGCTATTCAGCATCCTTTCATCAATGCAAGACATAATTTTGAAACGGCAGGACTAGGCGTGCCGAGAGTTCCTCTGCATTTGGTCAACTAGGCTGAAGACTTGGAATTGTCATTGACGGCGTCCATGTCTATTACTCCAGTATACTGGAGACGACAATATTGTCTAATAGAATTTAGATGCATTATCTCACGCAGATCACCTTACCAAGAAGAACTTGGACGGCATTCTTCAGGGTTACGGCAGAAAGTCAATGCTTCAGAACGATGTTCAGAGTCTGCTTCAATTGCTCCGACGTCTCGGTTTCTTAGTAAACGAAAAGAAGTCGGATCTAGTGCTGTCCTATTCATTCACCCACGTGGGAATGAGCTTAGAGACGCACAACAATCTCATTCGTCTGCCGTTAACCAGAACGATATTAGTCAGTTGTTACGCTTGCTTTTGCCTTCACTCAGATGTAGTAACAGCGAGAGAATTCATGAGACTGACAGGTTTGTGCAGACCCGCTGCGAATATTATTCTGATGGAGCAGATACGCACTCATCCACTCCACAGATATTTTATCTCAGAATTGGAGTGTGAAGACTCATTCGCTCGAATCGAACATCATCTTGTCAAATCAAGTGAACAAGAGATTCAGACTTTGGTAGATTTTCAGTGGTTAACTCAAGGAGTACCACTGCAACTGCCGGATCCGAGTTTAATGATAATGACGAATGCGAGTCAAACAGGTTGGGGCGCAACTCTGAGCCCAACAGATTCAGGGTGCCAGGGTCTTTGGGATCCGCAGTTCCTAACAAGTACATAAACATCAAAAAATGATGTCAATATGGCTTGCACTACATCAATGGATGTACATTCTTCAGAATTCGCATGTTCAAATTCTGTCCGACAATTCGACAGTAGTAGCGTATATTTGGAAACAGAGAGGCACTCATTCCATTCCGTTATTCAATTTAACGGAAAGGATCCTTCTGCTTGTCCTAGAGCATCAAGTTCTTCTATCGGTCCGTCATATTCCGGGTCGTCTGAACATTCTAGCGGACTCCCTTTCTCGGATAGGTCGTATGTTGTCAGAATGGACTCTCAACAGCGAGTTTTCAATCAGATTTGCTACTAATGGGATCGTCCAATGGTAGGCGCTCTCTCGATCTTTTGGGACGGAATGATAGAATACGCATATCCTCCAGTGCCATTGATTTAGCAGATATTGCTCAAGATAAAGCAATCTCACTGCAAATTGTGCTGGTAGCATCTCTGTCACCCCAGAAACCATGGATATATCTACTCAGGTGTCTGCTGTGGGACATGCCGCGGAAGCTTCCTCCACGAGAGGATCTTCTTTCGCAGGGGAAATTGCTCACACTGCATTACAACCCAGATGGTCTCAACCTTCACGTATTTTCGTTGTGCAGTCCTTCTTGCACGGCAAGCAATTACAGGACGAGCAGTGAACGCAATTTCTAACTATAGGAGGACCTCCTCTTCGCTAAATTATGCTGCTAAGTGGAAGGTTTTCTCACAGTAAGGTAGGGATCATTCTGTTGATTCCTATGCACATCATGATAGTTTACAGATTGGAACTATGTCTCTTTATCTAAGTTATGGAAAATTTTTCGATAAATAGACTTAGAACCCTTAGACTAATTCCTAAGTGGAATTTAGCTTGGGTTTTTCTTAAGCTTAAGAAGCACCATTTGGGCCTCTTGATACAGTGGACTTATGTTATAAGACAGCTTTCTCTTAGCCTTCTCTTCGGCTAGAAGAGTTAGTGAGCTTCAGGCACTATCTGTTGATGATTCTCACTTTCGGAGTGAAGGTAATACTATTACCTTGACTACTAAGGTTGGATTTTTGGCTAGAATCAGGCTCCTATAAGTATCTGGAACCTATTGTTATTAAGGCTCCTCCTTCTTCAGACGGGCATAGACCTTTAATCTGTCCTGTTAGAGCTATACGTTTTTACAAACGTAGATCTGAGTTTATCAGAAAGGGACGAAAATGTCTCTTTCTGTCTCTGCTGCCTAATAGTAGGGACATTACGGTCCATTCTATTGCAAGGTGGGTACTGCTTATGAAAAATTATCTTCAACTCGGCAGTCTGACACAGACGGCACATGAAGTATCTGTTCCGGCAGCGCATCTGTCCTGCTGCCCTCTTCGCTCTGGGGTATTTGACCCAGAGCAAGGGAAAAGTGGGGGAGGGGGTTCCCTTATATCACCTGTTTATAGTGAAAAGCAAGGGAATACCTCCTCTGTAGTCAGTAATTCCGAGTCGGTGCCGGGATGGGAGTGTAAAGCTAATTCATATAATATTTTTAAAGTGTAGCTCGGTGTGGAACATTTGTATATGTCACGGATCATACGAGCACTAACATAAATCCTCGGTCACTTTTTAATGAGTATAAAGAGTCACATTATCTGGACTATCTTTAATTATTGACTTTCCTTTAATAAGATTAGTATAAGGGATTATACTGGATGTTAATAGAGATCATTGATGATGATTGTGCTCAATTACAGAATGGTTTTCTATTTTTCTTTTTTGATGCAAACAAGAAAGATACATGTAAAACCTGTTCTCCTCTTCTCCTTGAGGGGATAATTCTGTTTCCATGTAATTGAGTCTATTGGAATTTCCTTTATGTTCTAGGCCCTCCAGTCTTTTTTCTATTCAGCTAAGTCTGGGTCATTGATACAGTATAAAAATGTTAAAAAATTTATAGTAATTTATATATTTTTTATACTTACCAATGACCCAGATGGGGATGGCCCTCCCTTGAGTTGGGAACTCTTACCTCCCCGCTGATTACATAATGCTTACCAGGCACTGGTTGTAAGAATGACTTTTGGAGCCAATTTCGAGACCTCCTTGACACTGCGCATGCGCAGTGGATATAAGGTATGGAGGACCACATAGGACATTGAAATTTCGGTTTTTTAATCAAATTTTGGGGATTGGGGGGCAAAATTTGTGTTTGGCCCTATAATTTAAGGAGTTAGCACCAGCTGAGTCTGGGTCATTGGTAAGTATAAAAAATATATAAATTACTATAAATTTTTTAACTTTTTAGGTATGCAAGAAATATTTCTTCAAGTTTTGATTGCTATTTTGGTTGGGTAAACGGTTAATTGCCTATGTACTGATTAAGAAAAACCATTGAAAGAATATAGGAGTTTTAACTTTCTAATTTTTAGCTCAACTTAACAAAGTCAAGCTGGGCTTTTGCCATCACTTCTTGTCCGTCGGCGTACATATGAACATATGTCCACGATTTCCTTTGGCACACCTCACAGGTCGCATTTATGATCAGATCACTTTGAAACTTTGTATGCTTATTTGATGGGAGCTATCGATTTTCTTCAATTACCTCAATATTTCCCTTTGACACATCCTACAGGGCACATTTATGATCGGACTGCTTTGAAACCAGGCATGCTTGTTTGGAGTGACCTCTAGATGGGAGCTATCGATTTTCTTCCATTTCTGTCAAAAAATGTTGTCACTGGCAACGTTCTAAGAACTTAGTTTAGTCAGACCTCAATTTTTAGCTCAACTTGACAAAGTCAAGCTGAGCTATTGCCATCACTTCTCGTCCGTCGACGTACGTACGTTCGTACGTACGTTAGTATGTTAGTACGTTAGTATGTATGTCCACAATTTCCTTTGGCTACCTCACAGGTCGCATTTATGATCAGATTACTTTGAAACTTGGTATGCTTGTTTGGGGTGACCTCTAGATGGGAGCTATCAATTTTGTTCAATTTCCGTCAAAAAATGTTGCCGCGGCCAACGTTCTTAGAACTTAGTTTAGTCAAACCACAATATTTCTCTTTGGCACACCCTACAAGGCACATTTATGATTTAATTGCTTTGAAACCTGGTATGCTTATTTAGGGTGACCTCTAGATGGGAGCTATCGATTTTCTTCAATTTCCGGCAAAAAATGTTGCCATGGCCAACGTTCGTAGAACTTAGTTTAGTCAGACCTCAATATTTCCCTTTGGCACACCCTACAGGGCACATTTATAATCAGATTGCTTTGAAACCTGGTATGCTTGTTTGGGGAGACCTCTAGATGGGAGCTATCGATTTTCTTCAATTTCTGTCAAAAAATGTTGCCGCGGCCAATGTTCTTAGAACTTAGTTTAGTCAGAAGACTCAATATTTCCCTTTGGCACACCCTACAGGGTACATTTATGGTCGGATTGCTTTGAAACCTGGCATGCTTGTTTGGGGTGACCTCTAGATGAGAGCTGTCGATTTTCTTCAATTTCTGTCAAAAAGTGTTGCCGCGGCCAATGTTTTTAGAACTCAGTTTAGTCAGACCACAATATTTCCCTTTGGCACACCCTACAGGGCACATTTATGATTTGATTGCTTTGAAACCTGGTATGCTTGTTTGGGGAGACCTCTAGATGGGAGCTATCGATTTTCTTCAATTTCTGTCAAAAAATGTTGCCGTGGCCAACGTTCTTAGAACTTAGTTTAGTCAGAAGACTCAATATTTCCCTTTGGCACACCCTACAGGGCACATTTATGATCGGATTGCTTTGAAACCTTTCATGCTTGTTTGGGGTGACCTCTAGATGGGAGCTATCGATTTTCTTCAATTTCCATCAAAAAATTTTGCTGCAGCCAACATTCTTAGAACTTAGTTTAGTCAGAAGACTCAATATTTCCCTTTGGCACACCCTACAGGGTACATTTATGGTCGGATTGCTTTGAAACCTGGCATGCTTGTTTGGGGTGACCTCTAGATGAGAGCTATCGATTTTCTTCAATTTCTGTCAAAAAGTGTTGCCGCGGCCAATGTTTTTAGAACTCAGTTTAGTCAGACCACAATATTATTTCCCTTTGGCTCACCCTACAGGGCACATTTATGATTAGATTGCTTTGAAACCTGGTATGCTTATTTACGGTAACCTCTAGATGGTAGCTATCGATTTTCTTCCATTTCCGTCAAAAAATGTTGCCTCGGCCAACGTTCTTAGAATTTAGTCTAGTCAGTCCACAATATTTCCCTTTTGTACACCCTACAGGGCACATTTATGATCGGATTGCTTTGGGGGAGGCTTGTTTGGGGAGGCCTCTAGATGGGAGCTATCGATTTTCTTCGGTTTCTGTCAAAAAATGTTGCCACTGGCAAAAAAAATGACATTGGTACCAATGATCTTCAATTTTGCCATTTCATTTATAACTTACCAAGTTCAAGTTTGTTAAGTTGAGCTACAGTGTCATTGACACTTTCATTCTCTTTGGCACACCCTACAGGACACATTTATGTTTGGATTGCTTTGCTGATCAGTTTGAAACTTTGTATGCTTGTTTGGGGTTACCTGTAGATGGGAGCTATCGATTTTCTTTGATTTCCGTCAAAAACTGTTGCCACTGGCAATGACCTGCGATGAACTTTGTGCAGTTATGCATCAATATTTCCCTTTTGGCACACCCTGCAGTGCACAGTTTTGACCAGATCACTTTGAAACTTGGTATGCTTGTTTGGGGTGAGTTCTAGATGGGAGCTACCAGTTTTCTTCCATTTCCGTCGAAAAATTTTGCTGCTGACAACGTTCTTAGAACTTAGTTTAATCAGACCTCAATATTTCCCTTTGTCACACCCTGCATGGCACATTTATGATCGAATTGTTTTGAACCCTGGCATGCTTGTTTGGGGTGACCTCTACACGGGAGCTATTGATTTTCTTCCATTTTCCGTCAAAAAAGTTGCCACTGACAACTTTCTTTTGAACTTAGTTTAGTCAGGGATCAACAAATTCCTTTGGTGGGCCCTACAGGGCACATTTATGGTGAGGATGGTTTGAAACTTGGTATGTTTGTTTGGGGTTATCTCTAGATGGGAGCTATCGATTTTCTCCCATTTCTGTCAAAAATAGTTGCCATTGGCAACGACCTCTGATGAACTTAGTAAAAACTTAGTGCAGTTAAACATCAGTATTTCCCTTTGACACACCCTGCAGGGCACATTTATGATTGGCTCGATTGCAGACTTGGTGTGCTTGTGTGAGGTGACATCTAGATGGGAGCTGTCGATTTTCTTCCATTTCTGTCAAAAAATATTGCCGCTGACCTTTGAACTTAGTTTAGTCAGACCTCAATATTTCCCTTTAACACACCCTTCAGGGCACATTTATGGTCGGATCACTTTGAAACTTGGTATGGTTATTCGGGATGATCTCTAGATGTGAGCTATTGCTTTTTCTCATTTCCTTAAAAAAGTATTGTCGCTATCACCAGCCTTTGAACTTACTGCATTTGTGCATCAACTTATCCCTTTTGCACTCTCTGCATGATATATACTCGCCCAAAAAAGAAAGTGTGCATTGCAGAAATTGATCAAACTCCAAAAAAATAATTTCGTAGGTGTAAAGAGTGTTAACCTGTTCATGAATAAGTTATATTGAACACAAAAACAGCTTTCCCCGTTAAAATTGCTTTAACGTTAAATGACGTGCTGCACGTTTGTGAAAAGGCATGTTTTGCATGTGGAGAGTCTGAAAATTCATGCAGCAGTGTGAATCCTTGGGTATTTAAACACTAAAGTAAGGCCTTCCTATCGTTCACATTCAAATTTGTGCTGCTGTTAAAACAACTCCACATTAGCATGCCAAGATTGACGATGAATCAATGTCTCCTTGCCCTGGGTATGATTAGAGCTGGCAGAACACACGGAGAGGTTGCCCAGCATTTGAACTGCCACCGTAACACTGTAGACAGGCTAGTGCATCGACATGCACAACATGATGACGTTTCGAGACCGACCCCACTCCGGGAGACCCTGAGTTACCAGCCCTGCACAAAATCGGTATATCCGTGTCGTCCATCTCCGGAACCGGCAACAAACGGCAACGACGACAGCCAGGAACATCCCTAACCTGAGACGGATACATCCTCAAACAGTAACCAACGGGCTGAGAGAATACGGCTTACGTCCTCGAAGACCTGCAATTCGTCCGATTTGACGCTACATCATCGTCGTGCTCGACTGCAGTGGTGTAGACAACATCTCAGGCATCCCTTACACTGGTGGCGACGTGTTTTATTCACAGATGAATGTTGTTTCCATCTTTCATCATCAGATGGCCGCCAGAGAGTGTACAGATGTCGAAACGAACGCTACGCAGATCCATGTGTCGTGGAGCGAAACCGTTATGGGGGAGGGTCTCTCATGGTGTGGGGTGGCATCACTGCCCGTAACAGAACTGAGCTGGTCATTATTGATGGCAATCTTAATGCAGCCCGATATCGTGATGAAGTGCTTACACCTGTTGTTGTCCCATTTCTGCAACGTCATGGCCCCGGCGTCATTCTACAGCAGGACAACGCCCGACCCCACGCAGCTCATGTTGTTCAACAGTATCTGCAGCAACAACAAGTGGATGTTCTTCCCTGGCCCGCAAATTCGCCCGATATCTCACCCATTGAGCACGTATGGGATGAAATGAAACGTCAGCTACGCCGGCTTCCCCATGCACCATCAACGCTTGTGGAACTCCAAAGACAGCTTATCAGAATATGGAACAACATCCCACAACACTTCCATGCTAACTTGTTCACTTCCATGAGGCGTAGATGCACAGCAGTAGTCGATGCAGACGGATGTCATACCAGATATTGAGTGTGTGACTTTTGTGTTTGACCCTTAGTGTCTTTGACGCTCCATGGCACCAAGAGTATTCGTCGTAGCGTAATGAAATTTCTCGTGTTGATCACAAATTGATTCATCTGTGATTGAATAAAATTTCCATGAATGAAAATGATATATATCTTTTTTTAGTGTTATTTTTTAGCATGCACACTTTCTTTTTTGGGAGAGTATATTTATGAATTTCCATAAAAAAAACCCAAAAAGCATTGCCACAAGCAATGACCTTCAAACTTAGTGCATTTGTGCATTAACATCTTCCTTTGGCATGCCTCAGAGGGCACATTCATTATCAGGTTGTTTTGAAACTTTGTATGCTTATGCAGGGTGACAAAGACAGGAGCTATTGATATTTTTATACTGTACCAATGACCCAGACATAGCTGGTGCTAACTCTTAAAATTCTAGGGCCAAACACAAATTTTGCCCCCCAATCTCCAAAATTTGCATCTAAAACCAAAAGAAATCATGTCCTGAAGGTCCTCCATACTTTGCCTTCACTGCGCATGCGCAGTGTCAAGGACGTCCCGAAATTGGCGCCAATTATCATTCTTTGTTTGGCCCTTCATCAGTTCACATCTGACTGATATTTGTGCTTGTAAATCTCAGTTTAAATAATGCCAGACACATAAATATTAGAGAAATGGTGGATCTAAGGAAAAATGAGTGACAGAAAATATTCAGGGCTGTAACTTAAAATTTTTTATAGAAATTATGTTAAGTTGCCTATTTTCGAGGCATGGGCCTGTTGTTGTCATTCTTGCTATAATGTTTCACTGCTTGTTCAGTGTTTCCTCTCTCCCTTTCCTTTAAGTCCCCCCTTGCTATTCTCCCATGCTTTTGGCATACTTTCAGTAATATTTTTAATAAAATTTCTTGGGAGTTTTAGCTGGGTAACAGAATGAATTCTGTTCTTTTACGTTCTCACCCATGGGTGTTTAGGCGTAGTGTTTTGCATCTACCATCTGATGTTCTGCAGGTTCTTCCCTGGAAGTCTCTGTTTTGCATCAGATAGTGTATTATTGGTAACTGATTTCGGGCCAGGGTTATCAGTGCCTGGAGTCATGTTTCTGGTGTTTATACACTTCTTGTTTACATTGGCAACAGTCTCTGTGGAGGGGGATTTTTTGTCTTTGTACTAGTTTAATCATTACAAGATACATTATTATTATTCGTAAGTGTTGCATTAATTTTTTTAAATATTTTTAAAATTTTTGTCCACACTTAGGCTTGGGATCCATTGGGGCTCAACGTTACTTTTCAGAAACTTGAGCTTTGCTAAAAAAATATTTTTTCAAAATATTTTTTGGATTTTTTGGATTTCAATTATTTTTTCTATGTTAATGGATCATGTTATTATGTATCTTTGTTTTCAGGGGTTGGTGCGAGTACTAGGACTTTTTGTGTTCTTTTCACAATGAAAGGATATTGTTCAAATTGTAATAAGAGGAAATCTTCCTCTGACTTTCATGATCATTGTATTAATTGTAGTCAGTGTACTCGCACTAACTCCTGTTCAGTATGTATATATTGGGATGACAAACATTGGAAACGTGTGTCACGGTATGTTGTTAGCGGGGAAAAGGCCATGCCGGTCCTTTCTCCGCAGGGTCACTCTAGTTTATCAATCTCTATTTCAGAGGAACAAGAACAGGGTGATGTTTCCGTGATGTCTTCCAATAGTGTGCCTCCGTCGTCACAACTAAATGAAGAGCTAGCGGCAAAAGTGCTCATGGAAATACGCCAATTGCCTAAGAGGTCCCTAGTAGGATCGACGGCGTTGACGTCCGCTAGCTCGCCCGGTGTAGCATCCATTCATTGAATGGTTCGGCAGCCGGGTTCGTCCGTTGCAGTCCAGGAAGGAGATTTGGGTGATGCGAGCACTATAAATATACAAGGTGCACACCCAGTGACGGCGGATCAGAGGAGAGAACGGAGGAAGCCTATTAGTCCAGTTCCTAGCTCGTCCAGGTCCAACCGGGCTGCGAGCGAGAGAGGCCCCTCTCTCGTACAACAACATCTGGGACCAGATGTTGTGGTACAAAATGTTTCGCATTCGGAGCATACGTCCACCGCTCGGGACGCTCCGTTATATAGACAGTCCGGAGAGACTGTCCAAAAGGCTTCCTCATCCTCACACGACTGCATCTTGGCTATGTGACCACGGATATCCAGCCAGCTTCGCCAATCAGGGATTCCACGGCGACCAGGTCATGCCATCCGGTAGCCAGGGACACAAGGCCTGTAGACTCCGGACGTTTGCATAAGAGAAGTATGCAGGAGTCAGTGTACACGGAGCTTCCAGCAGCTAAGCAACGTAAGACCGCTACTCCACAGGCCTCAGTGACGGACGTGCTATCCCAAATAGCACAAATTATCGCAGCATCCCAGCAAATGACAGAATCTCTGTCGGATCAAGAATTGTCCGACGACGCTGGGTCGTACGCTCCGCTGGGTCGTACGCTCCGCTGATGCGTCAGGTACGGACGACCGAGAACATCATGCGGCCCGACAGGATGGCGAAAGGGATTCCGAGGATTTGGAGCTATCCCTTTCGGAACAACATAAAGCTGCTGTAGATTTCATCCGGCATTACCTTCCACAAGTTGTTCCGTCGGGCCAGACTGCTGCGATGCCAGATAAGAGACTGATAGCGTCATTGGACACAGAATTTTTTGATCGGTTCAGAGACATCGTCCCTGAGTTTCCGTCACAATCCAATAATGTCACAAGATCATTCGAATTATTGAACGACGCTATCTATAAGCTTGCTACCAAAACAGGCAAGGCTGGTTTCTTGTCCGCTAATGCTCTCAATCTGCCTTTCATCAATTCAAGGAATAAATTCGAAACGGCAGGACAGGGCATACCAAGAGTTCCTCTGCGTCTAGACGACGAAGCGGAAGACTTGGAATTGTCTTTACCGTCGTCTTTGTCTATTCCAACCGCGACGTTGGAGATGACAATTATGTCTAACAGAGCTAGCTTAGATGCTTTATCATACGCAAACCACCTTACTAAGGCGTTATCATTGCATCTTCAAGGGAAAGAATTCCAGGATATATAATCCTCATTGAGACTTCTTTCAAGGGCAGTAGCTTATTCCACGTATAACTCTGCCCTTTCAGTGGCAAACCTGGAGTTGGTTAGACGTGACGCAGCCCTAGCTACATCCACATGTGTGGATAGTAAGGTGAAGAACTCTCTCAGAGTCGCTTCGGTCTCCGGAGAGCTTCTCTTCGACGGCAAGCTTTCAGCAATCTATGATAAGATAACTAAGAAAGCTTCGGATTCTCTGCTTTTCAAATCCGCTTCTAAAAAGTCGGATACAGCAGAAAAGAGTAAGACAGGCACTTCTGGGACAAGTACGCCCAAGAGAAGTTCCTATAGAGGTGCTTATACGTCCTCTAGGTCTTATTCTAGAGACCGTCAAGGCAGCGACTCACGTTCGGGACGTTATTCTGGCCGAGACAACCGGTCAGACGTTCCGAGGTCGACGGGACGAGGTGCGGGTCGTGGAGGACGTAGTTTCTCCTTCCGCAGGCCTCGCAGGTCCAGGAAGTGATGGTTTGAACCTCTATCATGTTCCGGTAGGCGGAAGATTATCAAGTTTTATAGATGAGTGGGCGTCGATTACGGATGACCCCTGGGTCCGAGGGGTAATCTCGGAAGGACTAAAAATATCCTTTAAGCGAAAGCCTCCATTAACTCGAAGTCCAAAATGGACTCAGCTTCCGTCAAATTCGCAGAAAAGAGATGCTCTTTTATCAGAAGTACAGTCTCTTCTGATGAGGAACGCGGTAGAGGTCGTAGAAGACCAGGAATCACCGAGCTTCTACAGCCATCTGTTTCTGGTTCCGAAACCAGACGGCTCGTTCCGTCCAGTCATAGATCTGAGCTGGATAAACAAGCTGATCGTCGCTCCGAAGTTCTATATGGAGACGATTCGGTCAGTCAGAGCGAGTATTCGGGTGAACGACTATGCTACAAGCATAGATCTCAAAGATGCGTACTTTCACGTCATGATACATCCGACATTCAGAAAGTATCTACGCTTCGCAGTCCTAGGAGTGGTTTATCAGTTCCGAGCGATGTGCTTCGTCTTGAACCTAGCGCCCTGGGCTTTCACTCGAATAATGAACTCGGTAATGATACATTTCCGAGCTCATTCGTCTGCGGTAACGTCGGCCTACCTGGACGACATTCTTCAGAGGTACGGCAACGAGTTAATGCTATAGAACGATGTGCAGAATCTGCTTCTATTACTCCGACGTCTCGGTTTTATTATAAATGAGGAGAAGTCGGATCTGGTGCCATCCAAGTCATTCACTCATCTGGGAATGAGCTTCGAGACGCACAACAATCTCGTTCGTCTGCCGTTAACCAGAGCGAAATTAATCAGTTGTTACGCTCGCTATTGTCTTCACTCGGACAAAGTCACAGCGAGGGAGTTCATGAGACTGATAGGTCTGTGCGGAGCTGCTGCGGATCTCATTCCGATGGGGCGGTTACGCACTCGTCCTCTCCAAATTTTCTTGACTCAGAATTGGAGTGTAAAGATTCATTCGCTCGATATAGACGTTCTCTTGTCAAATCAAGTGAAACAAGAGATTCAGACTTGGGCAAACATTCAGTGGTTGACTCAGGGAGTCCCACTGCAGTTGCCGGATCCGGGTTTTAAGATTATGACGGATGCCAGTCAAACAGGTTGGGGTGCAACATTGATCCCAACGGATTCGAAGTGCCAGGGTCTTTGGGATCCGCAGTTTCTAGGCAAGCACATAAACATCAAGGAAATGATGTCAATTTGGCTTGCATTACGTCATTGGATGAACATTATTCAGAAAGCACATGTCCAAATCCTGTCCGACAATACGACAGTAGTTGCGTATATCCGGAACCAGGGAGGCACTCATTCCGTTCCGTTATTCAATTTAACGGAAAGAATCCTTCTGTTTGTGCTAGAACATCAAGTTCTACTTTCGGTCCGTCATATTCCGGGTCGTCTGAATGTATTAGCAGACTCCCTTTCACGGAAGGGTCGCTTGTTGCCGTCAGAATGGACTCTCAACAAACAGGTATTCAATCAGATTTGCTACCAATGGGAACGGCCAATGATAGACTTATTTGCGACACAACTCAACAATCAGTTGCAGACGTATGTGTCACCATGTCCGGATCCCCGAGCATATGCAGTAGACGCTCTATCGATCTCGTGGGATGGAATGGTAGGATATGCGTATCCTCCAGCGCCGTTGATTCAGCAAATATTGCTAAAGATAAAACAATCTCAGTGCAAAATTCTGTTGGTAGCATCTCTGTCTCCACAGAGACCGTGGATAAATCTACTCAGGTGTCTGCTGTGGGACTTACCGCGAAAATTTCCTCCACGAGAGGATCTTCTTTCGCAGGGGAAGTCGCGTCAACTTCATCACAACCCGCAAGGTCTCAACCTTCACGTATTTCCGTTGTGCGGTCCTTCTTGCACGGCAAGCATTTTACAGGACGAGCAGTGGACACGATTTCTAACTGTAGGAGGACCTCCTCTTCGCTAAATTATGTGGCTAAGTGGAAGGTCTTTCGTCGTTGGTGTAGGGATCATTCTGTTGATATTTTTGATCCCTCCATACCAGACATTGCAAACTTTCTAGTATACTTGTTTGACGAGATCAAACTGCAGCCTGTTACTATTAAAGGTTATAGGTCTATGTTATCTGATACCTATGCACACCATGATAGTTTACAAATTGGATCTAATGTCTCTTTATCTAAATTAGTTAGAAACTTCTCGATAAATAGACCCAGAACTCTTAGATTAATTCCTAAATGGAATTTAGCTTGGGTTCTTCTTAAACTGAAAGAAAAGCCATTTGAGCCTCTTGGGACAGTAGATTTCAAATTCTTGTCTTATAAGACAGCATTTCTCTTAGCTTTCTCTTCTTCTAGAAGAGTCAGTGAGCTTCATGCACTATCGGTGAATGATTCTCACTATCGTAGTGTCGGGAACACTATTACCTTTACTACTAATGTTGGATTTTTAGCTAAGAATCAGGCTCCTAATAAATATCCGGAACCTATTGTTATTAAGGCACTTCCGTCTTCGGATAGGCGTAGGCCTTTACTCTGTCCTGTTAGAGCTTTACGTATTTATAAACAAAGATCTCAGTTTATCAGAAAGGGATGAAAAGGCTTCTTTCTGTCTCTGATGCCTAATAGAAAGGACATTTCGGTCCATTCTACTGCTAGATGGATTCAATTAACTATCCGTACTGCTTATGATAATCTATCTTCAACTCAGCAGTCTGTGCTTAAGATTTCGGCTCATGAAGTAAGAGCTCTTTCTACATCTTGGGCTTACGCAAATAGTGTTGCTATTACAGATTTAATGAAGGCTGCATATTGGTCTCAGCCATCCACATTCACGAATTTTTATCTCAGAAATATTGAGTCCATTTCTGGAGACCTGCATTGTTTAGGTCCGTTATCTGTTGCTCAGAATGTCGTCCACTAAACAGTTGCAACTATAGTTATGCAGGCTTTCTGTTCCGGCAGTGACTCCGTCCTGCTGCCCTCTTCGCTCTGGGCTATTTGACCCAGGGCAAGGGGAAGGGGGGGGGAGGGTGTTCCCTTAGGTCACCTGCTTTATAGTGAAAACCTCCGGAGTCATTAATTCTGAGTCGTTACCGGGATGGTTTTAAAGTGTAATATTAATGTTTAAAATTCATTCATGTCATATTTTTAAAGTGTAGCTCAGTGTGAAGCATTTGTATATATCATGTGTCAAACGGGCGTTAATATACAATCCTCGGACACTTTTAAGAGAATATAAAGAGTCTCAATTCTCTGGACTAACTTTATTTATTGGCTTACTTTAAAAATAATTAGTATAAGGGGTTATACTGGATGTTAATAGAGAACATGAATGTTATTATGCTCAATTATGGAGGGTGTTGTGTCTTTCTAATTTATCATAAAATAAGAAAGATACATGTAAAGCCTAATACTCCTTTTCTCCTTGAGGGGTTGACTCTATTTATATAGTTGAGCTTATTGGATTTTCCTCTATGTCCAAGGCCCTCCAGCCTTTTTACTATTCAGCTATGTCTGGGTCATTGGTACAGTATAAAAATGTTAAAAAATTTATAGTAATTTATATATTTTTTATACTTACCAATGACCCAGATGGGGATGGCCCTCCCAGGAGTTGGGAACTCATACCTCCCCGCTGAGTACATAGCGCTGACCAGGCACTGCTTGTAAGAATGATAATTGGCGCCAATTTCGGGACGTCCTTGACACTGCGCATGCGCAGTGAAGGCAAAGTATGGAGGACCTTCAGGACATGATTTCTTTTGGTTTTAGATGCAAATTTTGGGGATTGGGGGGCAAAATTTGTGTTTGGCCCTAGAATTTTAAGAGTTAGCACCAGCTATGTCTGGGTCATTGGTAAGTATAAAAAATATATAAATTACTATAAATTTTTTAACTTTCTTTTCATTTCCATCAAAACTGTTAGCAACAATCTTTGAATTTATTGCATTTATGCATCAACATTCTTCATTGACATGTCCTACAAGCCACATTTATCATAGGATTGTTTTTGAACTTGGTGTGCTCATTAGACAAGACCTTTAGATAAGAGCTATTGATTAGCATTCATTTCTGTGAAAAAAGTTAATATTTACAATAACCTCTGAATATACTGCATTTGTGTATCAACATTCTTCCTTTAGCCAGTCTTACAGTTTACATTTAAAAATGCATGGATTACTTTGACGTTGTGCACACACAATGCTGTTATGTTGAAATTTCACCAAATAACATTGGTACCATTGATCTTCAGTTTTGCCATTTCATTTATAACTTACCAAGTTCAAGTTTGTCAAGTTGAGCTACAGAGTCATTGACACTTTCATTCAATGAAAATATGAAATTTCCATGTCAATGGTCAACAAATTGTCGATTTGGTCTGAGATATGCCTGTTTTTGTTGAAAGCTTGGTGTTTGTCTAATAATAACTTTGTGAACACATTAACTTGAAAAAAATACAATCAGATTTCACAAAACTTGCTATAGACATACATTTTGAGATGATGCTGTTTGTTTTTTCATTAACATTTAAATACATTTCTCTCTTTTCGGACTGTACCAAACTTGCTATGGGCATATATTTTGAGAAAAACATTTAAATCCACTTCTCTCTGTGTGGATGGTATAAAACTTGCTGAAGGCATGCATTTTGAGGTGATCGTATTTGTTTTTTCATTTGCATTTAAATCCACTTCTCTCTTTGCAGATGGTACAAAACTTGCTATAGGCATGCATTTTAAGATGATCTTGTTTGTTTTTTCCTAAGCATTTAGATCCGCTTCTCTCTAGGCTGGCACAAGCCAGAGCATAAGCAGACTGTCATCTCCAAAATGAGGTCCCAAGAGGGTGAACTTAGTGATGCTGCTACCCTGCACAGCAGGGTAGCATCACTAAATTTACCCTCTGTGAACCTTAATCTGAATCAGGGTCTCAAAACTAAACAGAAAGAGGTTCCCAGAGGATAAATTGGCCCACTGTATGGAATAGCATCATCAAATTCACCCTCTGGGGACTTCATTCTGCAGATATCAGACTGCTTATTTTCAGGCCTGTGCGGGCAGGGGATTTTACCGTGTTGTGGCATATGACTGTTGTTTCTCATTCTTTTTCATAGTCTGAAGTTTCCTTTTCTCCTTGTTCAGCTATCCGAACAGCTTTGCTTCTCCACTGGAGAAGCTGCGATGTTCTGATAGCTGGACTATCTCTTCTCCCACTTCAATGAATCTCTGCTTAGGACTCTGCATCTTAGTTTGCATTGAATTAGCATTTTTCTCTTCATCCACCTAATCGTTAACTCCTTGCATGCTGCTGGCGGATATTCCTGCCTAGTATAGGGTTTCTCTTCACTGAAATAAGTATACTTTGGGCACATTTAATCATATTTTCCACCTGTACATTGAATGGATTTTTTTATCACCGATTTCTTGTGTTATATTTAGATTAATTTTTCATCAAATCTGGTCATGACTGCTTTATGAAAAATATCTTGAAAATACTCAGCAGTTTAAGAGTTAATTATTGTCATCATTAATTCCTTACCATACAAAAACTCAACTTCAAACTAATCCATTATGCCTGGTAACAACAATTTTTCTAATTGCCTCCAATGAATAACGATGAACGATTTCAGTGTCAACAAAATGGTTGCACCTAGTAACCCATCAACTCCAGCTTGGTTCATATCAGCCGAGATTGAAGTCATATAAGCCAAGCTTGATGATGGACGAACTGTGTGAAACTTTTGTAGGGGTATTGCCATTTTTTGCAGCAGAATATCTTTCAAAATTCTTGAATTTCTCATCTCTAGATCCTTGAAATCTTTGAAATATTCCAGGATATCCTGGAAACTCCTTTAATTGACTGCTCATTCAAGTGCAGGAACCCTGTTACGCCTAAAATGGTTAATCTGTTTCGCATGGTCCTTTTGGCTGCCGCATTCTCTCTTTTTTTAACCAATGCAAACTTAAAAAATAAAAACTAAATGATTTATGATGTCTTGATATTTTACCAAGTTCATAAAATAAATAAAGTCGTCTCTTGAGTGCAACAAGGCTTTGCAATGCTTTAGCATCGTAAAGTCTTCTTGCACTTGAGGGACGAAATACACCACCACCCATGCTATTCGGTAGATTATGAGGCCTAAAACATAAAACAAACCAAGAACATGAACTTATGACGGCAAAGAAATAATTACAACCCCTCCCCCACCACCCCAAAACCGCCCACCCACATACAATTTTATAAAAAATGTTCTGAGAAACAGACGATCTATTTTGTTGGACCTTAGAGGATTAATTATCTTTGTTACTTTAACTTAAGGCAAGTAAAATGGCTGTTCTTTTGGCAAGCATCTGCTTATCATTATGTTATTCTTAGTATTGAAACATGTTCAGGTGTCTGTTCTTTGCTGATTCATTGTTTTGATATTTTTTGTAGAGCAGAGACTATGTATGACAGATCACCACCTATATTTAAGGAAGTATCACTCACGGAAAAACATGAAATTTTTATGAAACTAAAAGAGAAATATCCTTCATTTGGATATAGGTGAGATATTTATTTTAAAATAATGGTCTTTCTGTCATGGTGCATTCCTGAATTTTTTTTTTTTTAGCTCACCTGACTTTCAGTCAGGAGAGCTATAGTGATCACTCACCGTCCGTCGTCCGTCGTCCGTGAACATGGTGTTTGCGTCTTCTCCTCCCAAACCGCTGAACCAATTTAATTGATATTTGAGATGATAGTTTGTTATGACATCGCAATTTGATTTTGTTCAAATCAAGGGGGTCGTCTCGCTATGCCGGTTGCTATTGTTTAGTAAAAATGTGTGAAGATTAAGTACATCAAAGGGAGAAGGATTATAGTCCGTTTCTTATTCGTTTACTCATTTAATGATGAAGTTGGTTAACGCGACTGGACTTAATCACGGTAAAATGACATTTGATAACTATTTTTTGAGAGGAAAAGTTGAATGTAATTTTGTAAAAAATGAACCTTTTTACAAAATTACATTCAACTTTTCCTCTCAAAAAATAGTTATCAAATAAAATGACATTTGATAACTATTTTTGAGAGGAAAAGTTGAATGTAATTTTGTAAAAAATGAACCTTTTTATACAATTACATTCAACTTTTCCTCTCAAAAAATAGTTATCAAATAAAATGACATTTGATAACTATTTTTGGAGAGGAAAAGTTGAATGTAATTTTGTAAAAAATGAACCTTTTGAGACAATAAAATTTATAATTATTCACAACACTATATATTCAATTAAAATCCAGTACTGTGCGAAACAGAGTCCAGGTACTGGAGTAGTCCAATTTCACCAGCTTGAAATATTCTTTTAAAATGTCCCAGAGAATTGTCAATTTTTCTGTACAACCCTCGATATGGTTCGTCGTGCGTGGCCCAACCGTGTCAAAATGGTTCCACATTAACCGTCCGTGGTCACCTTCCACCCAATAACTTGTCACATAGTCAGTGAACTGTTCTACCCTAGCATTTACAGGAGCCTCCTCGAGGGTTAAAAACCACGCATCGCTGACATGCTCAACAGGAACTAGCGGAAGAGCAATAGCCCTCCGCACCACACACTGAACTTCTTCGTCATCCTGGAACAATGTTTTCAAACCACTTTTCTGGGCATGTTTCCACACAGCCTGCCCATAATGAAAGAAACATCCTTTGAGGGTCACGTTTGGAAAAGTTATTTGAATGGCGTTTTGAGCTGCAGTTTCATAGTCCGTAAAAACTTGTCTTGGTGTAAGGTTGATGCCGAATTGACTGGCTTTCTCTACAACAAGTCGGAAAAATCTTTCATAAGTTTGCTGAGTTTTATTAGGCAGTAGCCCAAACACTAATGGACACATCTTATTTTCCACAAAAGCATGAATAGTGTACAATTGATAAAAAACATCAGGGCACTTGTTGAATGTTCCATCACAAAAATAAATTTCCGCACTTGATAAATGTTGTAGGTTGTTTTCAGTTCCAAAGATAAGCATCTTGTTGTTGTCCCCATCACATGCTATTAAAAAGTCCTCTCCAGCAGTTGTCTTTGTGTATATTTCAGGAAGATCTATATCGGATCGTTGACGTGGTAATGGTGGTCTTGATTTTGAACGGGAGCGGTAGAGTGCTGATCTCACACTGTAGAATGTGGGTATCTTGGCGATAAACCCTGGGTCAAAATCTTCTCTACGTAGGTCTGGAAAAAAGAAACTAGGTTATGTAAAAAATGCTAATAGTTTATCGTCACCCCACCCCACCCACCCCTAGTCTCCCCCATTCTCCCATCTTTATTCTCTCTCTCTATCTCTCGAACGAATGAATGAATGATTGCTAATAGTTTATCTTCACCCCACCCTACCCACCACAGTCTCGCCCTATTCTCCCATCTCTATTCTGTCTCTCTCCATCCCTCAAATGAATGAATGAATGAATGAATGAATGAATGAATGAATGAATGAATGAATGAATGAATGTGACACGCCTCGGAAACAAAACGGTACTCTTGATTGAACAAAAATAAATAAATACTTGGGATACTTACTTGCAATTTCTTCTTGGTAAATAGAGGAAGCAGTGTTGGATCCATCTATCATTTTACGTTTCAGCTTTGCCAAATATGCATCTACTGCTACTTGCTCTATATCTGCTTCATGGTTATGCTGGTTGTTTTGTGTTGTTACAATGTCATTCATTGTGTTGATGGTGCCTCTACAACCTGTCTGGCAGCATGTCCAATGTATCCGGTCGTTGTTTCTAGATTTTATTCTGTATTTGAACCCTTCGAATATTAGATTTCTGCCCCCAAGTCTGTTGGGAATAAAGTTAACATTCACTTGAGCGTTAGCCATGCTAAATGATGTGAGTAAGTAAATAATGCTGCATATTTATACACTTTATACACGTGAAGTTCGGCGAGTACAAAAAAAAGACAAAAAAAAAAATAAAAGAAACACATCTCCAAATTGTCGATGCAAAAATCACAACACAATCACAACACCGTTGAAAACTTCTAATCAAGCTAAAAATACACGGTTTTCATCAAAGATGTGTGTGTTTTTTTAATAAATTATGTTAAAAAAAGACAAAAAATACAAAAAACACATCTCAAAATTGTTGATGCGAAAATCACAACACAATCACAACGCCGATTAAAACTTCTAATCAAGCTAAAAAAACACACACATATTTGATAATTACTATACTTTGATTTTATTGCGTCAGTGGTGTTAATTAATTTCTGCCGACCGGCATAGCGAAACCAACCCAAATCAAGTTGCCTCGCCCGTGGGTAGGGCCACACCCAAAAAGTGTGCTGAAATCTTAAAAAATCTTCTTCTCATGAACCAGCAGTAGCAGAGACTTGATATATGGTGTGCAGCTTCCTTTTGAGGTGTAGACTCAGATTTGTTCAAGAGAAGTTTGTGGGGCTATACTTGGCATCGTTATGGGAGGGGCAAAATTTTTTGCCCCGCCCAAAATTTCTATTTTCCAAACCGAGAGGCTGATTTGAACCTAATTTTATGTGAGGGCTTATTGGGTCATAAGTACCTAATTTATGCTGATTTTTTTTTTCCCCGTAGCCCCATGGGAACCGCAGGAGCTAAAAATAGAAAAAAATTAAAACGCCCATATCTCCAAAACTGCACGGCACCGAGAATTTTTATTTGGTGTGAAGCTTCCTTAGGACCAACAGAAAGAATGGGTAAAAAAAAATTGCCATTGGTTTTATCATAGGGTACAGTTTAAGGACTTTGAAAAAGTGCTGAGTCAGCACTTTTTAACACTGTAGGCAATGGGAAAAACATTAAAAAATCTTCTTCTCCAGATCCAGCAGGCAGAATCTTTTGATATTTGGTATGCAACAATGTAGGGTGGATCTGATTCAAGTTTGTTCAAATCGGCCCCCTGGGTTAATATTTGGGCTCAGTATAGGAGCCCGATTTCGAACTTAGTGCATTTCAGGCAAATTTCTTAAAAAATCTTCTTCAGCAGGCAGAATCTTTTGATATTTGGTATGCAACATTGTGGGGTGGATCTGATTCAAGTTTGTTCAAATCGGCCCCCTGGGTTTATATTTGGGCTCAGTATAGGAGCCCAAATTTGAACTTACTGCATTTCAGGCAAATTTCTTTGAAAATCTTCTTCTCCAGATCCAGCAGGCAGAATCTTTTGATATTTGGTATGCAACATTGTGGGGTGGATCTGATTCAAGTTTGTTCAAATCGGCCCCTTGGGTGTATATTTGGGCTCAGTATAGGAGCCCAAATTTGAACTTAGTGCATTTCAGGCAAATTTCTTTGAAAATCTTCTTCTCAAGATCCAACAGGCAGAATCTTTTGATATTGGGTATGCAACATTGTGGGGTGGATCTGATTCAAGTTTGTTCAAATCGGCTCCCTGGGTTTATATTTGGGCTCAGTATAGGAGCCCAAATTTGAACTTAGTGCTTTTCAGGCAAATTTCTTAAAAAATCTTCTTCTCCAGATCCAGCAGGCAGAATCTTTTGATATTTGGTATGCAACATTGTGGGGTGGATCTGATTCTATTTTGTTCAAATCGGCTCCCTAGATTCATATTTGGGCTCACTATAGAAGCTCGAATTCGAACTTAGTGCATTTCAGGCAAATTTCTTCAAAAATCCTCTTCTCCAGATCCTGCAGGCAGAATCTTTTGATATTTGGTATGCAACATTGTGGGGTGGATCTGATTCCAATTTGTTCAAATCGGCCACCTGGATTCATATTTGGGCTCACTATAGAAGCCCAAATTCAAACTTAGTGCATTTCAGACAAATTTCTTCAAAAATCTTCTCCAGATCCAGCAGGCAGAATCTTGTGATATTTGGTATGCAACATTGTGGGGTGGATCTGATTCAAGTTTGTTCAAATCGGCCCCCTGGGTTTATATTTGGGCTCAGTATAGGATCCCAAATTTGAACTTAGTGCATTTCAGGCAAATTTCTTTGAAAATCTTCTTCTCAAGATCCAGCAGGCAGAATCTTGTGATATTTGGTATGCAGCATCCTTGGGGAGTGAGATGCAAGTTTGTTCAAGCCATGTCCCTAGGTCCATATTTGGGCTCACTGTGGGAGCTTGAATTGTAACTTTGTTCGAAATAAGGAATTTTCTTAAAAAATCTTCTTCTTCAGATCCAGCAGTCGGAATGGTTTGATATGTGGTGAGTAGCATCCTGGGGGGGGGGGGGGGGGGGGGGGGATTCAAGTGTGTTAAAGCCAAGTCCATGGGTCCATATTTGGGCTCCCTGTGGGAGCCCAAATTATAACTTAGTCAATATGAGGAATTTTTCTTTAAAAATCTTCTTCTTCAGATTCAGCAGTTGGAATGTTTTTATATTTGGCATGGAGCAACCTTAGGGGGCTGAGATTCAAGTTTGTTCAAGCCAAGTCCCTTGGTTCATATTTGGGCTCACTATGGGTGCCTGAATGACAGCTTAGTTCAAAATGAGGAATTTCTTTAAAAATCTTCAGATCCAGCAGATGAATGCTTTTGATATTTTTTATGCAGCATCCTTAGGGGGGGTAAGATTCAAGTTTGTTCAAGCCATGTCCCTAGGTCCATATTTGGGCTGATTGTGGGAGCTCGAATTGTAACTTGGTTCAAAATGAGGAATTTTCTTTAAAAATCTTCTTCTTCAGATCCAGCAGACGGAATGTTTTGTTAATTGGTGTGCAGAATCCTTAGGGGTGTGAGTTTCAGGTTTGTTAAAGCCAAGTCCCTGGGTTCATATATGGGCTCCCTGTGGGAGCCCGAATTATAACTTAGTTCAATATGAGGAATATTCTTTAAAAATCTTTTTTTAGATCCACTGGTCAGAATATTTGGATATTTGGTTTCAGCTTTTATTAGGAGGAGCAGATGCAACTTGTGGAAATCAATTCTCTGGGTTGATATTTAGGCTACCATGTCAGGTGAGCGCCCTCAGGCTCCCTGGGGCTTCTTGTTTGTAATTTTCACTTCCAAAAAATAACTTATGACCGCTCATTGATCTTGTTCCACTAAGTGGTTATACCTCTCCAAAAATGAGTCGAGTCATGATAAAAGCTTGTATACAAGCACAATGAGCACATAGCACTTTTATCTACCCTCCAGTCAGCAAAACCCATAACCATGACTTCCCACAAATAGTCGTTAGCCCTTTACCTAACGAATCGCCCGCATCTGCCCATGTAATTTGCAAACTGAGCAGTTGAAAAAAAAAAAAATTTTAAAAATATTTCAACAAAACCATATCATGTGACCCCCTCAAAATGAGCTTGATGAGTCGTTCCAATGAGGGGGTCACATGATATGGTTTTGTTGAAATTTTTTGAAAATATTTAAAAAATAGTAATTAAAATAATAAATTTTGATATTCTCTGCTTTGGGTAAAGGATTAACAAACAAACAGCCACACTCAACTGATCAAAATAATGAGACTCCATTTTCAATTCCCTCAACCCAATGGCACATGTGGTAATTTCTTCAGCATGAATGAAATTGTATATGGAGATAAAAAATAATCAAACTTTGCCCAAGTTTGCTTTTTTGCCAGACAATGATATTTCGAACTAAATTCAATTCAGTTCAGGTGGTCACCCAAGGGATAGGTGGGTGGTTTGCGAAAACAACTAGCAAATAATATATTTTTATACTGCACCAATGACCCAGACTTAGCTGGTGCTAACTCTTAAATATTTAGGGCCAAACACAAATTTTACCCCCCAATCCCCCAAATTTGCATCAAAAACTGAAAATTACATGTCCTATATGGTCCTCCATACTTTTACTCCACTGCGCATGCGCAGTGTCAAGGAGGTCTCGAAATTGGCGCAATTATCATTCTTTGTTTGGCCCTCACATCAGTTACATCTCACTGATATTTGTGCTTGTAAATCTCAGTTTAAATGATGCCAGACACATAATCATGAGAGAAATGGTGGATCTAAGGAGGAAATAGAAGGATGAGGAAATGTTCAGGGCTGTAACTTATAATTTTTTTATGAAATTATTTCATGTTGCCTATTTTCGAGGCATGGCCCTTATGTTGTCATTCTTGCTATGAATGTACCATTGTTGTTCAGTGTTTCCTCTCTCCCTTTCCTTTATTCCCCCCTAGCTATTCTCCCATGCTTTTGGCATATTTTTTGTAATGTTGATTACTAAAATTTCTTGGGAGTTTTGGCTTGGTAACAGAATAATATTCTGTTTTTTCCCCATGTTTACGTCCTCACCCTTGGGTGTTTAGGCGTTTTGGTCTGCATCTACCATCTGATGTTCTGCAGTTTCTTCTCTGGAAGTCTCTGTTTTGCATCAGATAGTGTTTAAATTGGTAACTGATTTTTCGGGCCATGTTTATCAGTGCCTGGAGTCATGTTTCCGGTTTTTGTACACTTTTTGTTTATGTTGACAACGATTGCTTCTGATAGTGATTACTTGTCCTCTGCTTAGTTCAGTTCATAGCAAGATACATTAATATTGTCCGTAAGTGTAACATTAATTTTTTGAAATATACTCTCCCAAAAAAGAAAGTGTGCATGCTAAAAAATAACACTAAAAAAAGATGTATATCATTTTCATTCATGGAAATTTTATTCAATCACAGATGAATCAATTTGTGATCAACACGAGAAATTTCATTACGCTACGACGAATACTCTTGGTGCCATGGAGAGTCAAAGACACTAAGGGTCCAACACAAAAGTCACACACTCAATATCTGGTATGACCTCCGTCTGCATCGACTACTGCTGTGCATCTACGCCTCATGGAAGCGAACAAGTTAGCATGGAAGTGTTGTGGGATGTTGTTCCATATTCTGATAAGCTGTCTTTGGAGTTCCACAAGCGTTGATGGTGCATGGAGAAGCCGGCATAGCTGACGTTTCATTTCATCCCATACATGCTCAATGGGTGAGATATCGAGCGAATTTGCGGGCCAGGGAAGAACATCCACTTGTTGTTGCTGCAGATACTGTTGAACAACACGAGCTGCGTGGGGTCGGGCGTTGTCCTGCTGTAGAATGACGCCGGGGTCGTGACGTTGCAGAAATGGGACAACAACAGGTGTAAGCACTTCATCACGATATCGGGCTGCATTGAGATTGCCATCAATAATGACCAGCTCAGTTCTGTTACGGGCAGTGATGCCACCCCACACCACGAGAGACCTTCCCCCATAACGGCTTCGCTCCACGACACATGGATCTACGTAGCGTTCGTTTCGACGTCTGTACACTCTCTGGCGGCCATCTGATGATGAAAGATGGAAACAACATTCATCTGTGAATAAAACACGTCGCCACCAGTGTAAGGGATGCCTGAGATGTTGTCTACACCTCTACAGTCGAGCACGACGATGACGTAACGTCAAAATCGGACGAATTGCAGGTCTTCGAGGACGTAAGGCGTATTCTCTCAGCTGGTTGATTACTGTTTGGGGATGTATCCGTCTCAGGTTAGGGATGTTCCTAGCTGTCGTCGTTGCCGTTTGTTGCCGGTTCCGGAGATGGACGACACGGATATACCGATCTTGTGCAGGGGTGGTAACTCGGGGTCTCCCGGAGCGGCGTCGGTCTCGAACGTCATCATGTTGTGCACGTCGATGCACTAGCTTGTCTACAGTGTTACGGTGGCAGTTCAAATGCTGGGCAACCTCTCTGTGTGTTCTGCCAGCTCTAATCATACCCAGGGCAAGGAGACATTGATTCATTGTCAATCTTGGCATGCTAATGTGGAGTCGTTTTAACAGCAGCGCAAGTTTGAATGTGAACGATAGGAAGGCCTTACTTTAGTGTTTAAATACCCAAGGATTCACACTGCTGCATGAATTTTCAGACTCTCCACGTGCAAAACATGCCTTTTCACAAACGTGCAGCACGTCATTTAACGTTAATGCAATTTTAACGGGGAAAGCTGTTTTTGTGTTCAATATAACTTAGTCATGAACAGGTTAACACTCTTTACACCTACGAAATTATTTTTTTGGAGTTTGATCAATTTCTGCAATACACACTTTCTTTTTAGGGCGAGTATAGTTTTAAAATTTTTGTCCACACTTAGGCTTTTTTGGGATCCATTTGGGCTCATTGTTCCCATTGGGAACTTGGGCTCTTCTGAAAATTTTTTCAAAATTTTTTTTTTTTGAAATTATTTCCTTTCGAAATGTTATAATGGATTATATTATGTATCTTTGTTTCAAGGGTTAGTGCGAGTACTATGACTGTGTATATTTTTTCTTGATGAAAAAATATTGTTCAAATTGTAATGCGAGGAAATCTTCCTCTAATTCTCAGGTTCATTGTGTTTCTTGTAGTCAATGTATTTGTACTAATTTTTGCTCTGTGTGTGTTGATTGGAATGACAACGCTGGAGACATGTGTCACGGTATTTTGTTAGCGGTGAGGGGTCCTCTCCCCGCAGGGTCACTCTACTTTATCAGTCTCTTTTTCAGAAGAACAAGAACAGGGTGATGTTTCCGTGATGTCTTCAACAAGTGTGTCTCCATCGTTGCAATATTAGGACTAGCGGCTAAGTGCTCAAGGTAATACGACAATTGCCGAAGAGTTCCCTAGTAGGATCGAAGGCATTGATCGTCCGCTAGTCCGCCCTCTGTCGAATGGCTCGGCAGCCGGGTTCATCCATTGCGGTCCAGGGAAGCAGTTTGGGTGATGAAAGCACTATAAAACATCAAATGTGCACACCCTGCAATGACGGATCCGAGGATAGTACGGAGGAAGCCTGTCAGTCCAGTAGCTAGCTCGTCCAGGTCCACCCGGACCGCGAGCGTGAGAGGCCCCCTCTCTCTTACATCAACATCTGCGCCGCAATGTTGTTGTATGTTTGTTTGTTAGTCGGAACTTGCGTCCACTCCTCCTGCTAGGGACACTCTGTTGCATACACAGTCTGACGTGGCTGTTATATTGGCTTCCTCATCCTCACGACACACACATGACCGCACCTTGGCTATGTGACCACAGATTCCAGGGGACGTTCGCATATTATATAAATGCAGGATAGAACGTCCCTGGTGCTCCTGCTTCGCCGACCACGGACTACACGTCGACCAGGTCACTCCATCTGCTAGCCAAGGACACGAGGCCTTTCCAGTTGGGACTTTCGCATATTATATAAATGCAGGAATGAACATCCCTGGAGCTTCCAGCGGATAGTTACGTAGGACCGTGGCTCCACAGGCCTCATTGAGGAACATGAACAGGGTGATGTTACCGTGATGTCTTCGAAAAGTGTGCTTCCGTCGTCACAGTCACATGAAGAGCTAGCGGTAAAAGTGCTCATGCAGATACGTCAATTGCCTAAGAGGTCCCAAGTAGGATCGACGGCTTTGGCGTCCACTCGCTCGCCCGGTGTAGTGACCATTCATCGAATGGCTCAGCAGCCGGGTTCGTCCGTTGCGGTCCAGAAAGGAGATTTGGGTGATGTGAGCACTATAAAAATACAATGTGCACACCCAGTGACGACGGATACGAGGATGGTATGGAGGAAGCCTATTAGTCCGGTTCCTAGCTCGTCCAGGTCCATCCGGGCTGCGAGCGAGAGAGGTTCCTCTCTCGTACAACAACATCTGGGCCCAGATGTTGTTGTACAAAACATTCCTCAGTCGGAGCATACGTCCACCATCCGGAGAGACTGCTCTTTGGGCTTCCTCATCCTCACAGCAGCACACTCGACCGCACCTTGGTTACGTGACCAGTGATATCCAACCAACATCGCCGACCAAGGATTCTACGGCGACCAGGTCACGCCATCCGGTAGCCAAGGATACGAGGCCTTCATACTCCGGACGTTCGCATATAAGAAGTATGCAGTAGTCAATGTCCAAGGAGCTTCCAGCGGCTAAATCCTGTAAGACCACAGCTCCACAGGCCTCCGTTACGGACGTGCTATCGCAGATAGCACAAATTATCGCAGCATCCCAGCATCCGACAGAAACTCTGTGGGATCAGGAATTATCCGAGGAAGCTGGGTCGGTACGTTCCACTGCAGGTTCAGGCATGGACGACCAAGAATTTCAAGTGGTCCGACAGAATGGCGAAAGGGATACGGAGGAGTTGTAATTTTCCCTTTCGGAACAACATAAATTGCCGTAGAGTGCATCCGGCATTATCATCTGACGTTGTTCCTCCAGACCAAAATGCTGCGTTGCCGGATAGCGCCACCAGACACAAGAATTCTTTAATTGGTTTAGGGACATCGTCCCTGAGTTTCCGACACAGTCCAGAAATGTCTCACGGACATTTGAACTATTGAATGACGCTATATATAACTTGCTACCAAAACGGGCAGGTCCGGTTTCTTATCGGCAAATGCTCTACATCTGCCTTTCACCAATTCAAGGAATAATTTGAAATGGCAGAACAGAGCATTCCGAGAGTTCCTCTGCATCTAGACGACCAGGCCGAAGACCTAGTATTGTCTATACTGTCGTCTGTGTCAATTCCAACCACGACGTTGGAAACGACAATATCGTCTAACAGGGCTAGCTTAGACGCATTATCGTATGCAGATCACCTTACCAGAGCGTTATCATTACGTCTCGAAGGAAAAGAATTCCAGGATGTACAACCTCCTTAAGAGTTCTTTCAAGGGCCTTAGCATTCTCCACGTATAACTCCGCCCTTTTAGTGGCAATATGGAGTGGCAACATCCACGCATGTGGATAGTAAGGTTAAAAACTCTCTCAGAGTCGCTCCGGTCTCCGGAGAGCTTCTCTTCGATGACAAGCTTTCCGCAATCTGTTATCAGATATCTAAGAAAGCTTCAGACTCGCTGCTATTCAAATCCGCTTCCAAAAGTCGGATTCAGCGGAGAAGAGTAGGACAGGCACTTTTGGGGTGAATACATCCAAAGGAAGTTCCTATAGAGGTTCCTATGCATCCTCTAGGTCTTACTCTAGAGACCGTCAGAGTAGCGACTCAGGTAGGGGCTGTAATACTGGCCGAGACATCCGGTCAGATGCCCCTAGGTCGACGGGACAAGGTGCGGGCCGTGGAGGACATGGTTTCTCCTTCCGCAAGCCTCGCAGGACCAGGAGGTAATGGTATTAACCTCTATCGTGTTCCAGTAGGCGGAAGACTGTCGAGTTTCTCAACCAATTGGGAGTAGATTACGGACGTCCCTTAGGTTCGAGGGGTGATTTCGGAAGGACTAAATTGTCCTTCAAAGGAAAACCTCTGTTAACTCGAAGTCCAAGATGGACTCAGCTTCCGTCAAGTCCGCAGGAAAGAGGCTCGCTTCCATCAGAAGTCCAGTCTCTTCTGGAGAAAATCGCGATAGAGATCGTAGAAATCCAGGAATCTTCAGGTTTCTACAACCATCCTTTTCTGGTTCCGAAACCAGACGGCTCGTTCCGTCCACTCATAAATCTGAGCTGGATAAACAAGCTGATCGTGGCTCCAAGATTCTATATGGAGACCATCCGATCGGTCAGAGCGTGTATTCGGGTGAACGACTATGCTACATGCATAGATCTCAAAGATGCGTACTTTCATGTCATGGTACATCAGGTGTTCAGAAAGTATCTTCACTTCGCCATCATAGGAGTCGTGTATCAGCTTCGAGCAATGTGCTTCGGTCTGAATCTAACGCCCTGGGCTTTCACTCGAATAATGAATTCGGTAATGACTCATTTCTGAGCTCATTCGTCTGCGGTGACGTCGGCCTACCTGGACGACATTCTTCAGAGGTATGGCAATGAGTTTATGCTTCAGAACGATGTGCAGAATCTGCTTCTATTGCTCCGACGTCTCAGTTTCATAAGTAAACGAGGAGAAGTCAGATCTGGTGTCGTCCAAGTCATTCACCCACTGGGGAATGAGCTTCGAGATGCACAACAATCTCGTTCGTCTGCCGTTAACCAGAGCGAAATTAATCAGTTGTTACGCTCGCTATTGTCTTCACAGACAAAGTTACAGCGAGAGATTTCATGAGACTGACAGGTTTGTGCTGAGCTGCCGCAGATTTTATTCTAATGGGGCGGCTACGCACTCGTCCTCTCCAAATTTTCTGACCCAGAATTGGAGGGTGAAATTTCATTCGCTCGATACGGACATCCTCTTGTCAAATCAAGTGAACAAGAGATTCAGACCTGGGCAGATATTCAGTGGTTAACTCAAGGAGTTCCACTGCAATTGCCGGATCTGAGTTTTACAGTTTTGACGGATGCCAGTCAAACAGGTTGGGATGCAACATTGAGCCCAACAGATTTGAAGTGCCAGGATCTTTGGGATCCGCAGTTCCTAATCAAGCAAATAAACATCAAAGAAATGATGTCAATTTGGCTTGCTACGTCATTGGATGAACGTTATTCAGAATGCTCATGTGCAAATTCTGTCTGACAATTCGATGGTATTAGCGTATATTCGGAATCAGGGTGGCACTCATTCCATTCTGTTATTCAAGTTAACGGAATGAATCCTTCTGTTTGTACTAGAACATCAAGTTCTCCTATCGGTCCGTCATATTCCGGGTCGTCTGAACATACTAGCGGACTCCCTTTCACGGAGGTGCCGCGTGTTGCCGTCAGAATGGACTTTCAACAAACGAGTATTCAGTCAGATTTGCCACCAATGAGAGCGGCCAATGATGGTCTTTTTTGCGACGCATCTCAATAATCAGTTGCAGACGTATGTGTCACCATGTTCGGATCCTCGAGCATTTGCAATAGATGCTCTATCGATCTCGTGAGACGGAATGATAGAATATGCGTATCCTCCAGCACTGTTGATTCAGCAGATATTGCTCAAGTTAAACAGTCTCAATGCAATTCTGTTGGTAGCATCTCTATCTCCACAGAGACCGTGGATTAATCTACTCAGGTGTCTGTTGTGGGACATGCTGTGGAAGCTTTTTTCACATTTCGGTCCATTCTATTGCTAGATGGATTCAATTAACTATCTGTACTGCTTATGATATATATCTTCAACTCAGCAGTCTTTGCTTAAGATTTCAGCTCATGAAGTAAGAGTTCTTTCTACATCTTGGACTTACGCTAATAGTGTTGCTATTACAAATCTAATGAGGGTTGCATATTGGTCTCAGCCTTCCACTTTCATGAATTTGTATCTTAGAAATATTGAGTCCATTTCTGGAGATCTGCATTGTTTAGGTCCGTTATCTTTGCTCAGAATGTCGTCCACTAAACAGTTGCATCTATAGTTATGCAGGCTTTCTGTTCCGGCAATGACTCTGTCCTGCTGCCCTCTTTGCTCTGGAGTATTTGATCCAGGGCAGGGGGAGGGGGGGGGGGGAGGGTGTTCCCTTGGGTCATCTGCTTTATAGTGTAAAGCAAGGGAATACCTCTCCTGGAGTCAGTAATTCCGAGTCGGTACTGGGATGATTTTAAAGTGTAAAGCTAATGTTTACTCATCCATGTAATATTTTCAAAGTGTAGCTCGGTGTGAAGCATTTGTATATGTCACGTGTCATACGGGCGTTAATATACAATCCTCGGACACTTTTAATGAGTATAAAGAGTCTCATTTCTCTGGTCTTCCTTTATTTATTGGCTTTCCTTTAAAAATATTAGCATAATGGGTTATACTGGAGGTTAATAGAGATCACTGATGTTATTGTGCTCAATTACAGAATGGTGTTGTGTCTTTCTCGTTTTGATGCAAATAAGACAGATACATGTAAAGCCTATTTCTCTTTTCTCCTTGAGGGGATAATTCTGTTATACAGTAGAACCTGTCTTGAGAGACCACCCTTTGGGTCACACAAAAGTGGTCTCTCAAGACAGGTGGTCTCTCATAACAGGTTTCAGGTTTTCTCAAGTCAGTGAATGACCAACCACAAAATTCAGAAATGGAGAAGAATGGATTTTTGTAATTACTTTGTAGTTGTTCTTTTTTATTAAGTTTTTGTAACAAATTGAAATGGACCGTCATAAAAATTATAAAAATAAATTAGTGTTGAAAATCTTCATTGAAGATTTTCAACACTAATTTATTTTTATAATTTTTATAACAGTCCATTTCAATTTATTACAAAAAGATTTTCAACACAAATTTATTTTTATTCCTATCTGTCACATTTCAGGTATGTATGAAATTGTTTATTCAGCAATAATCCTAATCTTTTCACAGGGGTCTTATAAAAACATCTCAGTCTTTAACCCTTTACCTAACGCGATAACGTCGAGTTCATTTCCCAGTGCAAACACGCAAATGGACAACGTAACGACGTCAGCCAACGCAACATTTTGCCTTTCACTGACGTTTGTAAAATCCTTCTCTTTCCTAGTGCCCTGTACTTCATTTCATTTCAGATTTTCACTACCAGAGTTGAATACCATTGAATAAAATGTATTTAATGTGTTTACTGGTGTTGTTTTATTTTGCCCTTTGCCCCTGGTCCCCTATCTATTCACTTTCGGAAACACCGATTGGTGTCGAGACTGGAAAGAATGGGAAGGTTCGTGGTAAGTTTGAGACAAAACAAATGTTATGAGGAAACGATATGAGATTCCAAAGGCTGAAAGAAATATCCTGTAGCCAAATTTTATACCGTTTGAGCCCGAAATTTTTGTAAGTATGAATTATTAATTTTTGTTTCAATGTTATTATTAAAAACAACACGCCACCACAACTTTGATCAAGCCTATTCTCGCCAGTCTCTGAGAAAAAGAAAAGGTCGATCACATATCCGATTTCATGGAGTCGGAGAGGTTATTTGTTGACAAACCTATGTAGATAGCCACAAAACAGCAAGATGAACTACAGAAGACGCGAAATATGTATATTTGCATCTTATTAAATATCATCAGAAAATAATCGATGAAATCCTCACCCTCTCAAATTCACCATGACACTGACAGTGACACGATTGTCAGAATTCAGGTCATGATGAACAAACCTACCCAGTCACTCAGTCTGGGCACACGTCATTATTAAATAAATCATTCTTTCCCTTCAAGTTCCACTTTCGCACATATGAAAGCTATTACCACAGAATGGACTTTTATTGAATGTAAAAGTTACGACAGTAAATTGGATTGCTGGCATCATAATGCGCATCGAAATGTTCCCATTGTTTTCAATCTTGAGAAACTGGGTCGCAGGTCAGATTTTTTTGTCTTCGCTGTTGGTAATCTACGGAAACCTGCGCGACTACACAATTTCGTAACGTCATTTATACAACAGACAACACATTTTGCACTATAATGCTGTTGAATGTTTTGGGGGAAGCGTCATTTATTTATTTATTGGTGTTTAAGGTCACAGACGTGGCACAATGGCTAAATATGTCCACAACATGGATCTAAAGTCAAATATAGCCAATCGTTTATACCCATGCTGCCCATTTTAGAGGATTTCCACCACAGGCATTGGTGGGTGATTGGTGGCCGGTCCTATTTTACCAGTTTTAAAACAGAACTGATCTACCTATGTAAAGAAGCACTGCGTCTCTTCCAAGGCATCTGACGGGGGATTTTGGCAAAGAATAAATGAATTCATTCGCGGAATGGGCTTGGTGCATTTATATACAAATCAGGGCTGCAGGTCTGAGTAAGGTCACCCCCCCCCCCCCCCCCCCAAAATTACCAAAATTATTAATCCAACAAGCAGCCCTCGATATTCGCAACAATAAGCAAAATACCACGCCATTGTCGATAGTTTAAAGGCGTCTCAAAGCAAAACACAAACGAAGCGGTTGACATAAGGGATAAATTTAGAAGTGAGCATGAAGTCTGAGAATTCGGATTTGCTTTGTTCAGCAACCGTAACCCAAACCTCCTGGGAAATCTGTCACAACAGCCTCAGATTCGATAAGAACAGAAGTTTTTGCCTTCATTTTCTTTTCAAAATGCACTCCCCACCCATTTTTTATATTGTTACACCCCCCCCCCCCCCACTCCACCCCCCCCCCATCTCCACCCCCCCCCCCCCCCCCCATAATTGGGAGGAGGGCGGTTTTGCTGGAGGTCTGCCGGTTTGGGCATACTCATCAGGGGTAAAGTAGGGGTCCCAATACCGGTCCTTGGGGTACTCGAGGGTCGACATGCACTTGTGGGACTGGTTTGTGACAGGTGGAGCCGGGTTTGGGTGAAAATGTTGGAGGCTGGCTTGGGCATACTCGGCAGGGATAAAGTATGGGTCCCAATACCGTTCCTTGGGGAACTCCAGAGTCAACATGCATTTATGGAGGCCGGATCGGGCGAAAATGTTGGAGACCAGTTTAGGCGTCCTCGTGAGGGGAAAGTCCCAAGACCGTTCCTTGGAATACTCCAGAGTCTACATGCACTTGTGGGGGCGGGCTAGGGACAGTTGGAGGCCGGTTCGGGCGGAAATGTTGAAGGCCGGAATGTGCATAATTGTCGGGGTAAAGTAAGGGTCCCAACACCATTCCTTGTGGTACTCCAGAGTCGACATGCACTTATGGGGGCCGGGGGGGGGGGGGGGGGGGGGGGTTCGAGTTTGGGGGGCTTTTTACTGGAATTTGTGTGCAAAGTGGAGGTTTTTGGTCATTCCCCCCACTATTTTCAGAACCTTTTTGTCCTGAATTTTTCAAACAGCCACCCCCCCCCTCAGAGGGAATGTCTGGCTTCGGGCCTGGTTGTAATTATTCTTGTTGTGTATATAGTAAAAAAGGATTATTTCTATTCTTTTCGAACCTACTTGTCCCAACACCATTTGAGCACACTCCTCCAACGATGATATTACCCGACTGTGTGGTTCGGATGATCCTGCAAATTCAGTGTCAGCACAATTTGCGCCCCTTTGGTTCCGCCCTGATGCCGTCCAATATTTTTACCTTCCTACGACACGTGCACCCAGTTGGTGGGGATTTCTAGTGGTGGAGAGTGGGCGTGGGCGAGATCTATCGACAGTATCGATATGCATGCCGCGTACGGCATGGAAGGTGGGGATTCGCAATAATAAGTTCCAATTTGATTTGGGCGACAGGCAATTTGCCCCCGAAAGCATTAATTTACCTCCAAACATAGCTCCTAATAGACCATATGAACATGTCTTAAAGTTGAAGATGACCCCGCAATCACTTTTCCCGGCAAAATATTACAGACCCCCCCCACCCCCCATGCACACCTTCCAGAAAATTAGCCCATGGATACACCTATGATCCTGTCATCTATACATCAATGCCATCTGTACCCGAGTCCTCTTATCCATCGACAAAAAATCTGCATGTGAACAGCAAACCTTCCCACGTTACAGGTCTTCTCCCTGCCATTATATCTGATGCATGTCAAGATGCCTACGCTACCATTGCAGATTGGATTTTCTTTTCTCGTAGTCTTAGACTGAACCGAACTTGTTACGCATCTTCAGATGATAACAGTGAAATTTAACCGATTGGTTGAATTTGGCCAGGGGTGACTTGGTGCTCCAATCTCGATAAGTCGCCAGGGCCACACTGTTCTTCGAAGTTCAACGGAAACGAAACGTCACTGGTGAATCATTTGTAAACTGGGTTGACTACAATTAATTCCAGAAACAACTGAAAAGACATAATTTATTGTTTATTTATTTACTGGGGTTTAACGTCACATATTTATGCATAATGGCTAATTGTGTCACAACATGGAGATAAAGTCAATGGTTTATACCCCATGCTGCCCATTTTAGAGGACTTGCACCCCAAGCATTGGTGACTGGGTCCTATTTAACCCAGAACTTGTTTACCATAGTAAACAAGCACTGTCTCATTTTCCGTGGTTCCCATGGGGAGAAAAGAATTAAGAAAATTGCAGGGGCAACCACGAAAGGGAATGCCCAAGGGTTCTATCTGGCCCATAGGGGGCGCCCCCCCCTGGATCCGCCTATGGGGTTGAAAAATTAATGATATGAAAAGTAAACTTCCATTTTGTTTAATATAACTCTATCAACAGCAAACAGTTAACGGAACGTGAATTATAATTATAAAACTATCATATATAAAGTGGAAAACAAAACCCAAACACGTGACATGTTACCTGATCAGCAACTTGAAGGCCACATTTCTTATGAACGCAATATGGGATGGAATATGGATCATGTGTCTCCAAATAGAAATCCCCAGAAAACAATCATATTCTAATACTTCAGGAACGAAAAATGGAAAGCGATACATTCTTTGTTGGATCACTAAACGATTCACCAATATTGTGGACGATTTGCCTCTGGACTACTAGATTCGCCCTCATGGCCTATTCACCCCCGATTTTTTTTAAATCCCGTTCTAAAATGTATTCACTTTCTTTGAGGAAAGAAAATTGTGATTTTTTTTAAAAATAAAATGACAATTAAATTGTTTGAAGAAGACCAAGTCGATTTGGATGCAAAATACTGTACATACACAAGCACCAGTTGTGGTGGGGGTGTCACCCGAGCCGTGAAATTATGGGACCAGCCATAGATGGTGGAAGCTCCAAAAAGTGTGTGTGTGGGGGGGGGGGGGGGGGGGGGCACAATTTTTTTTCTGGGTAACAGCAGGGTTATAGGATGAAAAATAAATTGTTAGGGGCTCAATGTGAAGGACGGGCGTGGGGCATGGGTTGGAGGGGGTACTTTGTCACCAAGTATGTCATGAATACGGAACGAAATTAAGTGCAACTCTGGAAAGGGAATACATGCACACATTTCACCATAGTCCGAACTTGGACCCAAATTCCGTAATATAATTTTGGGGTTTGGTACGTCCTTTGGACGTACCAAACCCAAAAAATTATATTACGGAATTTGGGTCCAAGTTTGGACTAGTTTTACTATTACTATAGACTGTTATGACAATTTATGAACTTGCTATGTGTAATGTCTCAATATATAAAATGGACAGCGACGCCTCCCTAAAATGTACCGTTATTTTCAGGAGGGTGTCTCAAGGAGAATTGCTATAAGAGTAAATCGTGCCCTATTACGCTTGTGCAACATTTTGATCATGAAACTACAATAATTCCGCTACAGGAAAATGCTGGTCCCCATAAATTCACGGCTCAGGTGACACCCCATTGCCACCGATGCCTGGACTAATAAGGTACTTTAACTTCGACTGAATCAATGGATTATAACCAGATAAATAACCCCATACAACTGCCCCCACCCAAGTCCAAAAAATGCACATTCGGAGAAGTGCACCCAAGACAGCCAGGATAAGAGTCTGCGGGTGGGGTGGGTGGGTCTTGAAGACCCACCCCACACCACCAACCACTTGTCAGCCAGGAAAACTGCCCCCAATCCTGTTGTCAGCCAGGATAGGTGTAAGTGCCTCCACTTGAATTGCCAATCAGGAGACCCCCCCCCCCCCCCCCCCCAGCCTACATTGAGGCACTCTTCCATAAATTGTACTTTCAGGCTGAATAATTTTATTTTTATAGATACTATGAAGCCTTTAAGAGCAAGGGCGGATTCGGGGGGGCGTACCTCCCCCCCCCCCCCCCTATTTTTCCAGAGTTAACAATTTCTGGCGGATTAGGCAACGATCCCCTTGTGAATTATTACCTTGGTCGGCCCTGTGCATTAGTACGCCCCCCCCCCCCCCCCCCCCCCCCCCCCCCCATTTCAAATTCTGGATCTGCCCCTGGAGAGATGGTACATGCATTTCAGAATGAAGCCCACAATCAGTTCAGTTAGTTAAAATATAATGCAATGACCAATTTACTTGAGTGGTACTTAAAACAAATTGTGGAGGGGGGGGGGCTTCTACTATTACTTAAGATTAAGAGACTCTTTGACAGAACCTAGGGGCTAATGTTCCTTTGGAATCTCTTCCACGGCTTTCTTCAGTTATCAGATGGTGTAAGGCAACCGACCCACGGTATCAATAAAAAAGTATATATATTTTTATTGGGCTAATAAAAATCGACGGCGGATCTTCCAAAAAACTGGGGGGACGAATCGTTCATCGGGCGAAATCTTCCCGAGGGCGAATCGTCCCGTTCCCCTTTGTTCTTTGGGCGGGATTACGAATTTGCCAGTGAAAATTTGTTTTTGTGTGCGTAACACGGATGATATGAATTGGTGGGGGGGGGGGGGGGGTCCTTTCGAGGGGGAGGCTTTCAGGGCAACCATGATATTAGATGATCAAAACTCATTGTTGAATTTTAGATGGCTTCATCCTAGTCCTAATCAGGACCCTCGGTCGAGACCCCCGTATTCAGGGAAGTGGATGGGATAATGACCGGAGGGTCTTAGTTAGGACTCGGCCCACACCCTGCTCCTGCACAACAAAAATTTACAAAATGCAGTGCTTCAAGATCGATCAATCTGAGGGCAATTATATTGCGCGTAGGCCTCCCTATCCCTATATTGTAGACTATTTTAGGACTACCAGTTATGTAACATTTGCATTGCTCCAATGTTTGGGGGTGGGGTAGTTGGAATTTTAGAGATGCCACTCCCCCTCCCTCCAGCTCCACCACTGGTGCGTGGGGGAGGTTGGGGGGGGGGGGTCTATTGTCGGATATCGAAACAGAAATGGCTAGAAAAGATTTTTGGCTGACAGTCAATATTGATCCAAGTTTCCACAAACCTGTTTCCTTCTTCCACATTTGTGACAGCGTTCATTTTGTCTGCGTAGGTCATTGGGTCCAGAGTCAGCCGCAACAGCGCATGGCAGGATCAGTGTCGAACAGACAACTTACATGGAAGGATGCAACAACTTCAGACATATTCTTTATATTGTTTGGAAATGTGGGACAAAATTTCTCTAGCGATGAACTTATTCAATTAAATTTGAATGTCACACTGCAGATAGGGTTATTTTGGAGTAACTAGTTTGACGCGGATTATTCAGTTTTGAAGACTTGGTCATGCCTCATGAATCATGGACTAGTACCGGATATTTATTTACGCGTTGTGAAGTCAAAATGGCCGGTGAGTACAAATATTTTTTCTTTCCATTTATACATGTCACATGTTAAAATAAAACAATTAATATGACATTGACAGGTCGAGGAAATTTGCTGGGAAGGACCCGAAAGGTGTGCGTCTTGGCATTTACAAATGACACTATTGTCAATGCAGACTGCAGTGGTTGCTCACTGGTACTGGCAGTGGCGGCGGAAGCTCCAAAATAGTGTGGGGGGGGGGGGGGGCACATTTTTTTTTCTGGATAACCGAAGGGTCGCAGGACAGAAAATAAATTTTTTGAGGCTCAGTGTGGGGGCGTGACGTGTGATGGAGAGGTTCTTTGTCATTACGTACATGTCACGAATACGGAACGAAATGGAACGAACCCTGGTTCCAAAGGGAAAACATGCACACGTTTATTGTCCAAACTTGGAATCAAATTCCGTAATTATGGAATTTAGGTCCAAGTTAGGACTATGGTAAAACGTGAGCATGTATTCCCCTTCCACTCTAGAGTTGCACTCAATTTCGTTAACCCTTTAAATACCTAACTCCATGGACGGCTCCAAAAAAGTGGGGGACACAATTTTTTTTTCTGAGTGACCGCAGGCTTGTAGGACGACCACTAAATTTTTAGGGGCTCAATGTGAAGGATGGGGGGGGGGGGGGGGGGGGAGGGGGAGGGGGGGGCATGGGTTGGAGGCTACTTTGTCACCAAGTATGTTATGAATACGGAACGAAATTAAGTGCAACTCAGGAAAGGGAGTACACGCACACATTTTACCATAGTCCAAACTTTGACCCAAATTCCGTAATATAATTTTTGGGTTTGGTACCTCCTTTGGACGTACCAACCCAAAAATTATATTACGGAATTTGGGTCCAAGTTTGGACTACTTTTACTATTACTATAGTCTGTTATGACTAGTTGTGAACTTGCGATGTGCAAGTGCACATGCCCCCTGTGCCCCCCCTATGCCCCAGCCCCCCCCCCCCCGGCCCCGCCGTCCCTGTGATTTTTTTAAGATTTTCTCTGTCACGATTTTTCCTCACCGTTTTGCCCGAATTGAGTGGGGCAGCCCCCCCCCCCCTGGCTCGTATGCAGCCTCTCCACCCCCTCAGTGCTCTACGCTTCTGGATCCCCCTTCAGAAGAAACTTTCCGCCTCCTCCTAACATATTATTCTTGGCTCTGCCACTGATCGAACCCAATTCCACCCACGTGATTTGCCGTATTCAGTGAGTACTTACCACCGGGTTCGCCTGTACATTCTTCATTTAATGACGATGACAAAAAATTCTTGACGTTTCATTTTCAAAACATTTGTTCCGTCTCCCTTGTTGACTTTTGGAAAAGAGTTACACAAATAAACAAATATAAATGGCTTGAGTCGGCTCATTTTTCGAACCAGCCCGCCCTATGGGCGGGGCCTTTGATACCCGTTGAAAAGGGAAAAAAATTGGAGCACAGAAATATTTTTTTTAAAGGGGCGTCGTATCGACCAGTGGGGCATTCGATGCCCGTTGAATAGGGGAAAAAAGGGGGGGGCACAGATTTTTCTTTTTTAAATGGACATCGTGTCGCATCGACCCGTGAGGGACCTTCGATGCTCGTTGAAAAGGAAAAAAAAATTTTTTGGAGCACAGAAATTTTTTTTAAAGGGACGTCGCATCCACCTCCTATGTCCGCCCCGCATCGACCTCCTATGTCCGCCCCAGTGACCCGAAAATCATTCGTGCCGAATTTCATATGCATCTCTGCAGCGGTTTTTGCGTGATAAGAGGACAAACATACATACAAGCAAACTAACAGTATAGATTAGGAGTAGGACATTTGTCCAATGTTCATTGGGTGTTTTGTTTTGGAAGTTTTGGCCAACGGATGTTTTTGTCTGCACAGAAAAGCAAAAAATAATTAATGGATCTTAATAATTTCACTTGGGGACTTGTTTGGGCGAAAATGTTGACGGCCGGTTGGTTACAATTGTGGGACCGGACAGTTTGGGACAGGTGGCGGCTGCTTTTAGGATCCTCAGCAGGGACAAATTAAGTACACAAGGTATAAAAGATGACATGCACTTGTGGGGCAGGAGAAACGGGGACAGGTGGAGGCCGGTTCGGGTGAAAATGTTAGAGAAGTCGGTTTAGGCATACTCGCCAGGGGTAAAAAGTATGGGTCCCAGTACGTTATTTGGGGTACTCAAGAGTCGACATGTACTTGTGGAGGCCGGTTAGGGGCAGCTAGGTGGAGGCTGGTTAAGATGAAAATGTTGGAGGCCGCTTAGGCTTACTCATCGAGGTAAAGTATAGGTCCCAGCACCGTTCCATGGGGTACACCAGAGTCTAAAAGCACTTGTGGTGGCTGGTTAGGGACACGTGGAGGCCAATTTGGGTGAAAATATTGGAAGCCGGTTTAGGTATACTCATCAGTGGTAAAGTATGGGTCCCAGCACTGTTCGTTGGGAGTACTCCAGAGTCGGCATGCACCTGTGGATGCCGATATATAGACACGTGGAGGCCGGATCAGGTGAACATATTGGAGGCCAGTTTAGGCATACCCGCCACCAGGGGTAAAGTATGGTCCCCAGCACAGTTCTTTTGGGTACTGAAGGGTCGATATGCACTTGTGGGACCAGTTTGGGACAGGTGGATGCAGGTTCTGGTGAAAATGTTAGAAAAGCCGGTTTAGGCATACTAGTCAGGGGTAAAATATGGGGTCTCAGCACGTTCAGCTGAAAATGTTGCAGGCCGGCTTTGGCATACTCATCAGTGGTAAAGTATGGGTCCTAGAACCGTTCCTTGGGGTACTCCAGAGTCATGTCTGTGTAATTTCTTCCCTGGTCAACTCGTCCTTCAATTGGAATTCGTCCCCGCGAGTGAGTTGAGCGGTATTGGGATGTTTCGAATAGAATAGAAATAATTCTTTATTACTATATAGACAATAAGAATACTTACAACTCAACTCCAGAACATAATACATCAAATGCACGCATATACAACATAGACGTCAACTATTTATAAAAAATACAATACTATAAAATGATAATATTTACATCACGCACCAACATTATTTATGAAAATGTTAACATTTCGCACCAAACTGACAAACTCAAAACAGTTTTAATCAGAAGGGTCAAACAAAGTAGCAAAAGACCGGTAGGCCTATCAACACCTACAAACAGCCATGCAGTTTCATTGTTGTGTGTGTCAAAATACTTCTGGAAGAATCTTGTGTTTCCTTTATTTCAATGAGTCTTCATCACTAGTGAACATCGTTTATTTGTGCTTTAGAATAAATATAAAAATAATTTATCTTCTACTCCATGATGCATTCTGGAGATAAATTAACCTACGATAAAGGTATTTTTTTTTATTTGAATACGGCTTTTTATGCCCATACATGAAGGAAATTGAAGTTTCAAAAATGTAAATAAAATCCGAGACGTTTTAGCTCGGTAGGCAGGACGCCCCGGCCAGATTGGAGGCCGAAACTTCAGTAAACCGGCTGGCTCTTGAAAAATGTTTGGAGACGTGTTCAAGGCCGAAACGTCGTGAGGCCGAAACGTCCCAATACCATTATTGTTATTATACAAGCCTATCCAGCTAACCTCATCACCCAATTTTTACCTTGTATTCATTTCATTCCCATCAAGTTAACGCTTGTAAATAAAATGAGAGACGTTTTAGCTCGATAGTCAGGTCGATTCGACCCGATTGGAGGCCGAAACGTCCCAAGGCCCGAAACGTCAGTAAACTGGCTGGCCCTTGAAAATTGTTCGGGAACAAGTTCAAGGCCCAAAAGTCCCAATACCGTTATTGTTCTTATACAAGCCTCTCCAGCTAACCTCGTCACATAATTTTTACCTTTTCATTTCATTCCCAGTTTTTCCCACCAAGTTAACGTTATGTAGCCATAGATACCGACCCCTCATCCCCAGTTTATGGCAAGATGGGATTGGACCTTGCCTCCGTAATTGTTTAAACAGGTCAACAACGCATAGCGTTATTAGTGCCCTAGTTGGATGCAGTGGAATTTAATTGTTTCGCCTTGACGTTTCCATACATGATCACGTTCCTGTGCGTGACGTCGTTCAGCATACAAGTTTGTTTTCTACGTAACCGCTGCGAAAAAGTTTTCGCCGACAGTGTGGGGAAAGAAAAATAATAGCCTGCACATCTGATGTCGTTATTAAATCATGATGGGCGGGGGCCATTGTTTTCTTTGATGAATTAAGTTGTTTCAGTTGTTTGATTCTTTATTTTTTTTCAACAGCTAAAAGGACCCTGAATGGCAGGTTGTCTCCGCTGTTGAATTTGTCGCAGTCTGCCGGGTGGACATGTAGTTACCTCACAATTCCTTCGCAGCATTTATTTGATACTTTAAGTCACTCAAATCTCCGATGTACCTTGTGTTTTTAGCTGACACAGAATGTATGAAGAAAAGCCCATTTCAGGCATTAACCTCTCAACAAAGCAATCGAATTCACACCATTCCGACGGTTAAACTTGCATGATAGCGCTCACCATGTTTGAAAAATAACAACAAATCCCTTTCAGTTCTATTTTTTTATTTGTTATTTAATTATACGCATTTTTATTGGATAAGTAGGCCGATGGGTATCTGTAATTAACTGTTCAAATGCCCCGATGTAAACTCATCAACTCTACACAGAATAAATACCAGGAAATTAATGCGATATTAGCGGCTGAACATCGTTGATTCTTCTTTTGGCCGCTACGTTCGCATGCCAGCTGGCCGGTTTTGGCCGTTACGTTCATACGCCAGCTGGCTGTTACGTTAGGTAAAAGGTTAATGAGTTAGCAATTTAATCCCATTTAAGAGCTTTTAATACTTTTAATTATGTTAGTATAACCACAATGGATTTTCCAATTCCAGAACAGGTAAAAAGTTTTTGTCATGGTTTCAGTCTTCAAAGCAGCGTCCTCTCAAGACAGGTCTAATATGGCATAAAAATACAAGTTGGTACCAGGTCACAGTGGTCTCTCAAGACAGGTGGTCTCTCAAGACAGGTGGTCTCCCATAGCAGGTCCATTACATAGTAAAACCAATCGGTGCCTGGTATATGTGGTCTCTCAAGACAGGTGGTCTCTCAAGACAGTGGTCTCTCAAGACAGGTTTTACTGTATGTAGTTGAGCCTATTGGATTTTCCTTATGTCCTAGTCCCTCCAACCCTTTTACTATTCAGCTAAGTCTGGTTCATTGGTACAGTATAAAAATGTAAAATTTTTTTTAGTAATTTATATATTTTTTATACTTACCAATGACCCAGACGGGGATGGCCCTCCCATAAGTTGGGAACTCATACCTCCCTGCTGAGTACATAACGCTTACCAGGCACTGGTTGTAAGAATGATAATTGCACCAATTTCGAGACCTCCTTGACACTGTGCATGCGCAGTGGAGTAAAAGTATGGAGGACCATATAGGACATGTAATTTTCGTTTTTTGATGCAAATTTGGGGGATTGGGGGTAAAATTTGTGTTTGGCCCTAAATATTTAAGAGTTAGCACCAGCTAAGTCTGGGTCATTGGTAAGTATAAAAAAATATATAAATTACCATAAATTGTTTAACTTTTGTAGTATGCAAGAATCTCTTTAACCCTTTACCTAACATGAAAAGCAGACGACACTTGCAAAAAAAATTTCTTGAACAACTAATTTTTTTCATTTTTTGTCACAAAAACATAGGTTATGACCCCTCATTGAGGTGTCATAACGTATGTTTTTGAGACAAAAAATGAAAAAATAATGAAAATTAACTGACGATTTTTTAGAATAGCACTGTTCGGTTTTGGCCATTACATTGGGTAAAGGGTTAAAGACATGACGTCACTTCACTCAGAATTTTCAGAAGCGAGCAAACCACAATGGGATTGGTGGTATGTTTCAAAATTTTTCTCTTTAACTTTCTATTTTTTGTGATTCACCTTCATGTTTTTTGCTTTGGTGTCTTGCATGGTGGATTGTTTATGTACTGGATTGTGCAGTTTCCTGAAACATGGAATGTATGTGGAGACAAACTACATGCATCGTTCATTGCAGCAGTACAAGTTTTTGAAGGAAATAACTTATGATTGTCAGTACCACTGAAATAGTCCCATCAGGAGTGCATACATTCATTTCTTGCAAACATGTGACTTTTATTGCTACTGCAATAGTGATGCAAGATCTTTTATCGCCACATTTTTATCGCTACTGATAATGCGGTTTGCGATTGCGTTTTTAGGTAAATGGTAGATAAATATATATTATCACCATTATGTTTATGTACAAAATGTTGTATCAAATTCGAGCTCTTGTTTCTAAAGCCATATATTGACGAGTTGAGATATAGCCTTAGAAACAAGAGCTTCACTCTGATACAACATTTTGTACATAAACATAATGATGATGATAGATTTATCTTACAATTCTCAAATGTAATAATTTGGTTAACACTTTACCTAATGAATCGGAGGCATCCTCCCACGTAATTTACAAATTGAGCCTGTTGAAAAAAATAACTTGTGATTGTCAGTACCACTGAAATAGTCCCATCAGGAGTGCATACATTCATTTCTTGCAAACATGTGACTTTTATTGTTACTGCAGTAGTGATGCAAGATCTTTTATCGCCACATTTTTATCGCTACTGATAATGCGGTTTGCGATTGCGTTTTTAGGTAAATGATAGATAAATATATATTATCACCATTATGTTTATGTACAAAATGTATCAAATTCGAGCTCTTGTTTCTAAAGCCATATATCGACGAGTTGAGATATAGCCTTAGAAACAAGAGCTTGACTCTGATACAACATTTTGTACCTAAACATAATGATGATGATAGATTTATCTTACAATTCTCAAATGTAATAATTTGGTTAACACTTTACCTAATGAATCGGCATCCTCCCACGTAATTTACAAATTGAGCCTGTTGATAAAAACCTTTATTTTCCAAAAAGTTCAACACATCTATCAAACATGTGACCTCTCATTGGAATGAGCTTGTTCCAGTGGGGGGTGGGATGGTGGGGGAGTCACATGATATGGTTTTGTTGAAATGTTTGGAAAATATTTTTTACAAAAAATAAGTAAAATACAAAATTGTGATATTTTGTGTGTTGAGTAAAGGGTTAACTAGCATTTTAATATCAGCTTTCATTTTCAGACTCATAAAAATGACCGTTTTACAATCCTCCGATAAACGTTTTGAGCACATACATGTTCAACATTCCAAAAAAACTATGCTTTTTAATGCTTCCAGTGATTCAGATACAAAACCATAAAAGCTGTGGTGTTCCATAATTTAATAATTATACTTTTGAGAAGTTTTTTTCTTTCTATTTACATATATTGAAACATACAAGAGCCTTTGCAAACCTGTTTCGAAAACACCTTGTAATCCTCTATAAATAGTAACGTAAACAAATTATAACTAAGAATGTGTTTATATTAAGCAATTATATGATTGCAGATTTTATATCAGGGGCCCCTAATTCATTCTGTATTTGGGTAATTGCGGACCCAATACATACTTATTCTAAGATGAATGAGAATATCTCCAGAAGTGATGAGCGTTATGGAATAAGTTTAGACCAACATCACACCACATTTTTGGTGTTTGGGTGTTTTAATTGAAGTTAAAAGAAGTTTTACCGATAGCTGTAATTAAAGCAACACAGTGCATATAATGAAAAGAATACCTGCCATATATCTGTGTCACATGTTTTTCTATGAAAAAATGGTACCAAGATATACCCAGTATTGTTTTTGGCTAGTTACCACAGTTGTCTCATTCATGACTGCAAGACAGTTTCCTTAACCCTTTATCCAACGTAATGGCCAAAACCAGCAAGCGCTATTCTAAAATATCGCCAATTAATATTTTTATGCTGTACCAATGACCCAGACTTAGCTGGTGCTAAACTCCTTAATTCAGGGCCAAACACAAATTTTGCCCCTCCAATCCCCAAAATTTGCATCAAAAACCGAAAAATACATGTCCTATATGGTCCTCCATACATTTACTCCTCTGCGCATGCGCAGTGTCAAGGAAGTCCCGAAATTGGCGCCAATTATCATTCTTTGTTCGGCCCTCAAAACAGTTACACTTCTCTGTTATTTGTGCTTCCAAATCTCAGTTTTTGTGATGCCAGACACATTTTGATGAGAGAAATGGTGGAAATAAAGAGGATATATAAGGAGGAGACGAAAAAATAGTGCAAGAAAATGTTCAGGGCTGTAACTTATAATTATTTTATGAAATTATTTCTAGTTGCCTTTTTTCAAGGCATAGCCCTGATGTTGTCATTCTTGCTATGAAGTACCATTGTTTGATCAGTGTTTCCTCTCTACCTTCCTTATTCCCCCCTAGCTATTTTCCCATGTTTTGGCTTATTTTTTGTAATGTTTATTACTAAAATTTCTTGGGAGTTTTGGCTTGGTAACAGAATTATTTCTGTTTTTTCCCCATGTTTACGTCCTCACCCTAGGGGTGTTTAGGCGTTTTGGTCTGCATCTACCATCTGATGTTCTACAGTTTCTTCTCTGGAAGCCTCTGTTTTGCATCAGATAGTGTTTTAATTGGTAACTGATTTCGGGCCAGGTTTGTTCAGTGCCTGGAGTCATGTTTCTGGTTTGTTGACACTTTTGCTTAGGTTGACAACAGTTACTGCTGATAGTGATTATTTGTCTTCTGCATCTCTTATTCATAGTAATATCCATTATTATTGTCCGTAAGTGTCTCATTAATTTTTTCAAAATGAATTTAAATTTTTGTCCACACTTAGGCTTTTTTGGGATCCATTGGGCTCATGGTTCCCTTTGGGAACTTGGGCTCTTCTGAAAAAAATTTTTTTTTTTTTTTTTTAAAAATTTTTTCTTTTCGAATCATTATTTATTAATGAATATAATGGATTGTTGTATTATGTATCTTTATTTTCAAGGATTAGTGCGAGTACTATGATTGTTTACATTTCACAATGAATGATTATTGTTCAAATTGTAATAGGAGGAAATCTTCCTATGATTCTCATGATCTCTGTATTAATTGTTCTCTCTGTACTCGCACTGATCTTTGTTCTGTGTGTTTCAAATGGAATGACAAACATTGGAAACGTGTGTCACGATATGTTGTTCCTGGAGAAAGGTCCATGCCAGTTCTCTCTCTACAGAGTCACTCTAGTACTGCACTCTCTTTTTCAGAGGAACAAGAACAGGGTGATATTTCTGTGATGTCATCCAGAAGTGTGCCTCCGTCGTCACATACAAGCGAAGAGCTAGCAGCAAAAGTGCTCATGGAGATTCGTCAATTACCCGAAAGGAACCTGAAGGGGTTGAGCACTATAAAACATCCACGTGCACACCCAGTGACGATGGAAAGGAGGATGGATCGGAGGAAGCCTGACAGTCCGGTGTTTAGCTTGTCCAGCTCGGCACGGGCTGCAAGCGAGAGAGGTCCCTCTCTCATACAGCAGCATCTGGGACCAGATGTTGTAGTCCGTAGCGTTACGCAGTCGGAGCATACGTCCGCCGCTCGGGACGCTCAGGTATATAGGCAGTCCGGCGAGGCTACCTATAAGGCTTCCGTATCCTCACAGCAGCACACTCGACCGCACCTTGGCTACGTGACCAGTGAATTACAGTCAGCTTCGCCGACCAGGGATTCCACGGCTACCAGGTCACGCCATCCGGTAGCCAGGGATACGAGGCCTTCTACATCCAGACGTTCGCATAAAAGATGTATGCAGGATGCAACATCCAGGGAGCTTCCGGCGGCTAAATCCAGTAAGACTGTGGCTCCCCAGGCCTCCGTAACGGATGTGCTATCACAGATAGCAAAGATAATCGCAGCATCCCAGCAGAGCCTCTGACGGAACATGAAATGTCAGACGATGCTGGGTCGGTAGGTTCCGCCACTGGATCGGGTGTGGACGACCAAGATTTCCATGAGGTCCGGCAGGATGGCGAAAGGGATTCCGATGAATTAGATATTTCCCTTTCGGAACAACATAGAATAGCCGTAGAATTCATCCGGCATTACCTTCCAGAAGTTGTTCCGCCAGACCAGAATGCTGCGCAGCCGGATAGGAGGGTGATAGCGCCACTGGACACCGATTTTTTTAATCGGTTTAGGGACCTTGCTCCGGAATTTCCGTCACAATTCAAGAATGTCTCTCGGATTTTTGAATTATTGAATGACGCTATTGATAAACTTGCCAACAAGATGGGCAGGTCAGCCTTCCTACCGGCATCTGCTCTACAGCTGCCATTTATTAATCAAAGGAACAAGTTTGATACAGCAGGTCAGGGCATCCAGAGAGTTCCTCTGTGTTTAGACGACCAGGCCTTGATATATCCATGCCGTCGTCTATGTCACTTCCATCGTCAACGATGGAAACGACGATATTGTCTAACAGAGCTAGTTTAGACGCTCTTTCCTACGTATATCACCTTACTAGAGCGTTGTCATTACGCTTTGAAGGACCAGAATTTCAAGACATACAAACGTCATTAAGAGTTCTGTCCAGGGCCATAGCTTTTTCCACATATAACTCTGCCCTTTCAGTGGCAAATCTGGAGTTAGCTAGACGTCACGCGGCCCTGGCTACTTCCACACGCGTGGACAGTAAGGTGAAAAACTCTCTTAGAGTCGCTATGGTCTCTGGAGAGTTTCTCTTCAGTGGCAAGCTTTCTGATATATATGATAAATTAACAAAGAAAGCTTCGGACTCTCTGCTGTTTAAGTCTGCTTCCAAGAAATCGGAACCAGGAGACAGGAGTTGGCCAGGCACTTCCAGGACGAGTTCGTCCAGGGGAAGTTCCTATAGAGGTTCCTATGCGTCCTCTAGGTCTTACTCTAGAGACCGGCAGAGTAGCGACTCGAGTAGGGCCGTTATGCTGGCCGAAATAACCGGTCAGACGCCCCTAGGCCGACGGGGCGAGGTGCGGGTCGCAGAGGACGTAGTTTCTCCTTCCGCAAGCCTCGCGGATCCAGGAGGTGATGGTCTAGACCTCTGTCGCGTTCCGGTGGGCGGAAGAATGTCGAGTTTCTCAAGCAATTAGGAATCAATTACGGAGGACCCTTGGGTTCGAGGGGTTATTTCGGAAGGACTAAAACTGTCCTTCAAAGGCAAACCTCCATTAACTCGAAGTCCAAGATGGACTCGGCTTCCGTCAAATTGTCAGAAAAGAATGGCACTTCTATCAGAAGTCCAGTCTCTTTTAATGAAGAACGCGATAGAGGTCGTAGAAAACCAGGAATCTCCAGGTTTCTACAGCCATCTCTTTCTGGTTCCGAAGCCAGACGACTCGTTCTGTCCAGTGATCGACTTAAGCTGGATAAACAAGCTGATCGTGGCTCCAAAGTTTTATATGGAGACCATTCGATCGGTCAGAGCGAGCATTCAAGTGAACGACTATGCTGCGAGCATAGACCTTAAGGATGCATACTTTCACGTCATGGTACATCCGGTGTTCAGAAAGTATCTTCGCTTCACTGTCCTAGGTGTTGTTTATCAGTTCCGAGCGATGTGCTTTGGTCTGAATCTAGCGCCCTGGGCTTTCACTCGAGTAATGAACTCGGTAATGACTCATTTCCGAGCTCATTCGTCTGCAGTAATGTCGGCTTACCTGGACGATATTCTTCAGAGATACGACAACGAGTTAACGCTTCAGAACGACATGCAGAATCTGCTTCTATTGCTCCGACGTCTCGGTTTCATAGTAAACGAAGAGAAGTCAGATCTGGTGCCGTCCAAGTCATTCACCCACCTGGGAATGAGCTTCGAGACGCACAACAATCTCGTTCGTCTGCCGTTAACCAGAGCGAAATTAGTCAGTTGTTACACTCGCTATTGTCTTCACTCAGACAAAGTTTCAGCGAGGGAATTCATGAGACTAATAGGTCTGTGCGGAGCTGCCGCAGATCTCATTCCGATGGGGTGGGTACGCACTCGTCCTCTCCAGGTCTATCTGACTCAGAATTGGAGAGTGAAGATTCATTCGCTCGAGACGGACATCCTCTTGTCAAGCCAAGTGAAACAAGAGATTCAGACTTGGGCAGACATACAGTGGTTAACTCAGGGAGTTCCACTGCAGTTGCCAGATCCGAGTTTTACGATTATGACGGATGCCAGTCAAACAGGCTGGGGCGCGACACTGAGCCCATCAGATTTGAAGTGCCAGGGTCTTTGGGATCCGCTGTTTCAGAGCAAGCACATCAACATCAAGGAGATGATGTCGATTTGGCTTGCTCTGCGTCATTGGATAGATGTTATTCAGAATGCACACGTGCTAATTATGTCCGACAATACGACAGTAGTTGCGTATATTCGGAACCAGGGTGGCACTCATTCCATTCCGTTGCTCAATCTAACGGAAAGAAGTCTTCTGTTTGTACTAGAACATCAGATTCTTCTCTCCGTCCGTCATATTCCGGGTCATCTGAACGTCTTAGCAGACTCCCTTTCGCGGAGGGGTCGCCTGTTGCCGTCAGAATGGACTCTCAACAAGCAAGTATTCAATCAGATTTGCTACCAATGGGAATGGCCAATGATAGATTTATTTGCGACACATCTCAACAGTCAGTTGCAGACGTATGTGTCACCTTGTCCGGATCCTCGAGCGTTTGCACTAGACACTCTCTCGATCTCTTGGGTCGGAATGATAGGATATGCGTATCCTCCAGCGCCGTTGATTCAGCAGATATTGCTCAAGTTAAACAGTCTCAATGCAAGATTCTGTTGGTAGCATCTCTGTCTCCACAGAGATCGTGGATAAATCTACTCAGGTGTCTGTTGTGGGACATGCCGAGGAAGCTTCCTCAACGGGAAGATCTTCTTTCGCAAGGGAAATCGCGCATCCTCCATCACAATCCGCAAGGTCTAAACCTTCACGTATTTCCGTTGTGTGGTCCTTCTTGCACAGAAAACATTTTACAGGACGAGCAGTGGATGTGATTTCTAACTGTAGGAGGACCTCCTCTTCGCTAAACTCTGCTGCTAAGTGGAGGGTCTTTTGTCAGTGGTGTGGGGATCACTCCGTAGATATTTATGATCCTTCCATTCCAGACATTGCAAACTTTCTAGTATACTTGTTTGATGAGATTAATCTGCAGCCTATCACCATTAAGGGTTATAGGTCTATGCTATCCAATACCTATGCACATCATGATAGCTTTATGATTGGAACTAATGTCTCTTTATCTAAGTTAGTTAGAAATTTTTCGATAAATAGACCTAGAACCCTTAGATTAATTCCGAAGTGGAATTTGGCCTGGGTTCTTCTTAAGCTAAAAGAAGTGCTTTTTGAGCCTCTTGACACAGTGGACTTCAAATTCTTAGCATATAAGACAGCTTTTCTCTTAGCTTTCTATTCTGCTAGAAGAGTTAGTGAGCTTCATGCACTATCTGTGGAGGATTCTCACTACCGTAGTGTTGGTAATACTATTACCTTTACCACCAATGTTGGATTTTTGGCTAAGAATCAGGCTCCTAATCAGTATCCTCAACCTATTGTTATTAAGGCCCTTCCATCATCTGATGGGCGTAGGCCTTTACTGTGTCCTGTTAGAGCAATACGTATTTACAAACGTAGATCTGAGTTCATCAGAAAGGGACGTAAGCATTTCTTTCTGTCTTTGATGCCTAATAGAAAGGATATTATGGTTCATTCTATTGCAAAATGGATTCAATTAACTATTCGTACTGCTTATGACAAATTATCTTCTTCTCAGCAGTCGGCACTCAAGATCTCAGCTCATGAAGTAAGAGCTCTTTCTACTTCTTGGGCCTATGCTAATTGTATTGCTATTACTGATCTAATGAAGGCTGCATATTGGTCTCAACCTTCCACATTCACTAATTTTTATCTCAGAAATATTGAGTCCATTTCTGGAGACCTCCATTGTTTAAGTCCGTGATCAGTTGCTCAGAATATCGTCCACTAAACAGTTGCAACTATAGTTATGTAGGCTTTCTGTTCCGGCAGTGACTCTGTCCTGCTGCCCTCTTCGCTCTGGGGTATTTGACCCAGGGCAAGGGGAAGGGGAGGGGAGGGCGGGTGTTCCTTTAGGTCACCTGCTTTATAGTGAAAAGCAAGGGAATACCTCCCCCAGAGTCAGTAATTCCGAGTCGGTACCGGGATGGTTTTAAAGTGTAAAGCTAATGTTTACTCATCCATGAAATATTTTTAAAGTGTAGCTCGGTGTGAAGCATTTGTATATGTCATGTGTCAAAGGAGCGTTAATATACAATCCTCGGACACTTTTAATGAATATAAAGAGTCTCATTTCTCTGGACTTCCTTTATTTATTGGCTTACCTTTAAAAATATTAGTATAAAGGGTTATACTGGATGTTAATAGAGATCATTGATTAATTATTATGCTCAATTACTGATCGGTATTGTGTCTTTCTTCTTTATTATAAATAAGAAAGATACATGTAAAGCCTATCTCTTCTTTTCTCCTGGAGAGGATATTCTATTATACATAATTGAGCTTATTGGATTTTCCTTTATGTCCTAGGCCCTCCAGCCTATTTACTATTCCGCTAAGTCTGGGCCATTGGTACAGTATAAAAATGTTAAAAAATTTATAGTAATTTATATATTTTTTATACTTACCAATGACCCAGACGGGGATGGCCCTCCCAGGAGTTGGGAACTCTTACCTCCCCGCTGAGTACATAACGCTTACCAGGCACTGGTTGTAAGAATGATAATTGGCGCCAATTTCGGGACCTCCTTGGCACTGCGCATGCACAGAGGAGTAACTGTATGGAGGACCATATAGGACATGTATTTTTCGGTTTTTGATGCAAATTTTGGGGATTGGGGGGTGGGGGGGCAAAATTTGTGTTTGGCCCTGAATTAAGGAGTTTAGCACCAGCTAAGTCTGGGTCATTGGTAAGTATAAAAAATATATAAATTACTATAAATTTTTTAACTTTCATTATATTTTCATTTTTAGCTCAACTTTGGCGAAGCCAAATTTGAGCTTATGCCATGGCCAGTCGTCCGCCGTCCGTCTGTCCGTCTGTCCGTCAACAATTCAATACGGCTCGGGCTAGAGGCCGTATTTATGAACCGATCTTTACAAAACTTCTTGGGTACATTTGTTATGACCGTGGGATGAGAACGAGGGTTTTGGGGTCCGATCTGAAATTCAAGTTGGCTGCTGGTGGCCATTTTGTACAGACTTAGGTGAAATCAGATTTTTGCGCAAAACTTCCATATGAAAACGCTGATTTGAATAATTTTTTGTATGAATGTTTAGTACCCTGGGATACATCACATATAATACAGGTTTTTTTCTCGTACGTAAATTATGCAAATTAGACTAACTTTGATGTATTTAGTGTTACTTTCCGTCTGTCCATCAACAATTCAATACGGCTTGGGCTAGAGGCCGTATTTATAAACCGATCTTTACAAAACTTTTTGGGTGCCTTTGGTATCACCGTGGGATGAGAACGAATGTTTTGGGGTGCAGTCCGAAACTCAAGATGGCCGATGGCAGCCATTTTGTACAAAATTAGGTGCAATCAGATTTTTGCACAGAACTTCCATATGGAAGCGCTGATTTGAAAAAATTTTTGTGTGAATGTTTAGTACCATGGGATACATCACATATAATACAGGTTTTTTTCACGTGCAGAAATTATGCAAATTAGATGAACTTTGATTTTTTCAGTGTTACTTACACACAGTAAGTACACATGTCAATACGGCTCTGGCTAGAGGCTGTATTTATCAACCGATCTTCACGAAACTTCTTGGGTACCTCTGTTATCACCTTGGGACGAGAACGAGTGTTTCTGAGTGCGGTCCAAAATTCAAGATGGCTGCCAGTGGCCATTTTGTACCGAAATTCGGTCTAATCAGTTTTTTGTACACAACTTCTATACAGCTGAGGCTAGAGGCTGTATTTATGAACCGATCTTTACGGAACTTTTTGGGTACCTTTGTTATCACCGTGGGATGAGAACGGGTGGTTTTGGGTGTGGTCCGAAATTCAAGATGGCCACCACAGCCATTTTGTACCAAAATTAGTGCAATCAGTCTTTTGTACAGAACTTCTGTATGAAAGTTCTGATTTGAATAAATTTTTGTATGAATGTTTAGTAAAATGGAATACATCACATACAGTACAAGTTTTTTTCTCGTGAAGAAATTATGCAAATTAGATGAATTTTGATTTATTTAGTGCTACTTATACACTGTAAGTGCACATGTCAATACGGCTCAGGCTAGAGGCTGTATTTATGAACCGATCTTCACAAAACTTCTTGGGTACCTTTGTTATCACCTTGGGACGAGAGTGAGTGTTTCTGAGTGCGATCCAACATTCAAGATGGCTGCCAGTGGCCATTTTGTACCGAAATTATGTCCAATCATTTATACAGCTCATATTTTTTAACTGATCTTCACGAAACTTCTTGGGTACCTTTGTTTTCACCTTGGGACAGGAATGAGTGTGTTTTGGGGTGCCTTTGTTATCACTGTGCTATGAGAACAAATATTTTGGGGTTCAGTCAGACCCACTCTGGGACTCAAAGATTTCTTTTCTAGTTTAGCATCTGACTGTCACCCACCTTTACAATACTTTACCTATACATTTGTTACAGGCGACGGTCAGTATTTATGTACAGACCGTTACAATACTTTATATGTACCTTTGTTATCAGGTCATTACCTAGATGTTTGTCATTGCTGTGTCACATACTATACATGTACATGTCTTGACAAGTTGAGCTACAGTGTCATTGACACTTTCATTTGTTTCAAAAACATAGGTTATGACCCCTCTTTTGAAGGAGCTCGTTGAGCTTGTTCCAATGAGGGGTCGTAACCTATGTTTTTGTGACAAAAAAATTTAAAAAATTGGTTATTCAAGAATTGTTTTTGCAAGTATCATCTGCTTTTCATGTTAGGTAAAGGGTTAAAGTCACTGAATAGATAATTCTGGTTTCAACCCCAAACCTGAAGGTATTCTCTATATATTGTGCAAACCTTTCCATTGGGTATAATAGAATAGGATAGAATGTTTAATGCATACTTAAGGTCTGGCATATAGACAGAAAAGATTGTAAGAGAAAACACATAAATCAAGTATATACAAACAATGATTATCATACATGAGATCTGTTGCATTGTATGTCAAATGCGCACATTATTACTCAATGCTTTGTTAATGGTTTTGTTTTCCAGGTTGATCAACATCATAATTTGTTGTTTGGTGGCAAGAAAATGTATCACATTATTAATTTGTCACACCAAGTCCCATAACCTCTTACGCAATACATTGTATGTCAGGCAGTAGAAGAGAAAGTGTGTTTCATCTTCAACCAACCCAGATTGGCACTGCTTACAGAACCTCTACTTAGCAGGTGGTCAATTGGGATTTGTGTAAGTCCCTTTATCAATTTTGAGATCATGACAAGTGTTGAATAGTTTACTTTTTGAAGTGTGTTCTTTGAAATTTAGGGTTGTTATGCTCAGACATTTAGTAATCTGCTTTTACACCATAATAAAAGCACATTTTTCCTTCTGCTCTAGCTTTCCGATTTTGGATAATATTATCCAGTGTGCCAGGATTGAAAGGGTTAGATAATTTCATTGTTTGCTTCTCAAAAATAGCAATAGGGATGCATTGGTTGCATTGACTTGTCACTCACTATGCTTTTATTAAAAAAACATTGGGGAATTTTTTCAGCATTTTGTGAAAAATGGGATGAGTGGGTATTCATTCAGAATTACTTTAATATTTTCAGTGATTCTGCATTTACAGAAATTGATTCATGTGGTAAAATATTACAGAAGAACAAAAGACCAGCTTTGATAGTTAGTAGTACAAGCTGGACAGAAGATGAAGATTTTGGTATACTGCTTGATGCCCTTGAAAGTGAGCTGTTATTCATGTCATTAATGTGTTTTGGTGAAAAACTATCATTTAAAGTTTGTAAGGCCTAAAAAAGTTAAAAATCTGTTTCTCAGGCCCTTCCTTGTGTTCCTTTTGCAATATTACAAAAAATGGCTTGAGAAACAGAAAATCTACTTTGTGAGGCCTAACCCAAATTATTTATGTTATTTTTGTTTCTTCCACTTAAAGGTCTCTTCAAGTTTGTCATCCTGGAAAAACATTATCATAACTATTTCAGACACCCTTGTATTTTATTTGTGGTTAACAGGCTAATGCAATTTATGCATTTTCCCAGGTACCAGACACTAATTCCCAATTCCTCAACATCCAGTGAACATTAACCTTCAAAGGTCTTGATGATTTTCCAGAAATTCTACAACACCACAATCTGCAGTCATGCAGCCTGGCCATGATTTCTCTCAACTCAGGGCTTTTAAAGTTGGAATTAGGCCTTTTTGGGTGTTAAGCAGGCATGGCACAGGTAACCATGCACATCATCAACACACATGAAAGTATATTCATTAACAAGTGGTCAACGATTGCAGGTGTTTGGAAACTGAAATCCTTTGAGAAAATGTTTTGTGTTGACATATGAGTTCACTGACTTCCATAGCCAAGCCTTCTTTATCTATAGTTTAATTTGAGCTATGCTGTTTGTCATGAGTGAAATGCCCTCAACCTGATCGACTTCCAACTTGGCAGGTGTATGTAATTCTATCTGATACTACTAAATTGACATGTTTGATGCAATATTTTGTATTATTTACAGAAATTTCACAATTGTGTCTCAAAATAGGGATATTTACTGTTGGTAAAAAAGTTCATGAAATCTGAGCATTTTATGGAATTAGGGAGCTAACTCGAAATTGAATTTTCCCATTATTTACATGATTAGCTTTTAAAAAATATCCCTGAAATGCTACCTATAGAAAAACCATGCGTAGCATGGGTCCATCCACCAGTTCATTTGATAGGAGGACCTAACAACCATAACCTTGGTGTGAATTCTATGAATTGAGAAACACTCAAATTTACAGCTACTGGGAACAAATGTTTGCAATTGTAATTTTTGAAAATTATGTTCAATATATGATTATTTTTCTCTCATTGCAGGATATGAAAATGAAGTATGCGATTCTGGATATCTTCCAGATGTTGTTTGTTGTATCACAGGTATCAGTTGATAAACATCTCTAATATTAATTGGACAAGATTTTCATAAGCTTCTCTCTCTCTCTTTTACCAAATCTTTATTTTTCTCTGTTTCACAAATAGCATTTGTGATAAATCATCAGAATTAATTTGTTTCACATCAAATTTCTTGAAATGTTTACAAGGTAATACAACTTGATGAGTTGAGCTTTTGATGTCAACTCTTCAGCACTTTATGCATTTGAAGCATTTATACCATGATTCTTTTGTGTTTTCAGTATTGCGTGGTACAATGGAGACATTGGAAAATGTTCTAGATACACCGTGTGTGGAATCTGGATTATGCTTAAGAATGTTGTGAGAACACATCTGATTGAATGTTACGCATCTGTGCGATGTTATGATGTGAATGAAATGCTTTGACACGAAGCTGTGTCAGGCAAGAAAGTTATCAGAGACCACTGAAGGTGATATTTTTCTTTATAAATATCAGCTTCAGTTGCTTAATTCAAGTTTAATTGTGGTATAAATACTGAACAGAACTCGGGTAGATTACAGGGACAGGAATCAATGACTCTTAGTAGAGGTTTTCCTGTATTTCACGAGCACCTTTGGCTCATATGAAATCAGGAAAAACTCCACTGCAGATTGTTGATTCCAGTCCCCCATACTCCACCCTCGTTGTGTTCTGTCTTATTGCCAAACACCCACCAGACTCATGGAATGCTTCAAGAATAGCGTAGAAAGATAACCAGAAACTAAGTATGATGAGCATCAGTCAAAAGGTTTCAAACATAGTGTACATAAAGCAGTTGATAGCTGATAATAATTTGTCAGTAGATAACTTCTGGCCCTGTGGTTCAATCACAAAGACAGGTTTCTGACAGAATATTTGAATCAGTTACTAGTGTGTTAACACTTTACCCAACTAATCTGCCCGCATAATATGCAAATTCAACAGCCGAAAAAATATTATATTTTTATACTGTACCAATGACCCGGACTTAGCTGGTGCTAACTCTAAAATATTTAGGGCCAAACACAAATTTTACCCCCCAATCCCCCAGATTTGCATCTAAAACTGAAAATTACATGTCCTATATGGTCCTCCATACTTTTACTCCACTATGCATGCGCAGTGTCAAGTCGGTCTCGAAATTGGCGCAATTATCATTCTTTCTTTGTTTGGCCCTCAATTCAGTTACAACTGACTGATATTTGTGCTTGTAAATCTCAGTTTAAATGATGCCAGACACATAATTATGAGAGAAATGGTGGATTTAAGGAGGAAATAGAAGGAGAGGAAGAAACAGTGGAAGGAAATGTTCAGGGCTGTAACTTATAATTTTTTTTACGAAATTATTTCATGTTACCTATTTTCGAGGCATGACCCTGTTGTGGTCATTCTTGCTATGAATGTTCCATTGTTTGATCAGTGTTTCCTCTCTCCCTTTCCTTTATTCCCCCCTTTAAACTCCCCCCCCCCCCCCCCCCCCCAAGCTATTCTCCCATGCTTTTGGCATATTTTTTGTAATGTTCATTACTAAAATTTCTTTTGGCTTGGTAACAGAATAATATTCTGTTTTTTCCCCATGTTTACATCCTCACCCTTGGGTGTTTAGGCGTTTTGGTCTGCATCTACCATCTGATGTTCTGCAGTTTCTTCTCTTGAAGTCTCTGTTTTGCATCAGATAGTGTTTAAATTGGTAACTGATTTCGGGCCATGTTTATCAGTGCCTGGAGTCATGTTTCCGGTTGTGAACACTTTTTGTTTGTGTTGACAGCTGTTACTTCTGATAGTGATTACTTGTCCTCTGCTTAGTTCAGTTCATAGCAAGATACATTAATATTATCCGTAAGTGTTACATTAATTTTTTGAAATGGTTTAAAAAATTTTGTCCACACTTAGGCTTTTTTGGGATCCATTTGGGCTCATTGTTCCCATTGGGAACTTGGGCTCTTCTGAAAATTTTTTAAAAAATTTTTTTGGGGAAATTATTTTCTTTCGAAATTTTATAATGGATTATATTATATTATGTATCTTTATTTCAAGGGTTAGTGCGAGTAATATGACTGTGTATATTTTTTCTTGATGAAAAAATATTGTTCACATTGTAATGCGAGGATATGTTCCTCTAATTCTCAGGTTCATTGTGTTTCTTATAGTCAATGTATTTGCACTAATTCTTGCTCTATGTGTGTTGATTGGAATGACAACGTTGGAGACATGTGTCACGGTATTTTGTTAGCAGTGAGGGGTCCATTCTGGTCCTCTCTCCGCAGGGTCACTCTACTTTATCAGTCTCTTTTTCAGAATTCAGAGTGATGTTTCCGTGATGTCTTCAACAAGTGTATCTCCATCGTTGCAATATTAGGGCTAGCGGGAAGTGTTCAAGGTATTACGACAATTGCCAGGAGTTCCCTATTAGGATCGAAGGCATTGATCGCCCGCTAGTTCACCCGGTGTCGAATGGATCGGCATCCGGGTACATCCGTTGTGGTTCAGGGAAGAAGATTGGGTGATGCGAGCACTGTAAAACATCAAATGTGCACACCCAGCAACGACGGATCCGAGGATAGTATGGAGGAAGCCTGTCAATCCGGTAGCTAGCTCGTCCAGGTCCACCCAGATCGCGAGTGAGAGAGGCTCCCCTCTCTATTACAGCAACATTTGCGCCACAATGTTGTTGTATGTTTGTTCGTTAGTCGGAGCTTACGTCCACTCCTCTTGCTCTGTACGCTCCATCGCATAGACAGTCCGACGCAGCTGTTATATTGGCTTCCTCAGCCTCACGTCAACACACACGACCGCACCTTGGCTATGTGACCTCAGATTTCCAGGGGACATTCGCATATTATATAAATGCAGGATTGAACGTCCAAGGAATACACTTTGACCAGGTCACTCCATCTGCTAGCCAAGGACACGAGGCCTTTCCAGTTGGGACGTTCGCATTTTATATAAATGCAGGAATGAACGTCCCTGGAGCTTCCTGCAGATAATTACATAGGACCGCGGCTCCACAGGTCTCATTGAGTAACATGAACAAGGTGATGTTAACGTGATGTCTTTGTAAGTGTGCTTCCGTCGTCACAGTCAAATGAAGAGCTAGCATTAAAAGTGCTCATGCATATACGTCAATTGCCTGGAGTTGCCTAGTAGGATCGATGGCTTTGGCGTCCGCTAGCTCGCCCAGTGTCACGACCATTCACCGAATGGCTCAGCACCCGAATTCGTCCATTGCGGTCCAGGAAGGAGATTTGGGTGATGCGAGCACTATAAATACAATGTGCACACCCAGTGAAGACGGATTCGAGGATGTTATAGAGGAAGCCTGTTAGTCTGGTTCCTAGCTCGTCCAGGTCCATCCGGGCTGCGAGCGAGAGAGGTCCCTCTCTCGTACTACAACATCTGGGCCCAGATGTTGTGGTACAAAACGTTCCTCCGTCGGAGCATACGTCCACCGCTCGGGATGCTCCGTTATATAGACAGTCCTGAGAGACTGCTCTTTCAGCTTCCTCATCCTCTCGGCACCACACGCGACCGCACCTTGCCTACGTGACCAGTGATATTCAACCAACATCGCCGACCAGGGATTTTACGGCGACCAGGTCACGCCATCTAGTAGCCAAGGATACGAGGCCTTCATACTCCGGACGTTCGCATATAAGAAGTAAGCAGGAGTCAACGTCCAAGGAGCTTCCAGCGGCTAAATCCTGTAAGACTGCAGCTCCACAGGCCTCCATGACGGACATGCTATCGCAGATAGCACAAATTATCGCAGCATCCCAGCCACCGACAGTAACTCTGTCGGATCAGGAATTATTCGAGGAAGCTGGGTTGGTACATTCCGCTGCAGGTTCAGGCACAGACGACCAAGAATTACAAGTGGTCCGACAGGACGGCGAAAGGGATACGGAGGAGTTGTATTTTTCCCTTTCGGAACAACATAATTGCCATAGAGTACATCCGGCATTATCATCTGACGTTGTTCCTCTGGACCAAAAAATGCTGCGTTCCCGGATAAGAGACTGATAGCGCCACTGGACTCAGAATTCTTAATCGGTTTAGGGACATCGTCCCTCAGTTTCCGACATAGTCCAGAAATGTCTCACAGACATTTGAACTATTGAATGACACTATATATAACTTGCTACCTAAACGGGCAAGTCCAGTTTCTTATCTGCAAATGCTCTACATCTGCCTTTCCTCAATTCAAGGAATAATTTCAAAATGGCAGGACAGAGCATTCCGAGAGTTTCTCTGCGTCTAGACGACTAGGCCAAAGACCTAGTATTGTCTATATCGTCGTCAATGTCAATTCCAACCACGATGTTGGAAACGACAATATTGTCTAGCAGGGTTAGCTTAAACGCATCATCGTACGCAGATCACCTTACCAGAGCATTATCATTACGTCTCAAAGGAAAAAGAATTCCAGAATGTACAACCTCCTTAAGAGTTCTTTCAAGGGCCTCACGTATAACTCCACCCTTTTAGTGGCGATATGGAGTTGGTTAGACTTGACGCGGCCCTGGCTACATCCACGCGTGTGGATAGTAAGGTGAAAAACTCTCTCGGAGTCGCTCCTGTCTCCGGAGAGTTTCTCTTCAATGGCAAGCTTTCCGCAATCTATGATCAGATAACTAAGAAAGCTTCAGACTCTCTGTCGGATTCAGCGGAGAAAAGTAGGACAGGCACTTCTAGGGCGAATACGTCCAAGGGAAGCTCCTATAGAGGTTCCTATGCATCCACTAGGTCTTACTCTAGAGACTGTCAGGGTAGCGATTCAGGTAGGGGCCATAATACTGGCCGAGACATCCGGTAAGATGCCCCTATGTCGACAGGGCGAGGTGCGGGCCGTGGAGGACATGGTTTCTCCTTCCGCAAGCCTCGCAGGACCAGGAGGTAATGGTATTAACCTCTCTCGTGTTCCAGTGGGCGGAAGACTGTCAAGTTTCTCAACCAATTGGGAGTAGATTACGGACGTCCCTTAGGTTCGAGGGGTGATTTCGGAAGGACTAAATTGTCCTTCAAAGGAAAACCTCTGTTAACTCGAAGTCCAAGATGGACTCGGCTTCCGTCAAGTCCGCAGGAAAGAGGCTCGCTTCCATCAGAAGTCCAGTCTCTTCTGGTCAAGATTGCGATAGAGATCGTAGAAATCCAGGAATCTCCAGGTTTCTACAACCATCCTTTTCTGGTTCCGAAACCAGATGGCTCATTCCGTCCACTCATAAATCTGAGCTGGATAAACAAGCTGATCGTGGTTCCAAGATTCTATATGGAGAGCATCCGATCAGTCAGAGCGAGTATTAGGGTGAACGACTATGCTATATGCATAGATCTCAAGATGCGTACTGTCACGTATGGTACATCAGGCATTCAGAAAGTATCTTCGTTTTGCCGTCATAGGAGTCGTGTATCAGCTCTGAGCAATGTGTTTTGGTCTGAATCTAGTGCCCTGGGCTTTCACTCGAATAATGAACTTGGTAATGACTCATTTCCGAGCTCATTCGTCTGCGGTAACGTCGGCCTACCTGGATGACATTCTTCAGAGGTATGGCAATGAGTTAACTCTTCAGAACGATGTGCAGAACCTGCGTCTATTGCTCCGATGTCTCCGTTTCATAAGTAAACGAGGAGAAGTCGGATCTGGTGTCCAAGTCATTCACCCACCAGGGGATGAACTTTGAGACACACAACAATCTTGTTTGTCTGCCGTTAACCAGAGCGAAATTTAATCAGTTGTTACACTGGCTATTGTCTTCACAGACAAAGTTACAGCGAGAGATTTCATGAGACTGATAGGTTTGTGCTGAGCTGCCACGGATTTTATTCCAATGGGGCGGCTATGCACTCGTCCTCTCCAAATTTTTCTGACCCAGAATTGGAGGGTCAAGATTCATTCGCTCGATACGGACATCCTCTTGTCAAATCAAGTGAACAAGAGATTCGGACTTGGGTAGATATTCAGTGGTTAACTCAAGGAGTTCCACTGCAATTGCCAGATCCAAGTTTTACAGTTTTGACGGATGCCAGTCAAACAGGTTGGGATGCAACATTGAGCCCAACGGATTTGAAGTGCCAGGATCTTTGGGATCCGCAGTTCCTAATCAAGCACATAAACATCAAGAAATGATGTCAATTTGGCTCATTCGATGAACGTTATTCAGAATTCTCACGTGCAAATTCTGTCCGACAATTCGACGGTATTAGCGTATATTCTGAACCAGGGTGGCACTCATTCCATTCTGTTATTCAAGTTAACGGAATGAATCCTTCTGTTTGTACTACAACATCAAGTTCTCCTGTCGGTCCGTCACATTCCAGGTCGTCTGAACGTATTAGCGGACTCCCTTTTACAGAGAGGCCGCTTGTAGCCGTCAGAATGGACTTTCAACAAACGAGTATTCAATCAGATTTGCTACCAATGAGAGCGGCCAATGATGGACTTATTTGTGACGCATCTCAACAATCAGTTGCAGACGTATGTGTCACCATGTTCGGATCCTTGGGCGTTTGCAGTAGACGCTCTATCAATCTCGTGAGACGGAATAATAATAGGATATGCATATCCTCCAGCGCTGTTGATTCAGCAGATATTGCTCAAGTTAAATAATCTCAATGCAAAATTCTGTTGGTAGCATCTCTATCTCCACAGAGACCGTGGATTAATGGGACATGCCGTGGAAGCTTCCTCCACATTTCGGTCCATTCTATGGCTAGATGGATTCAATTAACTATCAGTACTGCTTATGATAATATCTTCAACTCAGCAGTCTGTGCTTAAGAATTCAGCTCATGAAGTAAGAGTTCTTTCTACATCATGGGCTTATGCTAATAGTGTTGCTATTACAGATCTAATGAGGGCTGCATATTAGTTTCAGCCTTCCACTTTCACGAATCTGTACTTTAGAAATATTGAGTCCATTTCTAGAGATCAGCATTGCTTAGGTCCGTTATCTGTTGCTCAGAATGTCGTCCACTAAACAGTTGCAACTATAGATGTGTAGGCTTTCGGTCCTGGCAGTGACTCTGTCCTGCTGCCCTCTTTGCTCTGGAGTATTTAGGTCACCTGCTTTATAGTGATAAGCAAAGGAATACTTCCCCTGGGGTCAGTAATTCCAGTCGGTACCAGGATGATTTTAAAGTGTAAAGCTAATGTTTACTCATGTAATATTTTTAAAGTGTAGCTCGGTGTGAAGCATTTGTATATGTCACATGTCATACGGGCGTTAATATACAATACTCAGACACTTTTAATGAGTATAAAGAGTCTCATTTCTCTGGACTTCCTTTATTTATTGGCTTTCCTTTGAAAATAATTAGCATAACGGGTTATACTGGAGGTTAATAGAGATCATTGATGTTATTGTGCTCAATTACAGAATGGTGTTGTGTCTTTCTCGTTTTGATGCAAATAGAAAGATACATGTAAAGCCTGTTTCTCCTTTCTCCTCGAGGGGATAATTCTGTATATGTAGTTGAGTCTATTGGATTTTCTTTATGTCCTAGGCCCTCCAACCTTTTACTATTCAGCTAAGTCTGGGTCATTGGTACAGTATAAAAATGTTAAAAAATTTATAGTAATTTATATATTTTTTTATACTTACCAATGACCCAGACAGGGATGGCCCTCTCATGAGTTGGGAACTCATACCTCCCCGCTGAGTACATAACGCTTACCAGGCACTGGTTGTAAGAATGATAATTGCGCCAATTTCGAGACCTCCTTGACACTGCGCATGCGCAGTGGAGTAAAAGTATGGAGGACCATATAAGACATGTAATTTTCAGTTTTAGATGCAAATTTTGGGGATTGGGGGGTAAAATTTGTGTTTGGCCCTAAATATTTTAGAGTTAGCACCAGCTAAGTCTGTGTCATTGGTAAGTATAAAAAATATATAAATTACTATAAATTTTTTAACTTTTTGAAAAATTTCAACAAAACCATATCATGTGACCCCTCTTTAGAACGAGCTAATCGAGCTTGTTCCAAAGAGGGGTCACATGATATGTTTTTTTTTAAATTTTTAAAAAAAATAAAAAAAAATGATATTTAAAATAAAAAATTTGGAACTCGTCTGCAAGCAAAGTTGATAAGATTGATTGTCGGGCCACTTTGAAGTTTTTGAAAGATAAAGGTAGTAGCCAAGAAGATATTCATGGCGGCTTGGTGACCTTGGCTATTTAACAGTTACATTACAGTGGAGCCCACTTAATTAGATTTTTCTTAATTGAATGACCCTGTAAATTGCATATAATTTCCAAACACCAAACCATTTAACATACCTTCCAATCAAATTTGATCTGTTAATTGCATGTAAGTTATAGAGTAAATTTCTGTTAATTGAATAAAAAATCTTGTGAACTATTTAAGAATTAATCTTACAACCCTTGAATTCCTTAGGTTTATTAGATCTCATATAGGGTCATTATTATGTTGGCTCTTGGAATCAACCAGACAGCATGGATAAATGGTGGCATCCTATAAAGCCATATCAGGTCAATGACGATGCCATCAGTAACCCCATATGAAATCAATATTAGGTGCGTGTCCACCATATTGTTTTTAGAAATAAAATACAACCGCCTCGTCTCAAAAATGGTAATCTTTACAACAAATGAACTGACCTTCAGTGTTATTGTTAATCCATATTGATTATAATCCAGTTAATTATACTTGTTTTGTTCCAAAAATTGTTTTATTTATTTCAAAAACTTCACTGTGGTTTGCTTTTCCAGATGGCTGGTGTGATCACTCTTGACATTTGATAGTTGTGAAAATTCCAAATGCAAACCAACCCAATGAGAAATAGAGATTATTACCATTATGTGGATGTACACAATATGATTCCGGGTCGAGCTCCGAGTTCTAAGGGCAGATCATGACAAGTTGAAGACGAGTCATGATCTACCCTTAGAACCTGGAGCGAGACTCAGATACCATATTTTGTACATCCACATAATGGTAATAATCATTTTATCTTGCAATATATTGGGGATATGTCAAGAATGTAGACGAATATATAACAAACTATTTATTCGTACAGATGAGCAAAAAGAAAAACAATGGAACTCATGCGAAAGGAACGTGCTTGTATCCGACCCCCATCTGTATCAGGGGGTCGGATACATGACAGTTGCGGAGTTAATACAGACAAAATACATGTTGATTGTAAGATAAAATAAATTACCGGGCCGTTTAATTAAAGGGACATACTTGATTTTGTCTGCTGACAAAATAAATACATTACGGGACATTTAGTGGTTGGATATGGTGTCATGTGAGGCTTTAGTGAGATCAATATTAGGCTTGGTTAATGCCTCATCTAATATTGATCTCACTTCGCCTCACATGATACCATATCCGACCACTAAACATCCTGTAACTTATATTATTACATTAGGTAAAGGGCTAAGTTCTATCATGGTACCTAGTCTTTAGATTCTAAAATGGTTAGCAGCCAATTTGAATGCTAGGGAGTGTCAGTTTTCAAAGCAAATATTTTGTTAATGAAAGTGTATGAAAGTTTGTTGCAGGTATAACTGGGGTGAATGTGAATTTTATTGAATTTTGATAATTCTTGAGAAGGTATGGCTTCTTTCACATTTCAGATTTTTATTTATGATTTATTAGTTTTTGCATTACTTGAGAAAATAAAAAAAATAGTTTTCAACTTGCATAAGGGATATAAAGGCCAGGTTCATTGTGGTTTAAGTACAAATAGTTTCTTCCTGGAGTTCTGACCTTTCTATTAGAATTTATTGTAAATAAAAATTCCATCCAATAACATTTCAGATACAGAAGAAATAAAATGATTGTGTGGTTAAAAGTGTTTAGTAGGTATGTTGATCAACTGTGGGGATGGATTTTTGGTTGTTTTAACCCTTTTGGACTATCAGATGTCAAAATACAACAAAAAAAAATTTAAGCTGCACATTTTACCCATAATGTAATTATGAATTTAACCAATTCAGTCTTATTTGACAGTGCTCAGTGAGCTCTGTCACACTATACTGAATTAGTTAAATTCCTACTTGCATTGTGGGAAAAATTTGCTGCTTGAAATTTTGCTACTTCAACATCAGTGTACAGAGGGGTAAATAGCTCTTTTGGGATTTTTTTTTTTTTAATTTATGGCTTTTCAGATACTTAATCATGTAATGTAATTCTGGGGTATTGAAGTTTATATCACTTTTACATATGTCTGTTCTGAGGAGATATTATAGTAAAAAGAGTAAATAGATTTTTAGTGTAGCAAGTTCAATGGCTGAATGCTTATCAACACATTATGTGATAACATTTGACTTTTTTCAGGGAAAGGTCCTTTGAAAACATTTTATGAAAACAAAATAACCAGTAAAGAATGGAAACATGTGAAGGTTGTTTTGCCTTGGTTAGAAGCAGAAGACTATCCTATATTATTAGGCAAGTTTTTTTTTAAAAATTGCATCATTTTACTAATGCTCATGTCATTCCAATGTGATATATTCTTATATCCTTAATCCTTAACCCATTACCCAGTGCAGACGATATCAAAATGTATTATTTTAAATATTTTGTAAAATTTTTCAAAAAATTTCAACCAAACCATATCATGTGACCCCTCATTGGAACGAGCTTGATGAGCTCGTTCCAAAGAGGGGTCACATGATATGGTTTTGTTGAAATGTCTTGAAAAATAATATTTTATTGGCTGCTGAATTTACATATTACACGGGCAGATGTGGCCGATTCATTGGGTAAAGGGTTAAGTCCTCATACAGCCACTAACCTTTTGTATTGCTCTGAAAAAGTCCCAAGGATATTCTTCCTTGAGAACTCTATTGGTAGGATGCCTTTATCTTGACACTGTTTTTACATCATTGTTGGCTCCCTGTACAGGTAGCCAACACAAATGTAGAAACTCTGTTATATCATCTATAGCTGTGTAGATGTATATAAGGTAGTTATTAACAAAATTAATCTGAGGACTTAAGGGTCAATAGAGATGACTTAAAAATGCACAGTCTCCAACCTGAGTAATTCATATTTATATTAATTCCTATCACACAGAAGGCTGAAACCAACAATAAATGTGAAAAACTACATAAAAAGTCTTTTTTTCTTTCTAAAATACTAAGATGTAACAGACGATTCTCTCACTGGAACGAGTTTGTGATCTCAGTCGACGAGGTGTCATAATATCTATCTTGAAAACATCTGCAACACACGTTTTGTTTAACCTTTTACCCAATGTAATGGCCAATGTAATGTGTGTTTTCAAAAAAAAATTACACTGTTCTTGATAAAGCAAGCAGCAAATCTATTTTTACATTTTGATTCACAAATAGGTAGAAATTGTTTTATAATAAGAATTTAACAGGGATGAAAGTTTTCTGGAATTTATTGAAATTCTGGGTTTGGGGTTCGTAATGCTGTACCATAAAGTTCTAATCAACATTCTGAATTTTGACAAAACCTGCACAGTGAGCCCCCCTCCCCCCTTAAATTTTCTGTTGTGAATTTTTCTGCTCGAGTTGTGTTAACAACCGAGTCCTATGGTTTGGTGATGGTCGGTATGCATCAGGGCGGGCGGGCATCCTCGCACTGTTAGCGCAATAACTTGGACAAATGTTCACTGTTTTGACAAATATTTGCCATACAGGTCTTTTTCAATAATATCAAGTTTGAAAACTGGCCCAGCCCAATTTTTTGTTACAGAGTTATGTCCCTTAATTAGTCAATTTTCACAAATTTTGTGCTCGTTAGTGCAATAACATGAACAAACATTCTTGAATTTGACTAATATTTGCCATACAGGTCTCTTGCAATAATATCTCGAACAAGTTCAAAAACTGGCCTGGCCCGATTTTTCGTTACAGAGTTATGGCCTTAATTCATCAATTTTACAAATTTTGAGCTCGTTAGCGCAATAACTTGAACAAACATTCTCTGATTTGACTAATATTTGCTATACAGGTCTTATGCAATAATATCTCAGGAGAGTTCGAAAACTGGCCTTGTTAGATTCTTCATTACAGAATTATGGGCCTTAATTTGTCAATTTTTATGAATTTTTAGCTCATTAGCACTATAACTTGAACAAGCGTTCTCCAATTTGACTAATTTTTGCCATACAAGTCCTTTGTACAAATATCTTGAGCGTTTTCAAAAACTGGCCCAGTCCACTTTCCCATTACAGAGTTATGGGGTCTTAATTAGTCCATTTTTAGCTCAACTTTGACGTAAGTCTAATTTGAGCTTATGCCTTGGCCAGTCGTCCGTCTGTCCATCTCGCCGTCTGTCTGTCAACAATTCAATACGGCTTTGGCTAGAGGCCGTATTTATGAACCGATCTTTTACAAAACTTCTTGGGTACCTTTGTTATCACCGTGGAACGAGAACGAGTGTTTTTGGGTCCGGTCCGAAATTCAAGACAGCCGCTGGCAGCCATTTTGTACAAAATTAGGTGCAATCAGATTTTCCGCAGAACTTCCATATGAAAGCTCTGATTTGAATAATTTTTTGTATGAATGTTTAGTACCATGGGGTACATCACATATAAGACGTTTTTTTTTCTCGTGCGTAAATTATGCAAATTAGACTAACTTTGATTTATTTAGTGTTACTTTCAGCACTGTAAGTGCAAATGCCAATTCGTCTCGGGCTAGAGGCCGTATTTATGAACCGATCTTTACGAAACTTCTTGGGTACCTTTGTTATCATCGTGGGACGAGAACAAGTGTTTTGGGGTCCGGTTTGAAATTCAAGATGGCCACTGGCAGCCATTTTGTACAAAATTAGGTGCAATCAGATTTTTGTGCAGAACTTCCATATGAAAGTGCTGATTTGAATAATTTTGTGTGTGAATGTTTAGTACCATGGGATACATCACATATAATACAGGTTTTTTTCCCATGCATAAATTATGCCAATTAGACTAACTTTGATCTATTTAGTGTTACTTTCAGCACTGTAACTGCAAATGCCAATACAGCTTGGGCTAGAGGCCGTATTTATGAACCGATCTTTACAAAACTTCTTGGGTACCTTTGTTATCACCGTGGGACGAGAACGAGTGGTTTTGGGTGCGGTCCAAAATTCAAGGTGGCCACCAGCAGCCATTTTGTACTTTAGTTAGTGCAATCAGTTTTTTGTACAGAACTTCTGTATGAAAGTTCTGATTTGAATAAATTTTTGTATGAATGTTTAGCAACATGGAATACATCACATATAATACAGGTTTTTTTCTCGTGCAGAAATTATGCAGATTAGATGAACTTTGATTTATTCAGTGCCACTTATACACAGTAAGTGCACATGTCAATACGGCTCGGGCTAGAGTCTGTATTTATGAAGCGATCTTCACAAAACTTCTTGGGTACCTTTGTTATCACCTTGGGACGAGAACAGGTGTTTCTGGGTGCGGTCCAATATTTGAGATGGCTGCCAGTGGCCATTTTGTACCGCAATTAGGTCCAATCAGTTTTTAGCTCAACTTGACAAAGTCAAGCTGAGCTATTGCCATCACTTCTCGTCCGTCGGTGTGCGTACGTACGTTAGTATGTTAGTACGTTAGTACGTACGTCCACAATTTCCTTTGGCACACCTCACAGGTCGCATTTATGATCAGATTTCTTTGAAACTTCTTATGCTTGTTTGGGCTGACCTCTAGATGGGAGCTATCGATTTTCTTCAATTTCCGTCAAAAAACTTTGCCACGGCCAACGTTCTTAGAACTTAGTTTAGTCAAACCACAATATTTCCCTTTGGCACACCCTACAGGGCACATTTATGATTTGATTGCTTTGAAACCTGATACGCTTATTTAGGTTGACCTCTAGATGGGAGCTATCGATTTTCTTCAATTTCTGGCAAAAAATGTTGCCACGGCCAACGTTCGTAGAACTTAGTTTAGTCAGACCTCAATATTTCCCTTTGGCACACCCTACAGGGTACATTTACGATCAGATTGCTTTGAAACCTGGTATACTTGTTTGGGGAGACCTCTAGATCGGAGCTATCGATTTTCTTCAATTTCTGTCAAAAAATGTTGCCGCGGCCAATGTTCTTAGAACTTAGTTTAGTCAGAAGACTCAATATTTCCCTTTGGCACACCCTACAGGGCCCATTTATGATCAGATTGCTTTGAAACCTGGTATGCTTGTTTGGGGAGACCTCTAGATGGGAGCTATCGATTTTCTTCAATTTCTGTCAAAAAATGTTGCCGCGGCCAACGTTCTTAGAACTTAGTTTAGTCAAACCACAATATTTCCCGTAGGCACTCCCTACAGGGCACATTTATGATTTGATTGCTTTGAAACCTGGTATGCTTATTTAGGGTGACCTCTAGATGGGAGCTATCGATTTTCGTCAATTTTTGGCAAAAAATGTTGCCACGGCCAACGTTCGTAGAACTTAGTTCAGTCAGACTTCAATATTTCCCTTTGGCACACCCTACAGGGCCCATTTATGATCAGATTGCTTTGAAACCTGGTATGCATGTTTGGGGAGACCTCTAGATGGGAGCTATCGATTTTCTTCAATTTCTGTCCAAAAAGTTTGCCGTGGCCAACGTTCTTAGAACTTAGTTTAGTCAGAAGACTCAATATTTCCCTTTGGCACACCCTAAAGGGTACATTTATGATTGGATTGCTTTGAAACCTGGCATGATTGTTTGGGGTGACATCTAGATGGGAGCTATCGATTTTCTTCAATTTCCGGCAAAAAATGTTGCCGCGGCCAACGTTTTTAGAACTCAGTTTAGTCAGACCACAATATTTCCCTTTGGCACACCCTACAGGGCACATTTATGATTTGATTGCTTTGAAACCTGGTATGCTTGTTTGGGGAGACCTCTAGATGGGAACTATCGATTTTCTTCAATTTTTGTAAAAAAATGTTGCCGCGGCCAACGTTCTTAGAACTTGGTTTAGTCAGAAGACTCGATATTTCCCTTTGGCACACCCTACAGGGCACATTTATGATCGGATTGCTTTGAAACCTTTCATGCTTGTTTGGGGTGACCTCTAGATGGGAACTATCGATTTTCTTCAATTTCCGCCAAAAAATGTTGCCGCAGCCAACATTCTTAGAACTTGGTTTAGTCAGACCACAATATTTCCCTTTGGCTCACCCTACAGGGCTCATTTATGATTAGATTGCTTTGAAACCTGGTATGCTTATTTACAGTGACCTCTAGATGGGAGCTATCGATTTTCTTCCATTTCCGTCAAAAAATGTTGCCACGGCCAACGTTCTTAGAATTTAGTCTAGTCAGACCACAATATTTCCCTTTTGTACACCCTACAGGGCACATTTATGATCGGATTGCTTTGAAACCTGGCATGCTTGTTTGGGGAGGCCTCTAGATGGGAGCTATCGATTTTCTTCGGTTTCTGTCAAAAAATGTTGCCACTGGCAAAAAAACTGACATTGGTCCCAATGATCTTCAATTTTGCCATTTCATTTATAACTTACCAAGTTCAAGTTTGTCAAGTTGAGCTACAGTGTCATTGACACTTTCATTTGTACACAACTTCTATACGGCTCAGGCTAGAGGCTGTATTTATGAAACGATCTTTACAAAACTTCTTGGGTACCTTTGTTATCACCGTGGGACGAGAACGAGTGTTTTGGGGTGGAGTCCAAATTTCAAGATGGCCACCAGCAGCCATTTTGTACCAAAATTAGTGCAATCAGTTTTTTGTACAGAACTTCTGTATGAAAGTTCTGATTTGAATACATTTTTGTATGAATGTTTAGTAACATGGAATACATCACATATAATACAGGTTTTTTTCTCGAGCAGAAATTATGCAAATTAGATGAACTTTGATTTATTCAGTGCTACTTATACACAGTAAGTGCACGTGTCAATACGGCTCAGGCTAGAGGCTGTATTTATGAACCGGTCTTCACAAAACTTCTTGGGTACCTTTGTTATCACCTTGGGACGAGAACGAGTGTTTCTGGGTGCAGTCTAAAATTCAAGATGGCTGCCAGTGGCCATTTTGTACCAAAATTAGGTTCAATCAGTTTTGTGTACACAACTTCTGTATGAAAGTTCTGATTTGAATAAATTTTTGTAGGAAAGTTTAGTAACATGGAATACATCACATATAATACAGGTTTTTTTCTCGTGCAGAAATTATGCAAATTAGATGAACTTTGATTTGTTCTGTGCTACTTATACACAGTAAGTGCACATGTCAATACAGCTCGGGCTAGAGACTGTATTTATGAACTGATCTTCACGAAACTTCTTGGGGGTACCTTTGTTATCACCTTGTGACAGGAACGAGTGTTTTTTGGGTGCCTTTGTTATCACTGCTATGAGAACAAATATTTTTGGGTTCAGTCAGACCCACTCTGGGACTCAAAGATTTCTTTTCTAGTTTAGCATCTAACTGTCACCCACCTTTACAATACTTTACTTATATATTTGTTACATGCTATGGTCAGTATTTATGTACAGACCATTACAATACTTTTCATGTACCTTTGTTATCAGGTCATTACCTAGATGTTTGTCATTGCTGTGTCACATACTGTACATGTACATGTCTTAAACAAATTGAGCTACAGTGTCATTGACACTTTCATTACGAATTTTGAGCTTGTCAATTTTTACAAGTTTTAAGCTCCACTCGATGAACTCCCATCCAAGCACCCAGTGTGGAGGATGGCAGGCATTCTATAGGGAAGCCATAAGGCTTTGAGAGTTGAACATGAACTTTTACTTCAACGTTTGTTGCACGATCCTAGTTCACAGTTGAGTGATTTTGTACCTGTACACCAATGGCTATAAAAGCCAGCTGTTCTATCCAAAACGTCCTCTATTTACAGCCAGAACATGCAGAAGCGTTTATTGCCAAACCTTGGAGGGATGAAAGCAAAAACAAGCAGTTGGTGTTCAACCCTTGAAGCCTTATGACTACCTCATAGAATGCCTCCTATCCTGCACACTGGGTGCTTGGATGGGGGTCCCTTCTATTTCACAAGCCGCCAGGCTTAGCTCGTGTTGAACATGAACTCTTTAAAGCACAATAAATGCATAAAAATAACAAAAATAAAAGTCAGTTAACAAAATGTATTGTATTCCAAAATGTTCTTGTACATCACAGTACGAAATACAAAACAGATCACCATGACCAGTAGGTTACATCATTCCACAGTAAAAACAGTCATCATCTGATGAAGTCAAAACATCATGTAGTACTGGATCAGAAACCATACCAGAGTCTGGTGTATACAACTGTATGACTGAACAAAATAAAAACACCCTAATTACAGCTGGTGGTTTGTCCATACACATATCTACAAAACCACGGAATCATGAGAAAAGAAACATGAGTCATGTATTATTACTCTGGTTCAGAACAGAATGGGTGAAATTTTCCTGTGAGTTACTTAGAACAGGTTTGTGATCAAATTTAAAGAAAGTGGATGCAGTGGACCATTTGCGGTGGTCAAAATATCCCTTAGAGACACCCCAGAACCAAAAGCTGCAGATGAAGAAGCACTTCGAAAGGAATTTACTGATATCAATACCTGAAGTAGAAAGTACTACTTTCAGCCATCTGGTAATGGTACAACTGGTCACTTTAGAATAAGCCCGGAAAGAAATAAATAAAACATTTGATTTCCTCAGAGGACCAGTCAATTTAATGTAATGTTGTAGTGTCCGCATGGGACATATGTTGTCATCTGGGTAAACACATATTTGTACTGTGCAATTGAAGTGGTTAGGACAAGATGTCTTGAGAATATGTTATTAAATGTGATACGTGAAGCTAATTCAGTGACATCCTTCATATTGAGGCTCACCAAAGTTTGTGCTCGTTGAGCTGTTGACAGAGCTATCAAAGATACACATTTAAAAGTGAGTAATTTCATTGAAAGAACTCATAATGGAGACAAAGAAGCTAGGTATGTCAGCACTTTGCCAACCGGCCAAATAAAAGAATACCTTTGAATCTGAGGCCTGCTGTAAAAACACCCTTCATAAATCGAGCAACAATGGGATGGTGCAAAAATTCTGATTGGCCAGTAGTAGCCAGCGTCTGGCAAATAGCACTTTTATGTGTATTTACACAACTGTAAGAAGATCTCTGAATTGTAAATAAACCTGATAAATAATTTATGATATGAATTACAGATGGAGAAGTGGAATTGATTTGCCTTTGATCACACCAAATAACCCATCTCCGCCAGCAGTATTCATACTGATGATTCATGGAAAATAGCCAAAATTTCGAAATGAGATTAGAAGCTTGGATTGAAAGTCTATGCAGGCGACTAGATACAATTTTCATTTGTTCATTGGATATTGTTTTCAGTTGTGATTGAGAATCAGCAGATCACTGCAAAATGGTAATCTGATCGGATGAGGAAACCAAGCCTGCGTTGTCCAGCATTGGTTTGACCAGAGTAGTTCTGTCTATGCAGTTGTCTCCCAGCTTTTGAAGTACTCATGCCACCAAACTAAAAGGAGGAAAAAGATATGGAGAATAATTAGTCCATGAAAATGAAAAAGCATCAGAAGCTAATGCTTCAGGATCTGGAAACCAGGTCACATAAGAATCCAGTTGTTTATTGGGGTGTGAAGCAAAAAGGTCGATATCAGGCATGAAAAATCTCTTACATAATTTTTGAAAAATAAATGTTTTTAAATGCAATTCAGAGGAATCGTTAAACTGTCGAGACAGGTTATCTGGTTGTGTATTGTCTGCACCAGCAACATGTACAGCTGATAAAAATATTTTCCTGTCAAAACAGCAAAGCCAAATAAATTTTGTTTCTGTTAATAGAGTTCAAACAGAACCTCCCTTTTTTATTGATGTAAGAAACTGCCATAGCACTATTGGATTTAATACAAATATGACAATGATAGTGTCATCCCTACAAAGAGACTGTAGAGCAAATTTGATAGCTATAAGCTCAAGTACATTGATATGAAGACGTAATTCCGCAGGCGTCCAAAGACCCTGAGTAGAATTGTCACACTTCATGACAGCCCATCTAAAAAGGGAAGCATCTGTTTCCAGATATACAGAGATAGGGATAAGTTGGATGGAACAACCATTGACCCGAGAGATATTAGCAATCCACCAAGAAATTTCAGCCCTGCCCTCTTCTGACACATAAGCTGGAGAGGAATAATTATTATTTTGTCTTTTGAGTGAAATTGTCTTATCAGTATCCAGAAATCGGTGAAACAGAGGTGCTAAAAGTATGCCATGACAAGCAGTGGAATATAATCCAATCAGTTGTGCAATTTGCTGAATAGACACTGTTTTCAATGTATCTATAGAATTTAGAATTTCTTCTGACGTATCATGAATTTTTTTAACCTTGTCATCCAGAAGAAGCATTTGAAAGGCCTTAGAGTCTATGATGTAGCCTAAATACTGAATCCTCTGTGATGGTACTAGATTTGACTTTGGAAAAAGAGTCTTATTAATTTTCTGAACCTCATTAATATCCCTGAGACATTTAGAAACTTCGTCTCCAAATAAGTAATTGCCAGTGGGTTCATTGTGATTCATTGCAACACAGTTGTTGAAATCATTTGTCAGTGTGGGGTTTCAGTAAGAGCCCTCGTCTCAAAGACAATTCAAAAAATGTATTGCATAAAATAGAGAGGGAACGAGTGACTTAATCCCGAAGTACCTTGATATTGGTGTCCTTGGAACGCAAAAGTTCAGCCATACGAATCAAGGGTACAATGCCAAAACCTAGCAACTTTTATACTGTTTGAGAGGCCAAATCAGTCGATTTGGCCCCACGCTCTAAGAATTGCCAAATTTCAGGATTCACCATTTGTGGAATGAGTGACCTAAAATTACCAGGAATTTGATTGTCGTCCTTCTCTAAAAAGGACGTTATGTCAGACTTTTTCTTAAGAATTGCCTCAATCAAACATGATAAAGAATCTGAGACATTCTCACTGAATTTAGCGTCATCTTCAAATATCTTTGGCATTACAGCATCATAATCAGAATCACCTACACCCTCGATGTTATCCACATGTGAGGCTGTAATGTGAATACTTTCAAAATCGGAGTTTTCAGCAATTTCATTATTGCTAAGAATAGCATCTATAAAATTTTGTGGGTCAACTGACGAAGCAGGTACATTCGATTGAACAAGCCTGGAACCAGAACTATTGTTTTGGTTTGGAGCTGAATAGCTCGGACCAGATAGAGAATTACTATTACCAAATATAGCAGTTAAATTTTTAGACAATTCCTGGAATAAATTTCTCATATTTGTGGATGCTGAATCAGAAGTAGGAATCGGTTGGGGTACCATACATTTCTTTGGATGTACAACTTTAAGAACCGGAGCAATTTTCTGTTTCTTATTTGGAACCAGTTTTTAAACAGGAGATTTACATTTTCTGGAGTTTGAAGTAGGAGCTTTACCCTTAGTATTTTTACCAGGCCTTTTTCCTGCTGTAGCATCGCTGCTAGTGCAGCCACCACAAATGCCAGAGACAATGGTATCAGACACTACCTTCATTTGAGGTACACTGCTAGTAGCTTGGTTCTTATCATTTCCTTCAGAAAATCCAGAAAAACTTTCAAAGTCATCATCTGAAGCAAAAAGTTGCATAATTGCCGGATCATCAGAATGATACAAACTTTCAGAGGATGAACACGTTCAAATGTGATCCTTGGAATGTGTCCGAGACATATTTAAAAATAGTCACACAGAGATTGTCGTACCTAAAATGGAACATACCTGAGTCGGATATGTCAAAAATCGGCAATAAAACACTGAGTCAGTGAATCTATTGGAGTGTTCAGTGAACACTTTTAATTCAAAATGAGTCTATCATAAAATAGAGACACGAGTCGTGTCTGGACCATACAGCCTAAAAAGTAAAAGAGGACGTTTTGGATAGAACAGCTGGCTTTTATAGCCACTGGTGAACAGGTAAAAAATCGCTCAACTATGAACTAGGATCGTGTGGCAAACTTTGAAGTAAAAGTTCATGTTCAGCATGAGTTAAGCCTGGTGCCTTATGAAATAGAATGACATCTCTAATTTTCAATAGAGAATGCATGAAGAAAGTAGCCACAACTCGATGCCTGCATCTCTGATGTGCACCTCTTGTTCAATATGTTTTTTTGTATTTTACATCTATATTCGGTCTTCATCAGGTAACTTCCGCTTGTACGATTGCAGACTAACTAGGCTTAGTAAGATCCCTATTCCAGGTCCTGTTTACCCCTGGACTATGCCCAGGGATAACCTGGAGTTGACATAGGAGTCTTCAAGAGACTACAGACTTTCAAGCATTTTTTTCTTATTTTTTATTTTTCGTGTTTACCATCAGTATCTAACACTAATTATGTCTTAATTTACTGAAAGAAACAAGAGTGTATTTACTGTAGTACCATTAAAAAAAATGTACATGTAGAAATAATGAAAACTTGCAGCATTGAATTAACCCTTTACCTAACATAATGTTAAAAAACAACCAGAAAATTAACCAGAATAAGCATACCACAGCCTAAAATATCTTGGTATTTTCTCAATAAATCCATACATATATGGATATCATTAGAACCAGCTTGTCGAGCTGCTTCTAATGATATCGATATTTGTATGGTTGTATTGAAAAATTGTGAAATTTGTTTTCGAAAAATATGAAATTTAATTTATTTTTTAAAAATAATGCATTAGGTAAAGGGTTAAGATAGTATGAAGATATGTGTCCCCTTTTGAAAGGTTGCTAACTCTTGCTTACTTCATCCCTCATTTAAAGAGAGGGAAACACCATTGAGAAACTTCTTCCATTGATGATTTTGACACACAAGTGATAGTCTGGACAACTGAATTATGTGTCTTTAAGATGCACTTCAATATCAGGAAACTAATTCTATATATCTCCTTTTCATATCAAGTTTTGTAACTCAATATTTTCTAGATAGTTTATAGTTGAGGAGAAAATAAAATTCATTATATCATTTGACCCACCAAGATATAATATGTTATTTTACTGATATAAATCAGGCTGAATAGGACTGTTTGGGAGTCTTGTAAAAAATCTTCCATTATGGAGAAAGTGTATGTCACACTGTTATTCAGCACATTTCATGTATGTTTCACACAACAGCATTTATTTAGGAAAAGAAAAATATAAAAAGAACAGAGGCTGAAAAGAATGTAATGCAGCATCACAGAAAATTGCTTTTCATTACCCAAAATGGAAGTCTAGTATCACTTGGAATATTCACAGATTTTTAATAAATAAAAATGTTCATTTGAATTTAATATGTGTATGATTGTTCTGACTCTGACTATGAGCCCTGTAGCCTAATGGATGCATGTATCATTGCACAGAAGTGTGGAATTGGGTCAATGCGTCATACTTTTCACACTTGACCACAAATAATGCATATTTTCTTTTCCAAGTTTTATTTTACATGTATTTCATCTACACTCGTAACACTTGGATGATTGCGATAAGATTTGTCGTCAACCCTCTGCACACTGATGTCATAATATTGAAACTTCAATTCACACATTTTTTCCATTATGCAACTAGGAATTTAACCAATTAAATCTTGTTTGAAAGAGCTCAATGAGCCATTTGATGTAATGCCATGAATGGGCTTGTGAACCAGTGATGTCCAACTATTTCTTAAAGAGTTATTGCCCTTGTTGGACTTAGAATTTTTTGTCATCAGCTTATCATTTCTTATCATTACATTCAGAGAACTGTTCTAGATTTTCTTCCTCAGTTAAATAGATAGCCTGTTGGTGATAATATCTTGAAGGGGATTGCAAACCAGCTGTGTTCAAATATTTCTTCAAAAGTTGTTTCCCTTGTTGAACTTGGGCGGTAGTGGAGTGGCCATCCCATGGCATTGCACATATTTTTTTTTACCGATTTCAGTTATTTCTTACCAAAATTTTGTGCTTTTAAATGTACGTGAAAGATTTTTTTTTAGACAAATTTCATGCTTATTAATAGAACTAAAATATAATATGTGTATGATTGTTCTGACTCTGACTATGAGCCCTGTAGCCTAATGGATGCATGTATCATTGCACAGAAGTGTGGAATTGGGTCAATGCGTCATACTTTTCACACTTGACCACAAATAATGCATATTTTCTTTTCCAAGTTTTATTTTACATGTATTTCATCTACACTCGTAACACTTGGATGATTGCGATAAGATTTGTCGTCAACCCTCTGCACACTGATGTCATAATATTGAAACTTCAATTCACACATTTTTTCCATTATGCAACTAGGAATTAACCAATTAAATCTTGTTTGACAGAGCTCAATGAGCCATTTGATGTAATGCCATGAATGGGCTTGTGAACCAGTGATGTCCAACTATTTCTTAAAGAGTTATTGCCCTTGTTGGACTTAGAATTTTTTGTCATCAACTTATCATTTCTTATCATTACATTCAGAGAACTGTTCTAGATTTTCTTCCTCAGTTAAATAGATAGCCTGTTGGTGATAATATCTTGAAGGGGATTGCAAACCAGCTGTGTTCAAATATTTCTTCAAAAGTTGTTTCCCTTGTTGAACTTGGGCGGCAGTGGAGTGGCCATCCCACATATTTTTTTTATTTTTTTTTACCGATTTCAGTTATTTCTTACCAAAATTTTGTGCTTTTAAATGTACGTGAAAGATTTTTTTTTAGACAAATTTCATGCTCATTAATAGAACTAAAATATCCTCTACAGCATCATATATACAGAATATAATTATTTATTAACCCTTTACCTAACGTAAAGCCAAAACAGGCTAATATGATTCACAAAATTACCATTCATCAAGCTCATTCCAACGAGGCGTCATAAGCCATGTTTTTTATGCCAAAAAAATGATAAAAACAATAGTTATTCAAGAATTTTGTTTGCAAGTGTCATCTGACTTTCACTTTAGGTAAAGGGTTAATATTATTTTGGGAACAAAAAGTTTTATTTTGAAACTTTCCCCAGCATGCAATTGCAGTTTTAGTTTATTCCAGTTCATTCCATAAGACAATAATCTCATGCTTGCTTTGTGCTGCTGTTGTTAATTTTAAGGGGCTTCTTGTAACCATATAATTTCACTAGAATTTTGTCAAAAAATTATGCTTGACTATTTTCAGAGACATTATGATATATACTGTATTGTTATTTCAGGATCAGCTGATCTGGGCATATGTCTTCATAAGTCATCCAGTGGTTTGGATTTGCCTATGAAAGTAGTAGACATGTTTGGATGCAATGTCCCAGTCTGTGCTATTAAATATAATTGGTAAGGTTTTGTTTGTGCATTATCAGGTCTTTCAAGTTCCACCAAACTAACAATGGTACCGATATCCCCAAATTGCTGGAATGTTTCCATATTGGAGGGTATAACAGATAATTTGGTTAGATTTTTAATTTTTTATCCACATTTCTAAGAAGGGATTTTTAAACCCCTAGCACTCTGGTAGCGCAACAGAATTTTCTCAAATCACTCTGTTTTTCTCTTGTTTAACTATGAAATTAACCAATTATATCTTGTTTGACAGAGCTCACTGAGTTCTGTCAAACAAGGTATATTTTTATACTGTAACCAATGGCCTTGACTTAGCTGGTGCTAACTCTAAAATATTCAGGGCCAAACACAAATTTTGCCCCCCAAATCCCCAAAATTTACATCCAAAATAAAAAAAACTGATGTCCTGTATGGTCCTCCATACTTTTATCTACTGCGCATTGTCAAGGAAGTACCGAAATTGGCACCAAGCCTCATTCTTTGTTTGGCCCTTCTGTCAGATAACATCTCTCTGACTTCTGTGCTAGTAAATCTCAGTTTATATGATGCCAGACACAAAGTAATGATGAATATGGTGGATCCAAGGTTTCATTAAAAGGATGAGAGGAAGAAACAATGGTTGGATGTGTTCAGGGCTGTAACTTATAATTTTTTTATAAATTATTTCATGTTCCCTAATTTCGGGACATAGGCCTGATGTTTTCATTCTTGCTATGAAATTCCACTGTTTGCTAAGTGTTCCCTCCCTCTCCTTCCTTGACACCCCCCCCCCCCCCCCCCCCCCCCCCCCCCCCCAGTTAAGCTCCCATGCTTTTGAAATTTTTTTATTAAAAATTTCTTGGGAGTTTAACTTGGTAACAGAATGTTTATTCTGTTTGTCCCTATGGTTACGTCCTTACCCTAGGGGTGTTTAGGTGTATTTGGTCTTGCATCTACCATCTGATGTATCGCAGTTTCTTCTGATGAAGATTCTGCCTTACATCGGATAGTTATTTAAGAATCTGTTACTGACTTCAGGCCATGTTGTATTAGTGTCTGGAGTCTTGTTTCTGGTTTTTATAGATTTTTGTTTACATTGACAACGGTTACTTTCTATCAGTAATTCCTTGTCTTCTGTAATGTTAGGTATGTAATTAGATACATTATTATACTCTGGAAGTGTAACATTAATTTTCTACTTTAAAGAAAAATTTTTGTCCACACTTAGGCTTTTTGGGGATCCATTTGGGCTTATCATTCCCTTTGGGAACTTGGGCTCATGTCAAAATTGTGTCACGGTATGTTGTTAGTGGTGAGAGATCGATGCCTGTTCTCTCACCACAAGGTCACTCTGGTTTTTCAGTTTCTTTTTCACAGGTACAAGAACATAGTGATGTTTCCGTGATATCGTCTGGAAGTGTGCTGCCGTCGTCGCAAATTAACAAAGAGCTAGTGGCTAAAGTGCTCAATAAAATCAGACAAGGGCCTAGATCTCAGAATATGGGATTTACGTCCTTGTCGCCAGCTAGCTCAACCGGTTGATCTGTCACGCAGAATATGGATGGCGTATGCGGTCGAGGAAAGGAAAAAGAGTGTTGCGAGTACTATAATCTCGGATCACGCACACCCTGCGACGACGGAACAGAGGAAGCCAGTTAGCAGTTAGTTTGGTGATCGGCTCGTCCAGGTCCTCTTGGACCGCGAGCAAGAGATGTCCCTCTCTCTTACAAAAGATAATAACATTCATCAGTCGGCGCATACGTCTGCACCTCCTGTCCGGGACGCTCCATCATATAGGCTACTGGGGTCGGCTAGCCTATCGGCTTCCTCTTCATCGCATCAGCACACACGACCGCACCCTGGCTATGTGACCACAGAGATCCAGCCTGCATCACTGATGAAGGATTCGATGTCGTCAAGGTCACTCCATCCAATAGCCAGGAACACAAGGCCTCAGTCGGGACGTTCGCATAAGAGGATTATGTCGGACACACCTTCCCAGGAGCTACCAGCAGCTAAACATCAGAGATCCGCAGCTCGTCAGGCCTCTGTGACAAACTTGCTGTTGCAAATTGTGCAGCTTATCGCAGCATCCCAGCAACCTCAGGAACATCCTGCAACAGTTTCTGATCAGGAACTGTCGGACGAAGAGTTGGTCCATTCCTCTGCACGGTCAGACAGGGATGACCAAGATTCTCATCTGATCCAGTCGGATGGTGAAAGGGAAATTATGGACCTGGATTTTTCTCTTTCGGAACAACATAAGGTGGCGATAGAGTTTATCCGTCAACACCTTACAGATGTTGTTCTGTCGGATCAGACTGCTGCGACCAAAGATAATAGACTGAGAGCGTCATTGGATTCTGACTTTTTTGTCCAGGTTAAGGAGGATGTTCCTGATTACCCGGTGCAGTCCAGCAATGTCTCTCGACGTTTGACTTGCTTAATGACGCTATATTCAATTTAGCCTAGGGTTCAAGGAAATACAGTTTCTTATCTTCACATGCTCTGGATCTGCCGTTTATCAATAGTAGTAATAAATTTACAACGGCAGGTCCGAGCATCTCGAGAGTTCCTCTGCGTTTAGACGATCAGACTGAGGACTTGGATTTGTCTCTTCCTGCGTCTTTTAATATTCACTCTAGTACTATGGAGACTACGATTTCTTCTAATAGAGCGAACCTAGACGCCTTGTCATATGCAGATCACCTTACTAGAGCGTTAGCACAACGTCTCTGTGGGCAAGAATTCGAGGACGTACGTATCTCTTTAAGAGATCTTTCTAGGGATATAGCTTATTCCACGTACAACTCTGCCCTATCAGTGGCTAATTTAGAGTTGGTTAGACGTGATACAGCCCTGGCTTCATCCACTATGGTGGATTCTAAGGTGAAAAACTCTCTTTGAGTCGCTCCGGTTTCCAGTGACCTTCTATTCGATGGTAAGCTTTCATTAATCTATGATCAGATTACTAAGAACGCTTCGGAAACTCTGCTTCTAAAGTCGGCTTCTAAAAACCTGACTCAGCAGAAAAGAGTAAAGCAGGAGCTTCTACTGCAAGTACATCCAAGGGAGGCTCCTCTAAAGGATATAAGAAATCCTCAAGCTCTTACTCTAGAGACCGTCAGAGTAGCGACACAGGGAGGGGACGTGGTTCTGGCCAAGACAGCCGGTCAGACATCCCAAGGTTGGCAGGTCAAGGCGCTGCATGGGGAGGATGTAGTTTCTCTTTCCGTAGGCCTTGCAGGTCTAGGTGGTGATGGTCAGGACCTCAATTGCGGTCTGGTGGGCGGAAGGCTGACCAATTGGTTGTCAATTACAGACGACCAATGGGTAAGAGGGGTTATCTCAGAAGGCCTAAGGCTATCTTTCCGAGAAAAACCTCCGTTAACCCGAAGTCCACTCTGGACTTAGCTTCCGTCAAATCTTCAAAAAAGAGATTCTCTTCTATCAGAGGTGCAATCTCTTTTGGAGAAGAACGTAATAGAGGTCGTGGAAAACCAGGAATCCCTGGGTTTTTACAGTCACCTGTTCTTGGTACCGAAGCCAGACGGCTCGTTCCGTCCAGTTATAGATTTGAGCTGGATAAACAAACTAATTGTGGCTCCAAAGTTCTATATGGAGACCATTCGATCAGTAAGGGCGAGCATTCGAGTGGACTCTTATGCATTAAGCATAGATCTAAAGGACGCATACTTTTATGTCATGGTAAATCCAGCATTCAGAAAGTACCTACGGTTCGCTGTCCTAGGGGTCATTTATCAGTTCTGAGCGATGTGCTTCAGACTCAATCTAGCACCCTGAGCATTCACTCGAATAATGAACTCAGTAATGGCATATTTCCGAGCTCATTCGTCTGTGATAACGTCCGCCTACATGGACGACATTCTTCAGAGATACGGCAACAAGACGGTTCTTCAGAACGATGTTCAGAGTCTGCTTCAATTGCTCCGACGTCTAGGTTTCATTGTAAATGAAAAGAAGTCGGATCTAGCTCCATCCAAGTCGTTCATTCACTTGGGAATGAGCTTCGAGACTCACAACAATCTAGTTTGTCTTCCGTTGCCCAGAGCGAAGTTAGTCAGTTGTTATGCTCGCTTTTGTCTACACTCAGATGTAGTAACAGCGAGAGAGATCATGCGACTGATGGGGTTGTGCAGAGCGGCAGTGGATCTAATTCCGATTGGCCGCTTGCGTACACGTCCACTCCAGATATGTTTTTCTCAAACTTGGAGTGTGAAGATTCATTCGCTTGAATCAAACATTGTGTTATCGGACCAAGTAAAACAGAGGATTCAGATTTGGGCAGACATTCAGTGGTTGACTCCGGGAGTTCTGCTGCATCTGCCGGATCCGGCTTTTACAATTATGACAGATGTGAGTCAATCAGTTTGGGGCGCGACATTGAGCTCAACAGACTTGAAGTGCCAGGGTCTTTGGGACCCAGTGTTCCTGAACAAGCATATAAACATCAAAGAAATGATGTCAATATGGCTAGCGCTACATCATTGGATGAATATTATACACAATTCCCATGTTCAGATGTTGACGGACAATTCGACGGTAGTAGCGTACATTCGGAACCAAGGAGGCACTCATTCGATTCCGTTATTCGATCTAACGGAACGAATTCTTCTGTATGTTTTAGAACATCACGTTCTTCTTTCGATCCGTCATATAAAGGGGTCGTCTGAACGTTCTAGCAGACTCGCTCTCTCGGAAAGGTCACATGTTTCCGTCGGAATGGACTCTCAACAAGCGTGTATTCAATCAGATTTGCTACCAATGGGATCAACCAATGATAGACTTGTTCACGACACACCTCAACAATCAGTTACAGATGTATGTGTTGCCATGTCCAGATCCTCGCACTTATGCAATAGACACTCTCTCAATTCTTGGAACGGAATGATAGGTCATGCATATCCTCCAACTCCGTTGATTCAACAGATCTTGCTAAAGATCAAACAATCGCACTGCAAGATACTGTTGGTAGCATCTCTGTCGTCCCAG